>CM053623.1:216152708-216175541 GCA_028646595.1 Phalanger gymnotis
TTGCTATGGCTAAATAAATATCCTTTCATTAACTGTAGGATGACCTACAAGTGTCTCATTTTGTTTCAATATAGAACCTAAACTACCTGGGCACTAGCCTGAGTCAAGCTTAATCCAATACAATTGGCATAGTCTTGCGGCAGTGGAACATAATGCTCTTGTGGAAATAGAAGATGGGCAATGCAGAGGAAGGTGAACCCTATTGGCCTTCACATTTCTGGTTTTTGTCAGTGCCTCTAGAAGTGATGGTTCCTTACTGGAAGGCAGCCCTAGAAAATTAGAGAGTAAAGGAAGAGAACATTTTGAGTCTTCTCTTTGTCTTTACCCAAGTTAACTATAAAGAAAGACACTATCTGCATCCAGAAAAAAGAATTGCTAAAGAGAAGTATGTCTAGATTTTTACACATACATACATGCACATACATATATACATACATGTATATATATGTATGTATGTGTGTATATATATACATATGCATATATATACCTATTTGTGTCTAATGGTAGCCATCTCTATGGTGTGATTGGAGGAAGGAAGAAAGAAAGGAAAAAAAGAAATTTAGACAATGACTTTGTTTTATATTTAAAAAGAATAGCACATTGTACGTAGTAGATTTGCAGTTTCGCGTGTAATCATCTTTTTTTGTTATACTATGTTATGGAAATGCTCGTTTTATTCCATAAATTTAAAAAAAAAGAACTCTACCTTAGAGTTAATTGTGGTAAACTATGGCAAAATGTATGTTAGGTTTCTCTAGGTTTGTTGGGCCTTCCGCCAGTAAGTCAAGCCTTCTCCAAATTCTTTTTCTTTTAAACAAGTTTATTTAAACAACAACATGTTTGACTTAAAGGGAAAACTATCTAGGATCAGTTCTTTATAGTAATTTATCCCTACTGAGAGACAGAGATTGCCCTACATGTAACAGCTACATACAAAAAAAGCCATAAAATCATCCTTGGTTTTACAATGATAACAGAAAAACATTGAAATTATCCAATCAAACAAGGTATGCAAGGATTTTTTTTTGTTGTTGTCAAACAGTGAGAGCAAAATGACTTACTTGAATATAAAGATAAAAATTGAACCAGCATGCCACTAATGGAGAAAAGGGATATTTTCACAGAATCAGTTTGCTTTTCCCCTTCTGTGTGGGTAAGCAAAATGGGCTCCTTAGCACTTAGTTCAACAGGTGCCCTTGAGGAGTTTGGCTTTTGTTTGCTTTGAGTGATTCAGCTATTTCATTGAATCTTGCTAAGTGCTAAGCCCCAGGCCCAAACCCCTATTAGGTGTAAAACCTATGTGGGTGTGGATTGGCAACTAAGGTGGGGCCCAAGGTGGGGCTAACTCTAGGAAGGGCCTAGTTTGCATGTCTGGGACAGCAGAGGCTCTTGGACCACGTGGGTTTGAGTCTACCTTTTTGTGACGATTTTGGGTCATATGGGTGAGTCGCATGTGTGGCTCACCACTGACACTGACAAAGATATAAAAACCAGGGGTTGGCCTCTTCTTCCTTGGAGCTCTTTGCCAAAGCAGTGGTGGCGTGTGACTCTGGGCCAGCCCTTGTTCTGAGCCCTGGGCTGAACCTAGATGTTGGTAACTATGAATTGTATTGGGTCTGCCTGTCTGTAATTTTTTTAAGGGCTGTTGAGATGGTGTTGATGAGGAGACTCCAGGCAGCTGTAGCTAAGGAGCCCTCCAGCTTGTAAACCTGGATGCTGAGACTTTGTTGAACTCTGGTAACTATGTATTGGTATTTGAATCAGACAAGGTCTGTCTGTTGATGTTTATAATTTGCTTGTATTTTGCTCTGAAGTTCAGGTTGCTGGCTTTTCCCCCTGAGCTAAGTGAATGATATTTGTGTGCTGAATTAAAGTAAGCTTGCCAACCCCTTTGCCTTGCTCTCCTTATTAAGGCAGATCAAAAGAATCTGTGCTGTCCAGCAGCTTTCTGGGTGCTGATTGTGGGTGGATCTGGACCCCCCACAGAAGCTGCTAGCCAGATTGTGGAAACACCTTCCCATCTCCACTTGATGTTGATCAAAACATGCCATCAGCCATTTAGTTAAAAAAATTACACATTATTCCTGTGCATATATACCAGTTACTTTATATGCAATAAAGGAATGAGGGAAGGGAATCATAGAAGAGAGAAAACTATACTGCAGTAGTCAGGGTGTGGATGAACCAAATCTTGGTTTTCTAATTATGAATGTATTGTTTTCCTTGGGATCACAGTTCTGGAGAAGAGTTGTGGATTCTTTTTAGTAAGTACCTCCTGTCTGCTGCTGGAATACATCAGTTGTATCTTCATCCTTCATTTCCAACTGTGCAGGTGTGTCTGTTTCATTGATTGGTTGCCAATCAAATCAGAATTTGATCTGCCTCATTGACAAATCTGTTGTTCACAATAGGCTTTCATCGGTTTACTAAGTGGTGTGTGCCTCTTAATCTTAAGTTGCACAATGGAGCCATCTTGCCCTGCCACCTTCAAATTAATGTGGTCATTGTTTTCAGTGTTGACTCCTTCCTTTAGCTTTTTGTTGGTCATGGTGAGTCCGGGGTTGTAACAGTAAGGCAATAATAACAATGTAGATGATAATTGTCAAAATGCTTATGTATTTCTGTATCGCAAAGTATACGAGACTCTCCACATAGAAGGTAGAAGAAGTAAACCATTTATTTAGACACCAGAGAACCATGTCCCACAAGCAATTTATCCAGTCAGTCCACTTCATCATAGCAGCAAGGAACCCAAAATATTCCACACACAATATAACAACCTGGAGCTTGGCCATCCCAAAACCTCTCTGACCCCCTGCTGAGGTCTTCCCCAAAACAAACTCACAGCACAGGTAAGTCAGACTGTTCAGTTCTAACAATCATGAGGGTGGCCATTAGCAGCCATAACTGTTCTCTCTCTCTCTCTCTCTCTCTCTCTCTCTCTCTCTCTCAATTCCCCTCTGTATTTCCTGTGACATAACTTCCTTTTCCTGTCAGGAAGCTCCTCCCGGCATATATGTCTTAGGGTTCCTATGATGTAAGCAGGTCACATGGCCTATTAATGGGTGGGAAAGATCTTCAAATCTAAATTGCCATTACATTCAGCCCCAAGATCCTTCTTATCCATTACACAGGGCAATGGGAATTCTGGGATAACTGCTGTCAACAGAAATTTACACAACAATATAACAGGGATAACACAAAATAAGTATATAAAACAATATCATCATTCCCCCCTCAGAAGAATGGGGCTCAAAATTTTGGGGTAAGGGGTGAAGGTCTCATCCTCCAAAGCTTCTTCCTACTGAAATTGAACATAGAGCTGTCCCTGCCCCAAAGATAAAGAGTCCTATTGGATAGGTCAGTTCTTTAGCAAGCTGGCATCTGGAACTCAGTTGACACCAGGTCCAGAGATGACACATCACAGTCGTGGACAGGTCCAGAGGTGACATCTGAACACATCAGAGGGTAACATCTGGCCTAAGCAATCAGGCATCTGCAGGTGGATGGTACTAAGCCTGCAGGGAACAAATCTCGCAAACAAATTTAATAGACAAACGACAAAAAGAAACAAAGAGACTATCATAGCCTCATTCACAATAGCATACATGAGTCAAGGTACAATTTCATACTATTTTCTCCTGGGTAAACCACTGTTACAGAATTGTCTTTACCATGTGCTATAATTTCTGCAGCCCTTGGAACATAATCTGACTTTTGTTTTACCTATACTTTAGTTCCCAATTTTATTTTATCAGTAGAACCAAATCCTTCCTTTCCTCTGACAGTTATCTTAGAAGGAGGGTCAGTTTTCACAAGAGATGTTATTTTACAAGGAATAGTAATCAATTGAATTATTCTATCATTTTTACACAACTGTATAGGTTCTGTACCTAAATTCTGGAATGTCACAATAATTTCTCCTTGATTTCTCCTTGATAACTGGAATCTATCACTCCAGCTAATACATGTATTCCCTGAGCTGCTAATCCTAGTTTAGGTAATATTCGTCCAAAATGATTCTTAGGGCTTCTCATGCATGTCCCAGTAGAGATTTTTCTTTTCTCTTTTCTACACAACCAATAGTTCTCTAAACAATGTAAATCATATCCTGCTGAACCAGGTTTTCCTGGATACGGTGGTGGGACATCTTCCCTCACAGTCCAATACTCAATATTTTGGATCTTATGTGTTTGCTGTTTTCTAATTTGCAGATTCGGGGTCATCATTCTTGCCAAAGGTGTATTTCCTCTAAATGGTCTATTATTCAAATTATATAAAGCAGTGAACAAATTATCCTTCCAACGTTGATACGAATTATTAGAACTTAACTTTCTTAACTGTTCTTTCAACTGTCCATTCATTCTTTCTATCAATCTAGATGCTTGTGGATAATATGGAATATGATATATATACTCTATATTGTTCAATACACAAAATTTCTTCATCATTATCTTTGAAATGTAACCCATTGTCACTTCGAATCTGCATTGGGGTTCCATAATATAGACTTATAATATCTGGAGTTTTACAGGTGTTTTTCTGGGTTGCATCCTTAAAAGGACAAGCCACTAGTATACCTGAATAGGTGTCAACACAAGTCCATATAAATTTGCATCCTTTATCTTGGGGTGGTGGTCCAGTATAATCTATCTGCCAGATCTGGGCTGGAACTTTTGCTCTTGCTATTTCTCCAGTTACTACCTGAGGAACAGTTCGTTCCCTTTCCAATTGACATATATGACATTCCTCTGTTACTTGCTTTAACAATGAGTAAGAGATACCAATACCTCGATCTTGTGCCCACCGGTGTGTGGCCTGGACCCCTAAATGTCTGGCCGTTTGGTGGACCCACTTTGCTAGTACTGGATCATCAGCTGTCAGAATAGAGACAATATGTTCAGTAGCAGTCTTTGCTGGTCGATCAGCATGTGTATTGTACTCATGTTGTGGTGTAGTGAGGGGCACGTGAATGTCTCCATGAAAAACTGACAAATTAGTAACCAAAGACATGTCCAATATATCTTCCCATAGTTCTTTGCCCCAAATTTGTTTACCATGAATTTCCCAATTTTGATTTTTCCACATTGGCATCCATGTAGCTCACCCATTAGCTGCTGCCCACAAATCAGTGAATATCTGACACTATCCTCCTTTCTGTTTTAATAGCTTGATGTACTGCCATAAGTTCAGCATATTGCCTACTTCCACTTATCCCAGTACTTTCCAAAGTTCTCTTAGTACATGGGTTATAGGCTCCTGCTTTCCAATGTCTCTTGTGACCCAAATATTTTGCTGTCCCATTAGTAAACAATGCATGTTTCTTCTGTTCTTCAGTCAGTCCATCGTATCCCTCATTCCATTTTACCAAGGATTGTACCAACTGTTGCCTGGCTTCAGAGGGTTTGTCATTTCCATCAATGTTGATGCTTGCTACAGATTCCTGTGGAGTAGAAACTCCACTTTTGCCTGTTTTTGATCTATTTTGAATATACCACTTCCATTTAATTATACTAGTCTCTTGTGCATATCCAATTCTGTGAGATGTGGGGATACTCATTACCTAAGTCATAATAGGAATTCCAGGCTTTAATATCACTTCTTGGCCCAGAGTCATCTGTTCAGGCTCTACTAAAGCCCAATATGCAGCTAACAACTGCTTTTCAAAAGGTGTATATTGTAATCCAGATGAAAGTTTTTCCTTGACCAAAATCCTAAGGGTACATTTCAGCTTTGTTGTTTCTGCCATAAACTCCAATTCACATAGTCATCTTGTACAGTCACTTGTAATTCTACCAGTCCACTTTGCATAGGCCATAATTTCAAAGCCAATTGCATAGCAGCTTTAACTTCTTCAAAAGCTTTACTCTGTTCAAGTCCCCAATCAAATTCATATTTTTTTTTCCTGGTAACTTTATATAAAGGTTTCAAAATCTGTCCAAGATATGGAATGTGCTGCCTCCAATAACCAAATAGTCCTATGAACTTTTGTGCCTCCTTCTTACTGGTGGGGATAGGAAAATCTTGAATCTTTTGTCAAGCTTGTGAGAGAATCTCTCACAGACCTTTATTCTACTGTATACCCCAAAACTTTACAGATTGAGCTGGCCCTTGAATCTTTGCAGGGTTAATTTCCCTTCCTTTGCTTTTCATATGCTCAATTAAAAGTATCAAACTCTTTTCCACTTCTTTTACATTTTCTCCCTGTTTCATAATATCATCTATGTAGTGGGTAAGCTGTACACCAGGTAACTTCAATTCATCCAAATGTTCAGCCACAATCCTATGACGAATAGTTGGGCTGTGCAGATATCCTTGTGGCAATCATGTAAAAGCATATTGTTGGCCCTGCCACATGAAAGCAAACTGGTCTCATTGTTTGGTGTCTATTGGGATTGTAAAGAAAGCATTTGAATAATAAATCATTATAGAAGATCTTCCTTATTATAGTGTAAGCCCAGCTTTTCTTCCTTCCCCCATCCTCCAGCTCCTGCAAGATCTTTAGGCTTTCCCCACCTGGAATAAAGAATCAGACATTCCTCTCCAACTGATAAAATAGGCCCAAACAAAGAGTTGAATACACTTCCACTAGGAGACAAATAGGTCTTGAACAAAGAACAGGAAATTCTGAAACTGCTTCTTGAGGACCTAGCCAGTTCTCAAAAACAAAATGATTGACAAGATCTTCCCCTCCTGAGGGGAGTGGCTACCCTCCATGCCCAGGAATATCCAGGACAGTTAGCAGTAGGGGCTCCTTGTTCAGGAAGCTATAAAAGTCTCCACATGGAACAAGCAGGTGGGGATCTCACTCATGGGGAGGAAGCTTCCTGGGATCAGTTTCCCTCTCGGGCCTTGATCGAGCTGGGCTATGTAAACAAGGACCCCCCCTCAGCTTTGAGAGGATCAAGTGCTAGAGTTCCCCTGAGAGGTGATGAATCTGTTGTTTGTGTCTTTGTCTTTGTTGTGTTAACTGTGTTTGTTAGAGTATTTCTCCTGTCTTTCAATAAAAGAACTCTGTTCTGTTGGGAGTGTGCTTTATTGCCAGCGCAAATCCGAATCCGAACCTAACTTAGCTTGATTGAACAGCATTGGCCAAATCAATAAGTGTGTACCAAATCCCATCATATTTCTGGATCCTTTTTATCAAGGTAACGGTATCTGGAACAGCAGCATAAAAGGGTGGAGTCACTTTATTCAATTGTCTATTATCCACTGTCATTCTCCACGTTCCACCTGACTTTTGTACTGGCCATATAGGATTATTCCATTGAGTGGTAACACTCCTGCTTCAACATATTCCTTTATAGTATTGGCACTTTCATCTTGCCCATCTGGCACACAACACTGCTTCAAAGTAATTACTTTAGAAGGTTCACGTAAAGTGATTGAGTCTATCTTTACTTTTCCCACCAAAACTGTATTAATTCGTAAAAGTTTGCTGTACAAAAGAGTTCTAACTAATACTTATGAATCTCATAAAATAAACAGTATCTAATGTGCAGTCCCTTCATCACTGATTCTACCATTCAAGACATTAATGATTCTCCCATTCTCTGGGTGAACCTAGTCAAGATATCTGTGATTTTCTGCTGTGTAAAATCCTCCAAAACCAGCCTAAACTGAATAGTATGATTTTGTGTTTCCTGCCTCCTCTGCCCTGTGGAGCTCACATCTCTTTGAGAAGTCTGGTGTGGTACTGTAACACTCAATTGTGGCTTAGAAGTAGTATGCCACAAAATATCACCTTGTGCTGGAGGTTCTGACATTGTATCTTCCTGTATAGATTCTCTGCCCTTGTTACCATGGTAACCATACTGATAGCTAGGCTCAACCTTGGCAGAACCAAGGTGCACTCTTGTCCTCCTTGGCTCCCTCTGCCTTCTAGCTGAATTTACAACAAGGCTGTTAGCTTCCTCCTGTTCTGCCACCTGAGTTTCTCCATCTTGCTGCGGTATACAAGAAGCACTATGACTTGAATTATCAGACCTTTCAGCAACTGTCTGATTCCTGTCTGGTGAGAGTCTATCTGTGTGTTTGCATACGATATGATAGACTGTGAGTAAAATCCAGCCTCATCTAGAGATTGTTTTTGGGATCCCCATTCAACAGTAACCTCTCTGAGACATTGCCTAGGTCCTCTACTCTGTAGCTTCTGCTTCCAGTCCTCACAGAGACCAGTACTCTTAGACCATTCTCTGGCTAGGGAGCAATAAGTTACATCCTCCCATCCTAGGACAACCATTTCTTCCTCTAAAGCCCTTCTACCTCTAAAGAGAGATCTTATTCCTTGCGATCCTGTTTGTGATGCCAAATAATGTAACAGTAAGGCAGTAATAACAATGTAGATTATAATTGTCAAAATGTCTGGGTAGTTCTGTATCACAAAGTATACAAGACTCTCCACACAGAAGGTAGAAGAAGTAAGTCATTTATTCAGACACCAGAGAACCATATCCCACAAGCCATTTATCCAGTCAGTCCATTTCATCATAGCAGCAAGGAACCCAAAACATTCCACATACAATATAACAACATGGAGCCTGCCATCCCACCTCGCTGACCCCCTGCTGAGGTCTTCCACAAAACAAACTCACAGCACAGCAAAGTCAGCCTGTTCAGTTCTAACAATCATGAGGGTGGCCATTAGCAGCCATAACTGTTCTCTCTCTCTCTCTCTCTCTCTCTCTCTCTCTCTCTCTCTCTCGCTCTTGCTCTTTCTCTCTCCCTCTGCATTTCCTGTGACATAACTTCCTTTTCCTGTCAGGAAGCTCCTCCCAGAATATATGTCTTAGGCTTCCTGTGATGTAAGCAGGTCACATGGCCTATTAACAGCTGGGAAAGATCTTCAAATCCAAATTGCTACTACAGGGGTCTCCTCAGTCTCTCCTTCACAAAAAGAGGCACCAGGATGGTCTGCTCTAAGGGAACAGGGGAAGAAGCTGAAGTGGCAAGAGCAGGAGGAGAAGGAAGACGATGGTGATGATGGTGAGGAAGAACAGGAGAAGAAGGAGAAAGAGGAGGTGGAAGAGGAGAAAGAGGAGGAAGATGAGGATGAGGAGGAAGAGGAGCTCCAAGTAGAGGATCTCTTCAGAACTCAAATTTATCCTCAAAAAAAGTAAAAGGACTCCTTTGCAGAGACTGGATTTGGGGTTGGAGAAGGAGATTTTCCCCTCCTTTAACCAGATGACATCTGAAATCCCTCCCAGTTCTACATCTATTATCCTACTTTAAGGATAGAGCTTGATTTAATCCAGGAGTTTGCTGGCCTAGATCTTAGCACAGATTTTGTCCCTTCCAAATCTTGTGACCTTGGGCAGCTAGGAACTTCTCTGATCTTGGGTTTGTATTTCTGCATGGTGAGAAGAATACTGAGACTCTCAGCACCTTGAGAAAGATAATTCTTGTTTTATGTTAGAGACAAGGGGGTTGGTGTGGTGGAGGGATGTTCCGAGGTGTGGGGGCCAAGGAGCTAAAGGAAGTCCAGAGTGAGACAGCAGCTGAGTCATGGAAGAACCAGGAGTGAAATGAAGGTTGGCTAGCCTAGGTACACCCCCCCCCCCCCATAGAAGCTCCAGGAGGAGTTCACCAGTGGGAAGATGTTGAATCCAGAAAGGCCAACTCAGTGCCCAACACTTTGCCCCAAAGATCTACAGATCAAATTAGAATTAAACCTGTTAATCTCTATTGTGGTTTATGGTGAAGTAGATAATAAGGAAGAGTTCTACCTACTATCAAGGGCTGAGAAAACAGTATCCTCTCTGGGACTAAGTAGTATGGTCTGATTCTAGAGAAGAGGATAAGGGAAATGGCTCCCCAAGATCTCATGCCTCTTCACCATTATATCTCCCACCCCTGCCCTGGGATCTTCTTGTCTCATTTCTACTGCTAAAATCTCATATCACTCTTACTGAACAACTGTCGGAATGTATCCTACAAATACAGGTCTTGAACAATATTTTTTTCTTGAAAGTCTCTGTGAGGATGCCCCACTTGAGGGAAGTTAATCTGTTCCCACATCCCACACATCCCTTGTCTTTTCCTGCTATTGTTAGCAAGCAAAGAATCTGGGCAGTGGAGCTAGGGAAATAGGAAGTCAGCTTCTGATGCCCAGAGTTCTCTTCCACTCAGAGAATGCTCATATAGCCAGTAGATTGTTTCAGGAAGATGCAGACCCCCTAGGCTGGTATTGCTAAACTGGGCTTAATACAAAGGTCATTGTGTTGACAGGAGGGAGAGTAAGGGGCCAGATGAGAAGGCTTCACGGAAGAGCAGTGTAGCTCTAGGGGATTTGGGGGCCCCTGGGTGTTTTTCTTGTGTTTGTATTTCTCTGAACCTTTTGTGCCTCAAGAGAAGTCTTGTATTTTGGGCTATGCTGAAAGATGCCCAAAATCTTGGGCATGGGAAACATCAGAGGTTTTGGGTGGTGAAGATTCTGTATCAGGATCACTGAAAGCTTCATCCTGGAGAATACCTTCTGAGTGCTTCTCTATTCTCTAAAGAGAATGTCAGACATTATGGGATACCGAGAGCCACTCAGCCCTCAAACAGGTCATTTTCCTGGCTGCCTTCCACTCTATTCTGAATGTCTGTCCTCTTATCTACACCCTACCAATGTGTTCCCCTTCCCTCCTAATCAAATCTGTCCCCAAACTCTTTTCTTCCCAGAAGCTGCCCCAGCTAATCTCACCTCGTTCTGATCATTCCGTTACTCCATAACCCTAAGCACTAATTAACTTTGTTGGTATTATTTTCCTTTATTCTGAAGCTGACATGTTGCTAAGCAAGTCTTTCTAAATTTCACCCTGGGAGTATGCCCAGCCTTCCATGAACAGGGCCCTTTTAGGTAGAGCTGATATCTGCATCTTGGATGTGGCTCACAGTTCCCCCAAGGTCTGGACCCCGGTCTCCTAATTCCTTTATGTTGCCTCCTACCTTCTTCACTGCCATCTCCCATCTCCACTACAATTGGCAAATCACCAGGTACAAGAGTCCCTGAGTGAAAACTGACTTTATCTTAACTGCTAGACTTTGGATTTCTCTTTAAGGAACTTCTCCCTTCCAAGTTTTCCTTCAGAATTTTGAGGATTTTGAAGGCTTTCCTCCTTTTTTTCTCTTCTCTCCCCACCTAGAGATAGATTGGCTATTGTTACCATGACTTCATTTTTGACACTGATGCAAATGACTACCATATTAACATTTCCAGTCCTTATCTATTTTTCGAAGCCATGATTTGCATCTACATCTCTCCAGAGAAGCTATGTTTCACTGGCACTTAAACTCAGCATGTCTAAATATGAACTAATCATCTTGACCCTCCTACCCAGTCCTTCTTCAGACTGTAATGCTGTTGTTTGGAGCTGCATTCATCTGACCTAGCATAGCCATAACCTTGGGGTTTATCTTTGTCCCTTCCCACCCCATTAACTCTCCTGTACCAAGTTCCTGTCTGATCCACATCTGCAACATGGCTCACACAAAGCCCCTTTTCTCTACTCCAACTGCCATCAGCTTAGCCCTTACTCTGATAGTAGTGGTAGTAGTAGTAGTAGTGGTTGTGGTGATGGTAATGGTAGTGGTAGTGGTAGTAGTAAATTGTAGTAGTAGTAGTAATAGTAATGGTGGTGGTGATGGTAGTGGTGGTAGTGGTAGTAGTAAATAGTTGTAATAGTAGTAGTAGTAGTAGTAGTAGCAGCAGTAGCAGTAGTAGTAGTAGTGGTAGTGGTAGTGGTAGTGGTGGTAGTGGTAGTAGTAGTAAATAGTTAACATTTACATAGCACCTACTGTCAGGTTTTGTACTCAATGCCTTACAAATATTATCTCACTTGATCCTCACAACAACCCTGGGAGGTATATGCTATTATTATCCTCATTTTGGAATTGAAGAAACCTGTACAAACAGAGGTTAAGTGACTTGTTCAAGTCCACATAGCTAGTAAGTGTCTGAGACTGAATGTGAATTCAGGTCTTCGTGACTATGGGCCCAGAATTTTATCCACTGCGCTGCCTAAGTGCCTCTCTAACCCTCCTGGTTTATTATAATAGCCTCCTAATTGTTACTCATACCTCCACTATCTCCAAGCTCCATTCTGTCCTTAATACTGTTGCCAGAATGACCTTTTTTATTCATTAATTTAATTTTGTC
This sequence comes from Phalanger gymnotis, assembly GCA_028646595.1. NCBI lineage: Eukaryota > Metazoa > Chordata > Mammalia > Diprotodontia > Phalangeridae > Phalanger > Phalanger gymnotis. The sequence continues at coordinate 216,164,851 of CM053623.1, forward strand.
ACACTCCTCGGCTCAAGAATCTTTACTGGTCCAGCTTCAGGATCCTTTGCCCAGCAATCAAGGTTTAGTAGAATCTGGTACCACTCTACCTTTTTCATTCTTCTCTCACATTATTTTCCTCCCTATACATCACACAGCAGATAAATTGGACTATTCTATACCCTGAATAATTATTGAGCTCTCCTAACCTATGTTCCTTATGCCTCAAATATATTCACTCCCCTTTTTCTCCTGTTGAACCTAGCCTTCAAAAACCAACTGAAATGCTGCCTTCTCGAGGAGAGCAGCCTGATTACCCCTGCCAGTGAGGACTTTACATCTCTTTGGTGCACCTATTGTGTCTTAAACAGAAAGTCTTTGTATTTTCCCATTGTAGGCTATAAGCAGCCTGAGAGCAGGGTCAATAGCCTATCTAAACTCTATATCTCCTACAGAGCCTACTATAGGACTTTAAACATGGAAGGAATGAAAGAATATGATTGGTTGAGTCTCTGAAGGGATAACCTTCTCACTGACCCCTGTTGGCCCACCTCTCCTTTCCTTGTTAATCTCTAACACAGAGCTGGTTTGACATTTGAGAGAGGGAGGATTGTGGGACTGATCCATTTCGGAACCAAAATAACTCCTGGAGCAGCTAGAATCTCAAAAGGGATCAACAAGGGTTACCTTGTCTCCCTACCCTATTTCGCTAGTGCCATCCCCACCACTATAATGAACTGGAAAAGGAAGTGGCAAAACACTCTACTATCTTTGCTAAGAAAACCCCAAATGGAGTCACAAAGAGTTAGACACAACTGAAATTGACTGAACTAAAAAGCTGGAAGGGGCTTTTTTTCTCCCCACGAGACCTCCCCTGAGGCAATTGAATGTTGGTGCTATTAGCTTTACAAAGGCATCCAAACCCAGCAAGAGCAGAGTACAACCAGCTCTACTGAATTTTTCCTTTTCTGTCTTTGAGACAATCAGTGTTAAGTGACTTTCCCAGGGTCACACAGCTAGTAAATACTTGTGGCTGGATTCGAACTCAGGACCTCCTGACTTCAGGGCCAGTGCTCTATCCACTGTGCCACCTAACTGCCCCAAATTTGTCCTTTTCTAAGGAGGGGAAAATCTCCTTCTCCATCCACAAATACAGTCTTTGCAAAGGTCTCCTTTTTACTTTCTTTGATGATAAATTTGAGTTCTGAAAAGATTCCCTGCTAGAACTTGGAGAAGGCTTAAATTGCTGGTGAAAGATGAAGAAACTGAAGCCCACAGAGGTTAAATGATTTGTCTAAGGTCATACAGGTCGGAAGCATCGCTGGAGGAGATTTAGGTAACATCATCTGACTCCAAACTCACTGTTCTATGCCATCTCCAACTGCAAACTAATCAGGAGACAAGGTTTCTAGACCTTCCTCTGCCAGTAACTCACAGTATGACTTTGGGCAAGCCATTGAAATTTTCTGGGCCTTAGTTTGCTCATCTGAGAGGCAGGGATAGTGATACCAGCTTCCCCTACCTCTCAGGGGAGTTCTGAGGATCAGATGTGATTATTAGACTTGAAAGGTCTCTGTCAGAAGTTCCAGAGATTTCAGAGAACATATGAGGGACTGATGAGTGAGTTTACAATTTTCATTGGTTTGCCCTGGCAATAGCAAGGATCCATGGGGAAATTTAGGATGTCCTTTGAGATAAGGGACTCAGAAGAAATTATTTGGATCTCTCTGGAGATCATTTATTCTTAGAGAGACCCCTAGAGAATTGTGGTATGCCTTGTGTAGAAAGGAACACTTTTTGTACAGACCCTGGTTGGATGGTCTTACACACTGAGAGAATCATTGGAAGAGTTTCTACTCAGGATAATTTTCTCATTTTGAGAAAGGTGATATGAGCTGACCTAGGTCCAAAATCCTTGTGGGGAGAATTCCTTTCTAGTTTGGAAATATTCCTGTGGACCAGGTTTTTGGCTGACGCAGAGAAGCCAGTTTTCTTTGTCTTTGCTCTTTCTTTTGCTTGTGAGTTGAGAATGAGCTTGTAAGGCTAAGCCTAAATAAATGATGTATTTATAGAATTTTGTGAAATGTGCCTTATTTTGTTGAATCTGTAAAACTTTGTATTTGGCAATAATTGTGATTTTCATCCTTTCACGTGGGCTTCTAGATGACATTGAAATATTGGCTGTTTTGAGACCTTACTGAACAGCACCAAGGAAATGTCAAAAATAGATTTTGGGGAGGATAGAACTAACTCCGTTTTGTTCTGTATTTGTCATTTTTCTTTGTACGACTCCTTCATGACCTAACCACAACAACTGGTTCCCTTCAGTGCCTTCTTTGCTTCCTTAATTGGTACAAAAAGACTTAATTGCTAAAAAATGACTTCAATGGTCTCTGGAACAATCCCCTCCCTTATCTAGACTGACTGGCCTTTGATTTAGTGAAACTAGCTATACTGATAAAGATACATCTCTTCTCTATCTGCTATACCTAATGATAAATGTTCTCTGTAACAAGTACATTTCTTTTTTCTTTGTATAGCCAACTAAACTCCAGTTATCTCTTCCACCTTGATTGGGTTGGGGGTACAGTGTCCCCTGTTATCTGGAAAATTGGCATAAAATTTTTTCACCCTCCCTTCCAACTAGAGAAAAAAATCTGAATTTTTTCTTTTTCTGTAATGGGGTGTACAGTACCTTATTGTAAAATTTGGGTTAAGTATTTGATCATAGGCTCTGTGCTATCTGCTGACCTTTGTGTGTCATCTGCGACTTTTGCAAAACTATCCCAAAATTCCCATTTAATTTCTTATGTCGACCTACAATATATTGAAAATGCAATGGGGAAAGTTTGTTGTGGAAGGGATAACTGTATAATGGAGCTAAGCTATGTGTCTAATCCCTTTCCCTTCCCTAGAGTCTGAGGTAGTACAAAGGGGAAAGTGTGTGTGTGTGTATATATGTGTGTGTGTGTGTGTGTGAAGATTATGTTCCTCGTGTTAGGGCATCATGTCTGTATATTTGTGATTATACATTTTGATGTAAATATTTCTTTCCATAAGCTAATTTAACTGTTAGTGGCTAAATGGAACTGGGGCTCAGGAGATTCCCTTATACTTGGGGGGAACACGAAATTCCAAATGACTGGAGACATTTGCAGAGAGCTTAGATATCCTTAACCCTCTTAAGGTTACTGGAGAACCCTGGGGGAGAGAGGTCATATGTAACATGCCTGGCCTTTAGACAGTAAGGGTCAGGGTAGTCTGTGTTACATCTAGATGACTTTAATTCCCCAGATTCCACCTGCGGTTTCACAACTTTCTCAAAACCTGAACCCGTGTTCTTGTTTTTCTGTGTGTGTGTGTGTGTGTGTGTGTGTGTGTGTGTGTGTGTTTGTGTGTGTTTGTGTGTGTGTGTGTGTGTGTGTCTGTCTCTTTTAGTGAGAGCCTGACTAAAACTTTCTTGATTGGTTTCCCTAGGAGCAAGCTCCATCTGAGATTTGAGGGGAATCTGGGAAGACTTTGGAAGAACTGAACTAAACTAGGAATGTTAAATGTCTTCTTTTTGTTTCCATGCAACCATTTCTTCCCATTTGTTTGTGCCTGTGTCTGTTATACCTGTGCATTTGTGTGAATGTGAAGGAGCTGGGTAACTGAAGTTGCAGACTGCATTTGAATAGATGGGGTACTGACAAGGATTTCTAAAGAAATTTCTCTCCCCAGGAAGTGCCCACTTCACCCTCTGTCCAAGGTCCTCCCCTCCCAGCAGTTGATTCAGTAAAGACATAGCAGGTTTGATGCTCTGGTTTAATAGTTTAGATTCGTGGAAATATATTTTTAATGATTTCCTTTGAAGACTCTTCTTAAGGAATCATTTTTACATGTTCATATCTTCCTGCCTCTAAACACACAGAGGGAATATGAGAGATTCTGGAAGAAAGATAAGAGGAATGAGATCATGGCTCTGATGTGACCCTGAGGTAGTGAGGGCCACCCGGGTCAACCCAGACCTTCCATTTGAGTGGCCCACCTGCCCTTCTGTATCACACAAAGCCCAGGGATGGGGGGCAGAGGCTTACAGCTGCTGCCAGAATGAGGCAGGCTGGACAGATTAAGGGGCGAGGGACATGGCCTCCTGCTCTGCACGTTAAACTGCAGAAAGAGGATAGATTCAAAGAATCATTTTAGTTCTGGAAGCGCCCTGGTCTCCCTGCACCTCCTCACATACGTTATTCCATCTCCCACCCCTCTTCCTCTGCTCTGGCCTCCCTCCATACCTAGAATGCTCTGCCCTCTTCCTTGCCTTCCTTCTGGACTCACTTCAGATTTCATCTCTGCAAGAGGCCTTATCTGGTCTTCCCAGTTCTGCATCCTTTCCACATTACTTTCATTTAGTCTTTCTCTATGTCTTGTATTTATCTAGATATTTATGTTGTTTTCCTTATTAAAATACATGCTTCTTAAGGGCAGGGACTGTGGTTTTGTTGATTGTTTCTGTCTTTCCTTGTATCTCCAATGCCTAGTCCAGTGCCTGAAACACAAGACCTGCTTAATAAATGCTTGGTGACTGACTGACTGACTGACTGACCTTGGGGATGCCTGAAAGTTCAGTGTTATGCATTGTCCAACAAAGAAAAGGCTTAGCTATCTTCACCCTCAAAAATAGGTTCCTACCTTTTGCTTAGGTTTGGAGAATGGAGTATTTATATTAGGGGATGGAGATGAGGGTCACAGGCCTGGGAAGGGAATCATGTAGGGGTTCATCCTGGGGCCTCCCTTTGGATATACTCACCTATAGTTTTCCTTATTGAGTCTCCAATGCTCTCTGGATCTGAGAACTAGTTGGTGCTGTGTTAGTAGAGCTGCTCATTTATGGATGAAAGAAGTTCCCAGACCTTTTCTTCACTTCCCCACCTCCAAGAGGATTCACTGAAGCACTATTTCTTTTAGGTGTACAAAGTTCTTTATGAAAATGGTCAGTTGTATCTGACTCTTTGTGACCCCATTTGGTGTTTTCTTGGCAAAGACACTGCAATGGTTTGCCATTTCCTTCTCCAGTCCATTTTACAGCTGAGGTACCGGGTCACACAGCTAGTAAGTGTCTGATACCTGATTTGAATTCAGGTGGTTGAGTCTTCCTGACTGCAAGCCAGGTCTCTATCATCTGCACCACCTAGCTGCCCCATTAAAAAATATTTTATTACTAAAAAATGCTAATCATCATGGGAACCTTCAGCAACTTGTAATCTTTCTTGCTGGAGGAAGGTCTTGCCTCCATGTTGATGGCTGCTAGGGCTGATCAGGGTAGTGTTGGCTGAAGGTCGGGGTGGCTGTGGCAATTTAAAAAATAAGGTAACAAAGTTTGCCACATTGATTGACTCTTGCTTTCACTTAGAGGCCATTGTAGGGTTATTAATTGGCCCATTTTCAATATTGTTGTGTCTCAGAGAAGAGAGAGGCCCAAGAAGAGGGAGAGAGATTGGGAACAGCTTGTTGGCTGAGCATTCAGTACACAAACAACATTTATCGATTACGTTCACTGTCTTGTATGGGCAGAGTTTGTGGCTCCCCAAAGCAATTACAATAATAACATCAAAGATTATTGATCACCGATCACCATAACAGTTATAATAATAATGAAAAATTTTGAAATACTGTGAGAATTACCCAAATGTGACATTGCAGGAAAAAATGGCACTGATAGACATGCTCATTGCAGAGTTGCCACCAATCTTCAATTTGTAAAAACAAAACAAAAGAAAACAAAACAAAATATCTGCAAAGCACAATAAAGCTAAGCCACATATGTCTTTATGTAGGAGGGTCTGGGTTCGAAAGTAATGAGTTTCTCTTCCTGCTCTAGAAGGCACCATGGTATTCATTCTTTAATTCATTGATTAACTTAGTAAATTCAGACATTGATTCTACAGAACGTAACTTCTACCCTTTTCTGTTCCAAATTCTTCTTTACTTTAGGACCTGGGATGATGACAAATTGAGGACAGGGGAGAATTTTCAAGGAATTGTTGATGACTACCAAATGCTCCCACCCTTCGTCCCCCCAAAAAATCTCCTTCCAATTAAGTTATGAAAGCAGTGGCCAAGAAATCATGAGAAGACAGGGAGGCAATGATGTCTCTGAATGTTTATTTTCTGCAACAAGAAACTGCTTGTAGGAGGAGGGGAAGGCAATCTGGATGTTGGCACCTAGAATAACTATTTCTCCATTTCTTTCTTTTAGCCTGCTCCTTGGGCTTCTGGGTGCAGAGAGAGACTTGAGTCATTTTGATTGTCTCTGCCTACCCTGTAGGTGAGCACAATGGACCTTCACTGTCTTGAATCCTGTGTTACCAGCTACTGAGGCCTGAGCATCCACCTGGGATGACTGGCCAATGGAAGTGATCAGCCTGGGAGCAGAAGCAGGGATCCCAGCAAGAGAAGGTTCTGAGTGCTGGAGACTGTCAGCTGTTGCAATGTCCACTGGTCTGGGAAACCAGGGAAACAAAGCTCTCTCCAAAATATTTGTCTTATCTATTTATACTCTGAGGTTTAGGGCTTGGATCCCAAGGGTCTGGACCCAGGTAGAAAATTTCATTGAAGCCATAGATTAAAAAAAAAAAACACCACATAACAATTTTTAATCAATATGTCATACCATCTCCTAAGCTAAATTCAGACCCTGTCAACCTAGGCCAGCAGAGTACACAAGCAGGCCAGGGAGACTGTGGGGAGGCCACTTGCTTGGTGGTTTGAGCATAGCTTCTCCTAGTGGGCATCAAAGATACTGTGTTCTTGCTGTGAGCTCTTGTTGAATCTATAGGAGTTGTGCCATTCTTGTTATTTGTTAGTTACCTGGCTCAGTGCCTAGCGTATAGTAGGTACTTCATAATGCCTGATGATTGATGAATGACATGACCACACATTACATTACTAAAGAGCCTCATGTGTTACATAGGGTACCCACAAAGAGTCACAGGCAAGTCCACACAGTAAACAAATATTCATGGAACATCTATTATTGTATTCCAGCTAGTAGAGAATAAAAGTACTTTCGAGTATAAAGAAAAAATCAGGCACATTTGTGTCCTTACAGGTTATATTCTAAAAGGAGTGAAAAGACTTGAACATAAGTGAAATCAAAGGCATGACTGAAATAATTAACAATAGCTCTCCTGTCTATAGAATTTTCTCCACAACAGCCTTCTGAGGTTGGTAGTGAAGTATCATTAGTCCTAGAGGAACAAAAGCAAATTCACAAAGGAGGTATTTTTCCCAGCCCCATTCTGGGCTGCAGGTATAAAGTTGGGAGAGAAATTTCTCAGACCCAGGGATGTGGATGGAGAGAAAGCCCACAGGATTCTGTCTTTCACACATCTTTCTGCCATGAAGTCTTTCAGATGTCTAATTGCAATCCTTCCACTTCTATATTGAGAAGTGTTTTCTCTAAATCAGGAGTTTTTTATCTGGGGCCCACATATCCCCAGGGGTCCATGGATGGATTTCATGAGACCCATGAATTTGAATGGGAAATAATTTGCATCTTCATTTATTTACCTATTTACTTACTTATCAATTTATTTTACTAACTTTTGGCTTCTTTTGTAGTCCTGAATATTTTATTTTATGCATTTAAAAATCATATTCAGAGAAGGGGCATATACATTTCTCCAGACTACCAAAGGGGTCCAGGATACAAAAAAGGTTAAGGACTCTTGCAGTTGATCTAAGATATACCTGTTAAGAGATGGCTCTGTTGAAAGCTACATTCTCCTATTTCTGACTCCTACCACTCGCCAGAAAAGCTACTTTGATTCCAAGATATAAATGTTTGAGAGGGAGCTTGGATTGTTGAATAGAGGCAGGATGATCTGGGTTCAAATCCATACTAGCTATGTCACCCTGGGCAAGTCACTTAACTTTTGAGGGCTTTGTTATTGTTTAGTTGTTTCAATTGTATCTGACATCTTGACCCCATTTGGGTTATTTTTTTGGCAAAGATATTGGACTGGTTTGCCATTTCCTTCTCCAACTCCTTTTACAGATGAGGAAACTGAGGCAAAGAGGGTTAAGTGACTTGCCCAGGGTCACACAGTAGCAAATGTCTGAGGTCAGATTTGAACTCAATTCTTCCTGATTCCAGACCTGGTGCTCTATTCCTTGGGCTTTGGGGAAGCTCTTTAAGACTAAGTTTCAGAGAAAGTGCTAACAACCTTCATTGGTAGAGGGAATTTCCATACCTAATGGATTTACTTTCATGCAATACCTTTTTATGGCTGCATTAGGCTATCTATAAATGGTCCTCATTACCATCCATTGTAGAATCTGTATTTCTGCTCCTAGCATTGAGGATGGATCAGAACCTGATCACCAGAACATATGCTACCACATGTTTAGAAGTGTTGCCTTGGAAGGCATCAGATTGTTGACAGAGTAAAGGATAACAATACAGGTATGATAGGAGAAATATTTTGTTTCTTGAATATTGCCTATTTCATTCATGTATTTCTAGGGAATAGATACCCCTGTCTCTGGATCTGTAATGCAGGAATCTCCCTTTAGAGGAAACTTTCTAAATCTCTCTCTCTCTCTCTCTCTCTCTCTCTCTCTCTCTCTCTCTCTCTCTCTCTCTCTCTCTCTCCCTCTCTCTCTCTCTCTCCCTCTCTCTCTCTCTCTCCCTCTCTCCTTATTTCTTTTTCTTTTCTTTTTCTCTCTTTCTCACTCTCTTTTTCTTTCTCTCTCTCTCACTCTTTTTCTTTCTCTCGCTCCCTATTTCTTTCTTTTTTCTTTCTCTTTCTTTTTTATCCCTTGCTTCTTCTCTTCTGTCTCTGTCTCTCTGTCTGTTTCTTTCTCTCTCTCTCTCTGTCTCTCTTTCACTCACTTTTTCTCAATGTAGGGCAGAACCTTTTTGGGAGGGGGGAAGGGGGAAACATATGGTCTTAGAGAATTGCCTATAGCATTGAGAGGTTAAGTTACTTGCCTGGAGTTACTTGCCCTGGTCTTCCTGGCTTCCCTCTCAGGCAACTAGAGCCAGGAGAGCTCAACCGGGCCTAGAGCTGTCTTATCTTCTCCCTCCCATCCTGCCAATTAGAGGGCTCTTATGAAGTGGGAGGGTCCCTTTCGCCCTAGTTTTTGGGCTCATTCCACATCTCTGCCCACCTGCCTCTCTCCTCTTCATGCCCTTCTCTTCAAACATGTCTTTCTTTCAAGGCTTGGTGTAGCATCTCTTTCACAAGGACAACTAGCTCCTCTAATAAACTCTTTATTCTAATATGCTTATGGGAGTAGATAAAGGAATGTCACAACAAGGGCCTTCAGGAAACAGGGAATAATTATGTTTGTTTTTTTGATGGAAGGACTGTGTCAATATATAAACTCATAAAATGTTTAACCCAGCAGGGAGGAGGTTGGTATAAAATCTCTTTGGCATCAATTGAAGTACATATGTGTGTATACACACACACTATATATATGTATATTTCAGTATATAATATAGACAATAATAATTAGATTTCAATAAATTAAATGTACATAATTTAATTTTTTTTACTATTTTACTAAAAATATTTTACTATGAAATGCAATAAAGCACTTAAAAAGTTATATTCTAAGGCTTTTCTCTAACATAATTTTTTTTTCCTTTTAGAGCTTGCTGACTCCTGACCTAATAGGTTTATGTCCCATTTAGCTCTTTAGGTTGTTAGGTGGCACAGTGGATAGAGTGACAGTTTTGGAGTCAGAAAGATTCATCTTCCGTAGTTTAAATCTGGCCTCAGATACTTTCTAGCTGTGTGACCCTGGGCAAGTCACTTAACCCTATTTGAATATTTGCTCATCTGTAAAATCAGCTGAAAAATGAAGCGGCAAACCGCTTCGCTATCTATGCCAAGAAACCCCAAAATGGGGTCATGAAGAGTCAGATATGACTGACCAATATTTTAACCTTACTTTCTATGGATCAGTGATTGGTCTTAGGGAAGGCTAACATGACCCCAGGAAGGATAATTGTCCTATTCTGTAAGTGGGAGTGGGAAAAAATGGGACTCAGTCTCTGTTAGGGGTCCTAGACCTTTGCTGAGGGAGGGACTGGATAACAGGCTCCCATGAGAACTTCAGCCAGAGTCATAATGAGGAGAAGAACTGGGAACTTCGTTTTTTTTTTTAAATTTTTTTTTCTTTATTTTTGACATGTTTGGTTTTCGGCATTGATTTTCACAGGCGTTTGAATTACAAATTTTCTCCCCATTTCCTCCCCCCCCCACTCCAAGATGGCGTACATTCTGGTTGCCCTGTTCCCCAGTCTGCCCTCCCCTCCGTCGCCCCATTCCCTTCCCATCCCCCTTTCCCTTCCTCTCTCCCCTGTTCCCTTCCCACCCACCCTCCCTAAGAAGTCAAGCAATTCAACATGGGCCCTATGGATATCATTGTGTATAACCCTTCCACAATACTCATGTTGTGAAAGACTAACTATATTTTGCTTCTTCCTAACCTATCCCCCTTTATTGAATTTTCTCCCTTGACCCTGTTGTTAGGTTCGTTAACTTGAGAATGAAAAGAGACCAGAGACAACGGGAATTTGCCAATCACATAGAGCTCTTTTATTATTACTCCTGGCCAGCCAGGGACTCCATCCTAAAGATGAGAGCCCCGACTCCAGGTTTAAGGCAGAATTTATAGGGTATAGAAACAAAGAAGCAGTTAATTAAGGTACAGAGGCA
>CM053623.1:216176041-216209316 GCA_028646595.1 Phalanger gymnotis
GGACGAAGTTAGGTTTGGTTCCCTAGATCGCCCTGGGCTTAGTGACTTCTCCATAAAGGAGGAAGCTCAAATTTCAGCCCTGCTCATAACCTTGAATCGGGAATTTAGAAGCTGCAACGCCCAACGAGAAACAGAAGTCTAGGCAGGAGTACATCAGGGAATCTACCCTGTAGCACTTTTGTTTGGGGACCAAGGGTCCAAGTGGCCTCCATGGAACTCAGGCAGCCTGGTACTGCAAACATGACCCTCCTTGGCCTCCTGCTCTTATAAATACTGGGCTAGTGTTATGTGTAGGGTTCTAGGGTTGGGTCAGACACCAAGTCCCTATCTTTGCTCTTTATATCTTTCTTACCTTGGACCAGCTTAAAATGCCAGGCACTAGATTTGTGGCTCAGACTGGGACTAGTAACACCTGGAGACAGATCATTATTTTCTCAGAGGACTTGGCTCCAGGACTTAATTGACTCCTGTAACAGAAGCAATAGGAGAATAGAAAATTTCCAGAACCACTCTGCCTTCCTCCCTCAGATGTTTTGTAGAATAAACCCAATGTTAAATCCATTTTCTCTATGTACAGGTATCGCTTCCACATCACAACTTTCCCCAACATGGTTTCAATATATTGTGGGTAAACATAAGAAATTAAATGGGAATTTTAAGGTCATTTTGTGGAATCCACAGATGACGTACGAAGTCCAGTAGATGACACAGAAAAAGTTGAGAAATTCAGAACTGCAGAAAGTATATGTATAATATTGAATAATATCAAGAAAAAAGAGAAGGAAATCCATGGAGCCAGAAGACTTCTTCTCTGATACAAAGAGATGGCCAAAAAATTTTACGTGGATTTTCCAGATCACATGAGCACTTGTGCCCCTAACCCCCATGATGTGGAAGGGATAACTGTATACAGGAGAAAAAACATGAGCACCTGCCAGAGGAAAGAGCAAGACAATCAGCAAAGACATGGAAACCTATGAGACAAAGGTTCTCTGACTCCAAGGCTTCCTGTTTGATTAATGGAGGGGCAGATAATCAATACCTTTCCCTTGGCTCAGCAGGGGAGAGCAGGGAAAGAGATAACTTCTCCAGGCTTTTGTCTCACCCAGCTGGATACAGCTGTCGATACTGTATTAGCACCTTCAAGTATCTCCAGAACAGTTGTTATGGTCCCTCCAGATGCAGGTCCTGGGGAGAGAGTGACAGATCCTAGACTTAGACCCAAGTCTCCACAGTCCTACAGTACTGGGCTTTTTCCATGCCCCTATCATGACTGTCTTCACCATAGCCAAAACCCAATTCTTCTCTCCCTTTTCAAAGCTGATGGCCCTTCTCACCCCTCCCTAAACATCTAAATTAGGGAGTTTCCAGGGCTGAGAGTCACCAGCTAAATCTAGGTATTGCCTACATCCTATCACAGACCAGGCTCATCTTTGCATTCTTCACAGGTATACTGCACGAATAGTGATAACATACGGTTTCTACTAACAGTAAGAAAAAGATCATGTTATTATGGTGCCATACCCCTAAATGGGCAGCTAGGTGGCACATTGGATAGAGTGTTGGGTCTGGAGTCAGGAAGACTCATCTTCCTGCATTCAAATCTGGCCTCAGACGTTTAGTAGTTGTGTGACCCTGGGCAAGTCACTTAACCCAGTTTGCCTCAGTTTCCTCATCTGTAAAAAGAGCTGGAGAAAAAAATGACAGACCACTCCAGTATCTTTGCCAAGAAAACCCCAAATAGGGTCACAAAGAGTTGGACACAACTGAAAAATGAATGGAAAAAAAACCCTAAATGCTACTTGCTGTAATCTACATTGCTCTCAAGGGCCCATTTTCCCCTCTAAATCTCACCCAACCAGAATTACAAACACAAAATAGCACAGTAATGGAATGGAATGACAAAGCATTAATTATTCATGAGAGGTAGGTGGGGTGGAGTTCAAATAGAAGTTAGACAGTCCCTGCCTTTAAGGAGCTTGTAGTCTAATAGAGGAAGAGAACATACAGAGAGCAATAGTAGTCAAGGTGCCGTGTTTGGAAGGGTTTATTTGACTACTTTCCTCAGAAAAAGGAGAGGAAAAGGAGAGATGAGAGGTATCATCCCAGAATGGTATGAAAATTGCCAGGGCGTACTGCTGGGTATGGATTTGGACTACATATGCATTTACTTAAAATAAAAATGTAAGAAAAATGTCAGGAAATCTATAGCAAATAGCTCACCATCATATTTCAAAAACCTTCTCCGGAGCTCTAGAGATGAAAGGTGGCGAATCCAGCCCATTTCTACACCACACAAAATGAGTTTACTCTTCAATCTAAGGCAGTAGGGACACAGTGGAATAGAGCTCTAGACTTGGAGTCGGGAAGCCTCGAGGTCAAATCTGACCTCAGACTCTTGCAAACTGTGTGATACTGGGCAAGTCACCTAAACTACCTGCCTCAATTTCCTCATCTGTAAAATGGAGATAATAATGGCACCTACCTCACAGGGTTTTTGTGAAGCACTTAGGCACAGTGTCTGTTAACATAGTAGATGCTTAATTAATACTTGTTATTTTTTTTTTTAATCTAAGGGAGCAGTAAAAGGTGAGTTAGTGATTTGCCCCCTGGATAAACAATGAAGGTGCTGATTATCAATTTCAGGGATGCCATCACTTCTCAGCCCTGGACTGGTGAGTCCTTAGGATTCTGTACCCTTGCTTCTCTGCACTGAAAGGGTGAAGGGGCTGCCATTTCACTGCCTTAAAATCCAGCACTACACAAACAGCATGATGGCTCAAATGTCTGCCACAGTGTGGCCACAGCCATGCCCAAAACTTTTAACATCCACAGGATCAGGAAAGACGCCTCAAAGTCTGCCAGCCCTGGGAGGAGGAGGGCTCAGGAAAGGCTCTGCTGCCATTTCTTTTTTCTTCATTCTCCTTCAGTCTCTGCCCACCAAGGTCTTTCCAAAATCCTGGGATCTCATTCCCTGGCCTCCTACCTGATGTCCTACATAATATCAATCAATATGTACCTTTTGTGCTTAAGAGCCAGGTGCTGGGAATACAAAGACAAAAGGAAAACACCCCTGCCCTCAAGGAGCTTATATTCTGGACTCTTATATAGGATTCTGAGATATGTAGTCCCAAATAGAAGCTGGTATGATCCCCAAACAGGGACATGCTCCCCCTTACAAAAAGAAGAAAAGGGAGTACCTACAAAGGATGGAAGGGAAGACAGCATGGGAGACTTGGGAGCCCAAAACCTGAAAATTTTCCATTAGAGATGCATTCCTTTGGGTTAAGTCTAAGATGCAACTAGAGAGAAAGCCAAGAGAATCCTAAATTTTTATTTGAAAGATCATGAGGAAACTGAGGCCTATGGAGGTTAAATGACTTATCCAAGCTAGAATTAAAACCAAGAATCACCTACCCAGCAAAAACGAGTATAATATTCAGGGCAAAATATAGATTTTCAGTGAAATAGAGGGCTTTCAAGCATTCTTGATGAAAAGACCAGAGCTGAATAGAAAATTTGACTTTCAAATATATGCAGAGGGCACAGGGTGAGTTGGATAGGAAGGGATGATATCCAAAGAAAATAAAATTAAGGGAGGAGAGAGGAATATATTGGGAGAAGGAGAAAGGGAGAGACAGAATGGAGTAAATCATCTCACGTAAAAGTGGGAAGAAAAAGCTGCTGTAATGGAAAGGAAGAGGGGGTAGGTGAAAGGGAATGAGTGAATCTTACTCTCATCAGATTTCGCTTAAGCGGGGAATAACATACACACTCAATTTGGTATCTTACCCTACAGGAAAATAGGGGGAAGGGGATAAGAGAGGGGGGATGATACAAGGGAGGGCAGATGGGGGAGGAGGTAGTCAAAAGCAAACACTTTTGAAAAGGCAGAGGAGCAAAGGAGAAAATTGAATAAAGAGGGACAGGATAGGATAGAGGGAAATATAGTTAGTCTTCCACAACATGACTATTATGGAAGTGTTTTGCAAAACAATACATGTATAACCTATATTGAATTGCTTGCTTTCTCAAGGAGGATGGTTGGGGAGGGAAGAAGGGAGAGAATTTGGAACTCAAAGTTCTAAAAACAAATATTTAAAAAGTTGTTTTACATGCAACTGGGAAATGAGATATACAGGCAATGGGGTATAAAAATCTATCTTGCCCTACAAGAAAGTAAAGGGGAAAGGGATAAGGTGGGGGTGGGAGTAGGGTGATAGAAGGGAGGGCAATCAATACATGCTATTTTGGGGTGGGAGGAGGGGAGAAATGGGGAAAAAATTTGTAACTCAAAATCTTGTGGAAATGAATGTTGAAAACTAAAAATAATTTTTTTAAATGACTTATCCAAGGTCTACCATGAATCGTAACTTCAGAGGGCAAAGATTGGGACTCACCAAGAAGGAAGGAGTCAAGGATAGGACAGGCAGGATAGCAGTAGAAGGAGATCCAATTTGAGGATTTATAGGCTTCAAATGAAGATACATGGCAGTAAAAGGCTTTTGAACTAGCACAAATTTCCTTGGTCCAGTACCAGTATGTGGACTAACAGCCAAGAATCACCGATTAACCCAGAACCAGCCAGGGGAGTGAGAAGCAAACTTCCAGGTTGGCTTCCAACCCAGATTCTCAGATTCTCAATCCAATGGTCTCTTCATTTCACACTGAGAAAAGGTTGTCAGCTTTGAAAATGTACTCCTGGAGGGGTGCCACATTACTTAGTCCCTAATTCCTTAGTGGAAATAAGTTTGTTACTTCTTTTTCTGACCAAACACTAGGTGCCTAAAGGGAAGTGGGCACTGAGACAGAAACGAAGGCTTAGAAACCAGAGGCAGAAGGGCACCTAGGACATACTTCCCCTTCTTCAAATTTTGCCTAAAGCTGGCAGTATTGGGTAGGAGAGCTTTCTCCAGGCTCAGCTTAAAGGAAAAAAAGAAGAAACTGACCCTCGGACTCTTCCCTTATCCTGGGAGAAGAGAGAAGGGGCTAGCAGCATCAACCTCTTTCCCCTTTGTTGTTTAGTCATTTCTTCACAATTCCATTTGGGATTTTCTTGACAAAGATACTGGAGTGGTTTGCCATTCCTTCTCTAGCTCATTTTATAGATGAGGAAGCAGAGGCAGACAGGGTTAAGGGACTTGCCCAGGGTCACACAACTCAGATTTGAACTCAGGAAGATGAGTCTTCAAGACCCCACTCTACTCCCTAGCTGCCCCATGCCACCTCTACTCAATTGTTTATAGGGATAGGAAAACCTAGGTTTGGATTCCAGCTCCATTGCTACTACTGTGAGCCTCTTCTTCACATATGAATGGAGGGTATTGGGCTCAATTGCCAAATCGTGTTAATTTCATCTTCCCGACATCTCTTGTATCCATTCCCTCCTTTACACTCCTGCAATCATCACCTTGGATTAGGACCCCATCATCTCTCTTTAGGATTATTGCAATAGCCTCCCATCTTTTCCCCTTGCCTTCAGCCTCTCCCTTCTCCAATCCATCCTCCCCAGGGCTGCAAAATGGATAAGCCTAGAATTCAGCTGCTTCCTATCGCCCCTAGGATCAAATATAAACTCCTCCGTCAGGCATTTAAGGACATTCATAGGCAGCTCCAAACTATCTTACTAGACTGAATCCATACTACACCCCTCTTCTCATGCACACACTCTGTATTCCTGCCAAACTCACCTACTTGTGGTTTCCTGTGTATGACGTTCCATCTCCTCCCTCTGCAGACTCCTTTGCTTGGGCAATCTGTGATGCCTGAAATGGTCTCCCCCCTCACCTCTATCTCTCTTCCAGACCTAGGATCAGAGCCACCTCCTAATCATAACAAATACCTCCAATTTTTCTACTCTCTACCCCCACCTCAAATTTACTTTGCATTTTTTTTAACTTATCCATGTGCATATTGCTTTTCCTCCTTACTCTCTGAGGGCAAGGAAATGATTTGTCTTGAACTCTAGCGCCTAGCACAGTTCCTTGCACAGGACAGGACATATTTCATTTCACTGAGACAGGGAACTCTATGGTGAGGAAATTCCTTCTATCAATACAAGTCAGCATCTTGTCTGCAACTTAGTCTTAAAGAGCTGCCCAAAGCACTGAAAGATAAAGTAGAGTACCTTGCCCATGGTCACGGAGACAGTGTGTCAAAGGCAAGACTTGAATCCAGATATTCCTGGCTTCAAGGTGGCTTCTCTGACCACCACCCCATGCTGCCTTTCTTCCTTGCACGTATTAGGAGTACAGCAAATGTTTGTTGAATTGAATTGGATTGCTTCTCAGACTCCATCCAAGTCTAAAATCCTAAATCTTAGGTTTCTTTCAGGCTTGTGAATCTATGCTTCTATAACTTTCCCCTATTCTCAGCCATTTGGCCATGGTCACCTAAGCCTGGACATCACTCACACTTGAACATTACGATCCTTTGCCCTCAGCATACTCTGTATCTTGCCTCCAAGAGACCAAAACACAATCCAAAATGTACCAGGTCCTCTCATCTTGAAGAAAACAACAAATGGCAGTTTCTTCAATCCCCCAGACCCACTACAAGCATCTCCACCTTCTCTTCCTTGGATTCCATCATCCCATCTCTTCCCGTGGCTCTTCCAAGAGTCTAGAACCAACTTTCAAATCCTTACAACCTACAGAGCAGTAGAACCTGACCCCCAGGGGATCTGCCCCACTTGTGCCGAGGAGACCTTCCTGGGCAGACCACCCAACTCTGTCCAACTCTGTCCAGCCAAACCATGAAGTTCATACCAGACCATATAATGATTAAGATATCCAATGAGAAACTAGTAAGTGGCATCTTCTACCAAAACTACACAAATAACCAAAAGCCCAGGAACCCTTACAACAAAGTGAATGCCACTGGGAACAGAAATGAGAGGTGTAGCCTGCAAGGCTTTGTGTTCAGAGGCAGCAAGGGAAGAGGGCTCCCCTGAGAAATCTTCAGGATGGTCAGAAAGTCCCAGAAGCAATAGTACGCAGCAGCACCAGGTAGCAACACTAGCCATCTTGGTGCCACAATGCTCAGATCTAGATTGCCCAAGCTGGAGGCCTCTGAGGACTCTAACATTCTGAGATGTCAGAAAGAGCCCTGAAGATCCAGGTCTCTAAACCTCAAAAATCTAGAGGGGGGCAGCAGAGGGGCTAACCTCAAGAAATGGAGATCAGCAAAAAGAACAAAAACAAAAACCCAGGTGATCAAGCAGGGCCAACCACCCTACTCAGAAGTACACCGGGGCCAGAACTTGGCCCTACCACAAACCTCCAATTCAGGAACTAGAGAAATTCATCAAAGAAAATATCAACTAGTATCAAAAATTATTTCAAATCTTACTGCATAATTACTACAAGCAGAGACTCAAAAAGAAAAAAAATACCAATGGGCTTTCCACAAATATTACATGGATACTTAGAAGAAATAAAGCCAGAGATAAAAAATAAAATAAAATCCTTGAAGAAAGAATTAGAACTTAATTAGTTTAGAAAAGAAAATGGTAAACCTCACCTAAGAAACTGATTGCTTGAAAACTAGAATAGACCAAATAGAAATCAATGACTCCGTGAGAGAGCAAGAAAGATTCAAACAAAAACAAAAGACTGAAAAAGTAGAAGAAAATATTAAGACACCTGAGATTAAAAACAACTGAATTGGAAAAGAGACCAAAGAGAGATTTTGATAATCACTGTACTCCCTGAAAACCATGATTTTTTTTTAAAGCTTAGACACTATATTTCAAGAAATCATAAAATGAAAACTGCTCAGATCTTTTAGAATCAGGAAACAAAGAAGAGACAGAATCCACTGGACACCTTCTGAAATAAACCCCAAAAGGAAATCTTATTCCCCCTTTGCCAATTCGTTAAGGACCACTAGTCATTGCTAGATCCCTACTCCTTGCCTTCCCCCACCCCACTGTACCTCCAGGGAACACAGCCCAGGGTCACTGCCAGAGGTGCCTTCTTATGCATGCCTGGCCAAAGGGAAGGCCATTAGCCTTCCTTTTCTGTTGGAGAGTTTCCTTGAAGCTGTGATTCCTGGGATTGACTGCTATGGTAAGAATTGTGAATGAACTTGCCCTGCTTCCAGCTGAATCTCTTCATAGATTGCCCCACCTTCACACAGATGGCTCTGGTGTACAAGCCCAACCCCCACACCTCCACTTTCTATAAAGCCTAGGTCAGGCTCAGGACCCAGCAACTGGAAGCTTCCTCCCCACAAGGTGATTCAGCTCTCGCTCAGGCACCAGCCATGAAATTCTTCCCTGTAATGCTGCTGGCCTGCATGGCCTGTGCATCGTCGGTCTTTGCCGGTAACTCTAGACTCCCTCCCTCCTCATTAGCTAGAGATGGGAGGGCCTGATCAGATAACCTCAAGAGATTCATCTCTCTTCATTGGGCTAGAACTTCTTCTCTAGTGGCTGATCCTAGAGGACCAGTCACAGAGCTTCCTGGGGCTAGTGCAGAAATGGAGTCAGACCAGACCCAAAGCCAGGACAGGGAATCTGGGAATCACTCTCATGATCAATGCTGGGTGGCCGACACAGAGTCCCTTCTCCTCCACGTTCTCAGGGCCCCAACTGTAAAAGGGGAACAAGGACTTCGCAGGAGAGGCCATATTGTACAGCAGGAGCATGGACTGGATTTGAAGTCACAGGACTTGGAATCAAATCCTACTTTTATCCTTGTGATTTGAGTCGCTTACTTCTCTGGGCCTCAATTTCCTCACCTGTACAATAAGGGGGTCAGACTAGATCGATTTTAATAGTCCTGCTAGCTCTAAATTTATGATGCCATAAACCTTCATAGTCAACTTGGGGTGAGTTTATGAGTTAAGTGTTTTGGGATCCCTCATGACCATTATGTTTTCCTTCCCTAGATTTGAACGAGCTGAATGACGTAGAAGAAAGACGTGCTGTTGTGTGTAAGTCCATACTCCTCTTTGACCAGTCTCCTTTGGGGGAGGCAGATTCCTGGAATGTATTTTTACTTGAAAAGATGACAAATATTTCATCTTTAGAAAGAGTCCTTGATAGCTGACCTCACTCCTTTCTGCTATAGTGACTAGACAATTGCCCAAACCAATGATGCAGTCAGTGCCTTCTGAAGAGGGAAGATGTAGGGGAAAGCATGGGGGTGAGACAAGTAATTTGAAAACCTGGCCCACAATGGAGACAATAGGACTAGAGAGGGAAGTGGCTTAGGACTTGGGGGGGGGGGCAGGGGGAGGAATAAGTTGCCTTCAATTCCAGCAAAATCCTAGATCCAGGGTGTAGAACCCTCGACTGAAAGACTACATGTGGCCTTCATAAAAAGATTTGATCTGTAAAACTCAGGCTCAGTCAAAAGGCCACACCCAAGGACCTAGAAGGCCTCATGTATCCTTGAGGTTGAAGGTTTCCCACCCTATTCTAGATTATTCAAAAGATTGTTAGTGAATAACTAGGGAAAAAACTGTTCAAAAAGGGGTGTGTGGCTTCATCAAAAACAAGCCATGCCAGACCAACCTTGTTCCTTTGTTTGATGGAGCTTCATCAATGAAATGCTGGAGATGGTTTAGCAAGGTGTTGACAAATTATGCCATCCTTGTGAAAGATGGAGAAGTGTGTTAGACAAATTATACAGTCAGAGATGAAGAACAGATTGGATTTCTGGACTCCAAGAGTGGCATTAAGCAGAATGGCTCTAGTGGAGTATCCCAAGGATCTGGGCTTGGCCCTAGACTGTTTAACATTGGTACCAATGACTCTGATAAAGAAGAATCCTTACCCTTGCTGGGAGAGATGGATGACAGAGTCAGGATCCAAAAAGCATATTGTTGTTGTTCAGTCATTTCAGTTTTGTCTGACTCTTTGTGACCCCTTTCAGGATCTTCTTAGCAAAGATACTGGAATGGTTTACCATTGCCTTCTCTAGCTCCTTTTGCAGATGAGAAAATTGAGACAAACAGGGTTAAGTGACTTGCCCAGGGTCACACAGCTAGTAAGTGTCTGAGGCCAGATTTGAACTTAGGAAGATGAGTCTTCTTGACTCCAGGTCTGGTACTCTATCCACTGTGCCACCCACCTGCCCTAAAAAGCTTGTTAATAGGCTAGAACTCTGGATTAAATCCAGTGAAATGAAATTTAAGTCAATTTCATAAGCATAAAACAGTGGAGGCATAGTTAGACAGCAATTTGTTGGTAAAATACATTGGGGTTTGAGTGGCCTGAAGGCTCCATGTGAGTCCATAGTTAATGTAATCTTGGGCTGCATGAGAGAGACAGCTTCTAGGAATAAGGAGGCAATAGTACCTCTATATTCCACCCTGGTCAGGACACATCTGAAGTTTAGTCTTGGGTGCAGAAATTTAAGCAGGGCATTGATTAAATTAGAAGCACCCAGAGGAGGACCACCTAAATCCTGAAGGGCCTTGATTCCATATAGGAAAAGAACAGCTAGAAAGACTGTGGATGATCAGCCCAGAGAAGAAGTGACCTCTTTGAGATCAAAGATCCTGTTTTTTGCCTTATTTTTGTATCCCCAACACTTAGCACAGTGCTTGGTATACAGTAGGCACTTCATAAATTCTTGTTAATTGACTGAAAAGCATGTATATGGAAGGAGTAGATTTGTTCTATTTGGCCTCAAGGGGCAAAATCAGAATCAATAGATGAAAACAAAGCTACTTGTTTAGGCTTGATATCAGAAAAATAAATCCTAACAACGAATGCTGTGCAAAAGTCCAATCTGCTGCCTCTGGATGTAATGGGTTCTCTCTCATTGAAGGTCTTCAGAAAAGGCTGGATGATCTCTTATCAAATATGGTATCATGGGGGCTCTTTTTCAAGTAGGAGTTAAAATAAATGGCTACTGAAAGTTCCTTCTGATTCTAATACTGATTTTGATTACTAGTCCACATCAGGGCCCACTAGGTGGATAGAGAAGTGGATAGAGCACTGGGCCTGAAGTCAGGAATCCTCCTCTTCCTGAGTTCAAATCCAGCCTCAGACACTTACTAGCTGTGTGACCTTGGCCAAGTCACTTAACCCTATTTGCCTCAGTTTGCTTATCTGTAAAATGAGCTGGAGAAAGAAATGGCAAACCTCTCTAGTATCTTTTCAAGAAAACCCCAAATGGGATCACAGAGAGTCAGAGAAGACTGAACAACCACATCCAAGCAGGCTGCTGGTGTTTCCAGTGGGATATGAACTCCTCTGAAAAATTAGGAGAAGTAAACAGGAGTCCTACTTGGAGATTCCTCACTTCAGTCAACCAAAGTAGTAACCAATACTGGAAAGACTGCCGAATTTGAGGCCAGAAGACTCAGTTCTGCCACTTGCCTGCTATCTAGATAAATCACTTCTCTTCTGTGGGCTTCAGTTTCCTCATGTATGAAATGAGAAAATTGGACTAGCTCAAGGTTTCTTAACCTTTTTAATGTTATACACCTCTATGGCAGTCTACAGACCTCTTCTCAGAATAACATTTGTAAAAGAATGAACTAAATGTGTAGGACTACAAAGGTAATTAATTCTGCTGGAATAAAGATGTCATTTTTCCCCATTCAAGTTCATGGACCCTTTGGGTATCAATGGACCCCAGATTAAGTCCCCCTGGACTAGACGATCTTTAAGGACCATCTTGCTCTAAATCCCACAATCCTAAATTTCCATGGCCTACTTTCCACATCATAGACTTTGTATTCAGTCCTCAATGGGCTTCCGCTTTCCCTAATCAGAAATACTCTTACTCTTCTCTGTCTCTACCCCAGCAGCAAAAGGAAGACTACTTCATTTCACTGGTTTTCTCTGTCTCGCTTTCTGCCTCCAGCTCAGTTAGACTCTTCTAACAACCCTAACCGCTTCATTGATAATGTCTCTAATGAGCGTGTCCGGACTCCCAAGCGGGAAGTTTCTCGGGAAGATAGCTCCCTTGAAGATATCCTCTTAAACAAAAAGGTCTCCAACTCTGAGTCCCCAGAGAGGGAATCAATGAGGAACCTACACCATAATGATGGAATCATACAGCTTGAGGAAACAGCCAATGAGCAATCAGAAACCAATACCAAGAGCTCCCAACATGGTAAGAATGGGAAAAAGGGCCAGAGCTGAGTGGCCTTGAGGGGAAAACAGACAGTCTCTGGAGAAAGGGGGGACATTGGGGGAAGAGAAGGCAGAGGCCGAGGGCACATGGGTGGGAGAGGGATATCCTAGGGAATTTCTTTAAAGTTCAACTTGAAATTAATGTGGTATAAGTGATCACTCTAGTCCACAGCTCAAGTGCTGGGCTGGGGATCGGCAATGGGGCTGACTGATCCCACTGCCTATTCCACTCAACTTTTCTGCCCTCTTACTCCATCCCCACCCCCTGCAGCCACCACAGAAGGAAGACTTGCCAAGCTGGGCCTTAAAGTTGGAGAAGAGATAGACCTAATGCTGACCAAGATCAAGAACAAGATGAAAAACTATTTCCTTTTGAGATCTTAATGGGGCAATTGTGTGGCTGTTGTGCAAGGATCCAGCACCTGGGGCAGGGCCCTCCAGGCCCTAAAGCCCCATCCTACTGGGGTTTCTCCAAATACCTGACAAGATAACTTGATTAAACATTGCATCCCAGACTCAGTGTTTTGTCTCTTTGTTGGGGGCAAACCCCCCAGGGACCATTCTAAATCACTATATTATTCTTGGGCATTTTCATTTTGTCCCTCTTTCCTGGCTCCAATATCTTGGTCTACCAACATGTTAGGGTCTCCAAATATTTCTACAACCTCTCCATCCCCTCAAACAACAATCACCTCTTTCTCTGGCAAACTCTTAGGAAAAAGTAATCTACATTCCGTGCCTCCACTTTCTCAGCACCCACACATCCTCAGACCTTTATAATCTGACTTCTGCCTCAACACTCCAAGCCTTCTTTTCTGTTTCCTCTTTTTGACCTCTCTTAAGCATTCAATACTGCTGGCCACTCCTTGTTTCTTGATACCTTGACTTCTGCCAAGAACACCTTAGTCCTCTGTCACTATTGCTATGTCCCTGATCACTATTCCCCGGGCTCCTCCTTCTCCTCCTACTTCACTCCCCACCTCCACACCAAGGTTCTACTTGGGACAATCATCACTTCATGGCTTCAACTATGACTTTTCTGGTTGTTCAGCCTTTTCATTATATCCGACTCTTCATGACCTCATTTGGGCTTTTCTTGACAAAGATGCAGGACTTATTTGTCATTTCCTTCTCTAGTTTATTTTATAGATGAGGAAACTGAGGAAACCTGAGTTAAGTGGCTTGTCCAATGTCGCACAGCTAGTAAGTATGAGGTCTGATTTGAACTCAGGACTTCCTGCCTCCAGGCTGCAATGACTGAACAACAACAACAAAAGTTTGGAGATTATAACAATAGGGTTATAATATTTATATATATATATATATGTAATATTTATATATTTAAGATTTGCAAACTTCATTATAAATATTATCTCATTTGATCCTCACAACAATGCCAGGAGGTAGATGCTATTATTGTTTTCATTTTACAGATGAGGAAACTGACGCATAGAGAGGTTAAGTGAATTGCCCAGAAACACCCAGCTAATAAGTGTCTGAGGCTAGATTTGAACTCACATCTTCTTGACTTCAGCTTCAGCACTTTTGTCACTGTGTTTCTTAGGTGCAGATGATGCATATTTAGTATGGTAAAATCCATTTAAAACACTGTTCTTATATCTTTAGAGATTAGTGTTATGTCTAAGCAGCTGTGGATGATAATTCTCTAGGTAAAGATACACCCATTTCAGCAGACTTCACTTGATGAATTCTCAGGGATATTTGGTGGGGCCTGCATTTAGTAGCACTGGGATTTGTCATGTGCAAGCTTAAAATAATGATATTAAATAATAGCTAACATTTATGTAGCACTTACTATGTGCCAGACACTATGCTAAGTGCTTTATAATTATCTCATTTGACCCTCACAACCATGCTGCAAGGTAGGTGCTATTATTTAAAAGGACAAAACTCAAATTAAATGACGACTTGGGTTACACAGCTAGTGAGTGACTAAGGGTCTTAGTAATTTGAACTCAGGCTTTCCTAACTCTGGGTCTGGCACTCTAGCCACCACACCATCCGGCTGCCCTTAAAAAGGTGAGCAGGCTTCTGGCATACGATTCTTAGCCACCTGATTGTGTCATTTCTGATACATGTTAGATGATACACATTAGAATGATACTGATTCCAAGCCTCCAGAATTGTGTCACACAGTTTCCACCGCTTCTCTGCACTATCTGCATCCATCAGCAAGTTGCTTTTCTTGTTGTTGTTGTTTGTCCTTCAACGTCAAAGAGGATCAATGACATCACAGAATGATATCTTGACTTGCAAGTGAAGTAGATTTAAGTGAGGCAAAGTTACACAAAATTGTCAGCCTCACTCTTTCTCCCAGAGTGATAAAAGTCCAGTGGCAGGATGAAAGTCAGGACGACTTGTTATGGCTTGAGGTGCCATGGATGATCCGGGCACTCCACAGTACCTACTCCATCTGCCTTCATGGCCACTGGAACAAACTATTTTCATCCATCCATTTTGCCAAAAAAGTTTTCATATGCTTGGGGTAGACACTTGTTGCAACAATCTGCTAACAGGGGCAGCTAGGTGGCACAGTGAGCAGACCACCGGCCCTGGAGTCAGGAGGACTTGAGTTCAAATCTGGCCTCAGACACCTGACACATGTACTAGCTGTGTGACCTTGGGCAAATCACTTAACCCCAATTGCCCTGCCTTCCCCCCTCCAAAAAAAAAAACCAATCTGCTAGCAGTTGCTGTAGGGGTGTAAGACCCGGCAACAACCAGCACACAGAAAGCTGCCAACACAGATTCTTTGATCTGCTTTACTAAGGAAAGTAACATTAAGGGGGTTAACAATCTTACTTTAATCCAGCATACAAATATCATTCACTTAGTTCAGAGGGAAAAGCCAGCACTCTGAACTTCAGGTCAAATACAAACAAATTACGAACAACAACAGACAGACTTTGTCTGATTCAAATCTCAATGGATAGATACCAGGGTTTAACAAAGTCCAACATCCAGGTTTACAAGCTGGAAGGCTCTTAACTACAGCTGCCCAGAGTCTCCACATCAACACACCTCCAAGAGTGAAAGCTCCAAGCAAATAGCTCTGTTCTCTCTTTTCATACACTCTAGCCATCATCAAACTGAGTGACCAGAACTCAGGCTCCTACTATTGGCTCTGGTCTTAGCAACTCCCCTTAGGACCCTGAGGGCTTCACGCTCACATGGGCTTAGCACCTAGTAGATAGAGGTTTGGGTCTGGGGCTTTGCACCTAGTAAGGCTCAATCAAAGAGACTTAATTAATCATTCTAAAACAGTAAGAGTGTCCCACTTAGTTACCAATGCAACACCCCACTAATTCACCAGTGGGTTTGAGGTCCATTGATTATCCTCAACCTGATTTAGCCCATCTGCCAAGACAGTTTACCAAGGTGTGGCTGCTGCATGTGCTACAGCTTCTTAGAACTTAGAGTTGAGGGCCAGGTAGAAACCAAAGGTGGATGAGCAGCCCTGAAAAGGGCTAGGCAAGCCCTCCCACCAAAGGTACTAGTCCTCTTTGAACACCTATACACTCCTCCTCAAGGGTGACCTTTCTCTAATTTCCAGTGGCAGTGAACTGCTCCCAAATCACTATCACAAACCGGTCTAGCTCATAAAAAACCTGCCTGACTCATCCATTTGTTCACCTCTTCCTTGTCAACCTATTGTTGGTTGCATTTATATGCATTTCTCCTTTGGAGCGCATTTTGATTCCACTCTTGGATCGTAGCCATGTCGAAGGACCCATCTGGAGATAAAGCACATCCAGTTACACCAGTGGAGATCTGTTAAATTCAGTGTCAGTCTTGACTCTCACTTTTCAGAGTGACACCTATTTTTCCCAAAAGTATTTCTGTAAATTCTCATTATCCTGTGCTATAATAACACGAACCTCCTCTTCCTTTGTGACATACAATTTTTCATCTTTCTACAGCTGCTTGGGAGTCAGTAGCCCTGTGGCTCCTTAACATTGTACAAGTTTTTGTTTAGTCAACTTCTTTGTCATCCATTTTACTCTACCAAGATTATATGGTAAGATTGGGCATCGGACAAGTGTTAACTGCTCTAAATGTCATTTCTGCTGAGCTTTGGTTTCCAAGTGTTAGACAATCTCTTAACATACAATCTCAACTTCATCCTTAATGGTCTTATGCTCAGTATGTCACACCTGGAGAAAACCAAGGTATTAGCATCATTTTCTTCCATTGGTTCAATTTGGCATCTAGATTTAAGCTGAACATCTTCAATATCTATGGGAAGGGGCAGAGGAAGGAAGGAAAGAGAGAGAGAGAGAGAGAGAGAGAGAGAAGGCTAGAGATTTGGACATGATCAATGAAGGAATTTGTTTTGCTTAACTGTATATGTTTATAATGGTGGGTTTATTTTTCTTGATTTCTCAATGGGAGAAGGTTGAAGAGAGAAAATGTAGACCTGAAAATAAAATTGATTTTAAAAAATGTATTAACACCATTTAATGGGCAGAAGTTCACATTCCTGGAGATAGTGATGTCTACCACTAGATAGAAACCATAATGTTGACTAGACCAAATGAAGCCACAGTGGCAAAGGCCCAAGCTTGGATGGTGGCCTATATGAGGGAAAAGATTGGGAAATAAACTCTAAGAACTCAGAATAGAGATTGAAACTTAAAAAAAAAAAACCATGGCTAATATAGGATTTTGCTTGACTACATGTTTTTGTAAAGGGTTTTGTTTTTGTCGCTTTCTCAAGATGGGGGTTGGAGGGAGAGGAGGGAGATCACAGGGAAAGAATGTGAACTTGAAAATAAAATAGTAAGCCAGAGGCTTATTGGACTCTTTAAAGTTTGGAGATCCCATATGGTATTCTGAAGACTCCATCTACTGTATCAACTACGAGTCAGCCTCTTTCAAGGAGAGCCTAGAACAGGCTGAGCTGATCTCTAGGGACCCAACCTGCCAATGCCAGTGGGACTTGAGAGCACAAACCAGAAGAGATGCTACATATGGTGAATGTGAATTTGCCTGGAAAAAAAGAGAAACCTTTAGCCAACTTGGTGACAAATCTGAGCGCCTGAGTGAAGGTGAAGGACAATCTCTACCAAGCTACTGTGAAAGAATAGCCCTTCAGCAGAGACCTCTAATGGAGAAAATATTTGGTACCATCCCCTTGTTAGTACCCCTTCCAGAAAGGGAAAGGCTTTGACTGGTGGGCCAGGGAACACTGAGTGGATGGTGGTACAGGTACAGTCTCAGTATCAACTCAGATCCCAGCCAAGTTGAATGTAAGAGAATTATGACCTTTTAAATCACATTTACTACAAGTTACCCTCACCCATGATGAGCATCAGTGACTATGTCAAAAGTGGCACCATCTTTACTATGGCCTTCATGACATCCACAAACTCTGAGGGTCATGCATTCCTCAAGGGCACAGAGGTGACTAGGAAGCTGTGAAAATAGTTCGAATCTTAGCCCTCTAGACCAATCTCATCTTAAGTATAACTTCCTAACCTTTTAGAGAAAACAAAAAATGGTAACCTAGAATAGATGGCAAATATTAATCATATCACTCTTCACTCTTTGAGGCAAACTCCTAGAGGTCTTGTAGAAGAATTCCACCACCACCACCACCACCGCGCCACCAAATGGCCTTAGATCCATCACTGCACCACTCTGACTTCGGGAATTTGAGAAGGCTAGCAAAGCCAGCACTGGAGGGAAGAACTTAGTGCAAATGAAAAAAAAATCAAAGACAGAATAAAGTCTAAAAAGTCTTATCTTAAAGGCTCCTGATGGGAATGCAGTCTGGAAGCTTCACTCTCTCCCTAAGAGGCCCCTCTTTTCTTGCGCTAGTAGTTGATTCAGCTCGAGGGGGAGGGGAATTTAGCTTCTAATGAGAGGAGGATAGGAATCTTTTTGTCACATTGTTGAACGGATTAAACTCCTATCCTGTCTCTCAGGGGTCAAATTATTTAGGGCTTAGGTTGAGGATTATGTCTAGGGGTTCCCTAAAAGGTCAGTCTGGTGCTTCAGGATTAGGATCAGAATGAAATGAGCCCCTCATAGTCCATGGAACGGTTAGCAAAAGAAGGTTTACTTAGGCATAGTATGGGAAGGATACTTAGCAAGGATCCAACATTGGCTCAAGCAGACACAGCTACCATATGGAAATATATCTGGTCAGCAAGGCAGATGGAGTGTGATGACTCAGTGCAGTGGCAAGCTTATTTTCATGGCAGCTAGAGCTAAGCCTGAAGCACCAGACCGACCTGAGTCAGGTGTGGCCTGCAACCCTGCCACTCCTTAGATTCTGCTTCCACAGCATCTTTTTCATCTGTATCTATCTCTCTGCTACCACCATGGTTCAGGCCTTCATCACTTCTTATCTGGACTACTGCAATAGCCTCCTAAACAATATCTCATTCTAATCTCTTTCCTCTTCAACTCGTTCTCCACATAGCTGCCACATTGATAGGAGAGGAGGGGAGGGGAGGGGAGGGGAGGGGAAGAGAGGGGAGGAGAGGGGAGGGGAGGGGAGAGGAGGAAAGGAGAAAAGGAGAGGGGAGTGGAGGGGAGAGGAGAGGAAGCCCTTAGCCTGGCCCAGAATAGAGTACACATTTGGGGCAAGTCTACTTAGTAAGAAAGATGAGTTCCTCTTCACTTTCTTAAGGGTCCAAGATTCCACTCATCCCACTCTGTGCTTGAGAATAATCCACCTAACATTAATACTTCCCAACCTAGAAGTTCCTCTATGTTTCTCAACCTCATTCTTCCCAATAGAACTTCAGCTAAAGCAGAAATTCCAGGTAAAGTAAATGGGAAATAAAAGTACAGGGTTCAGAAAGGGACTGGGGTTTCAGAGACTATGAAAAAAATGGATTGCTTGAGAATTTGGTCCCCTTTTCCTCACCTTCCCTCCCTCTGTCTCTGGGGTTATTATCCAAAGGAAGATGTCCCTGACGACTGAGCAGGAGGAGCTTTTCTCTGAAAAGTACTGAGTTTACAGCATCTCTTTTTGTGGTGGCAAAGAATTCGAAATCAAGGGGATGCCCATCAATTGGGGAATGGCTAAACAAAGTGTGGTATATAAATGTAATGGAATACTATTGTGCTATAAGAAATGAGGAGCAGACGGACTTCATAATAACCTCGAAAGACATATATGAACTGATGCTGAGTGAGGGGAGCAGAACCAGAAGAACATTATACCCAATTACAGACGCATGGTATCTGTAAGGACTAACTTTGATAGACTTGGCTCTTCTCATCAATGCAAGGTTCAAAGACAGCTCCAAAAGACTCGTGATAGAAAAAGCTATGCACACCCAGAGAAAGAATTTTGGAGTCTGAATGCAGATTGAGGCAAACTATTTGTTCTTTTTTTTCCTTCTTTTTTGGTTTCATTTCTCCTTTCTCATGATTCATTCCATTGGTTATAATGCTTCTTTACAACTGGACTATTATGTGAATAAGTTCAATGTGAAGGTATATATAGCACCTACACTGCATTACATGCCATCTGGCGGGGGAGAGGGAGGGAGAGAAAATTTGGAACCCCAAAACTTGTGGAACTGAGTGTTGTAAATTAAAAATAAAAAATAAATTTATAATCAAAAAAAGAAAGGTACTGAGTTTAAACCACCCCCTTAATTCATTTGGTTTGGGAGACCCTAGAATGAGCTATGGAACCTTCTTCTCTCCAGTCAATATTAGGGTCAGATATTGAAATGGTGGTTCAAGGCAGGAGCCAAATAAAAGCAAGGGAGCTAGAACAACGTATGTGGATGCAGCATACCCCTGGAAACTGTCACCAGCTCTGCCCTCCCCAAACTCCTCTCCCAGCTCTCTTTTCCAGGACTAAATCTGTCCCTTTAAGCAGCCCTAGGCCTCTTCACTCGACTACACACAAATACATACTTGCACTCTATTTCAGATATCCTTCTCTTTCCCTTTTGTTAGCAGTTCCAGAGGTTTGGGGAAGTAGTTTCTGTATTGATCTGATCTAAGTCACGAGGAGGAGGGGGCCACCAATAATGAAGGCCCAGAAATGGGACTTCCATACAATTACCCTGTGTGACCTCAGCCTTCTTCACCAATTGGAGTTTGGAGGAAAGGGCTAGTCTTAGAGGGTCTCTGTGACCTCCCTGGGGCCACTGCCCCACCACCGTTGCCTAAAGTATATGGGAGGGAGGAGTGCTGGGGAACAAGAAGCCAAGGTAGCCAAAACTTTGGAAATCCTTTAGGGGAAAAGAATAGGAAGGCAGATCCAACCTCTAAGTGATAAAAGGGTGGCCTCAAATCACATAGGCTGCACTAAGAAATGTGGAATTCCTTAAAACAAGGTTCTGCTGCCCTCTGGTGGCTATTCTCTGCTTCAGTCCAGAAGACCTCTATCCTTGCTGATATTTAGCTTCCCTCCCTCCTACCGTAGTTCTAGGCCAGGGTTAGGGAACCTGCGGCTTCGAGGCCACACACAGCCCTCTAGTTCCTCAAGTGCAGCCCTTTGACTGAATCCGACTGAATCCTGAATAAAAGGATTTGTTCTTTGAAGCTTGGATTTGGTCAAAGGGCTGCACTTGAAGACCTAGAGGGCCATGTGTGGCTTTGAGGCTGCAGGTCCTCCACCTCTGTTCTAGGCCCTCTATCTCTGCCCTTGTGGGGATGATGGGGGCGTCCCTTTTCTCAAGAGTCCCTCTTCAGAGCTCCCAGCCCAAGGGTCCTTCTACCTTGGCATTCTCTTTTCCTACCACAACAACTCTCCACATGTCCTCTCTGTTCCACCCTCTCATCAGCTTCTCTCTGAGTTATTCAGCCTCTTTCAGACCTCCCACCTCACTGGAGATGTGGAATGGGACAGCTTGTAGCATGGAGCCACTAGATGATGAAGTAGATAGAGTGTTTGGACCTGGAGTCAGCAAGAGCTAAGTTCAAATGCTACCTCAGATATTTATTAGCTATGAAACCCTGGAAAAGTCACTTAACCTGCCTCAGTTTCCTCAACTATAAAATAGGCATAATAATAAAAGGAAATAAAAATAATAGGCCATTCTGATTATCAAATAAGATAACTATGTAAAATGCATTGAAAATTATAAAGCACCAATATAACTATTGCGATTAATAACTAGTTATTATTGGCTGCATGGTGGCACAGTGGATAGAGTGCTGGGCCTAAAATGGGGAAGACCTGATTTCAAATTTGGCCTCAGACATTTCTAGGTGTGTGACTTTGGGCAAGTCACTTAACCCTGTTTTTGCCTCAGTTTCCTCATCTGTAAAAAGAGCTAGAGAAGAAACTGGCAAACCACTCTAGTATCTTTGCCAAGAAAACCCCCAAAGGGGTCACAAAGAGTTGGTCAAAATTGAAAATGACTAAACAAAATGATTTATTATTATTATCATCTTCTTCCCAAACTCTAAAATCATCTAGAGTCCCTTCCCTTCCCCCAAGACATAAATAATCTGGGGACATGGAGAGGAGAACCCACCATATCATCATCCTATCAGTGAAGAAGGAAGGCTCCCCTCCCTCTTACCGAAGATGTACTCTCATTGCAGGGTTGATGGTGCCCTCTGTTAAGTTCTCAGGAGGACTGTGACTTTCAAATGACTTCACACTTCCCACCTCCTCTGCTGAGCTGCCCCTAGAATACAGCCAGCGACCTGTCCTTCCAGCCTGTCTACAGCATGTTTGGATCCAGGAAAGCCACTTCTGAGGTACTCTACCAGTCTATCCTCTGGCTAGGAAATTTTCCATTCTACCCATGTCAAAACCATTTCACCTAATCATTAACAGGGCTGGTGTTAATTAGCAGAGAAGGGTGATCATCCGTGTGATGTGGGCACAGCTGGACACAGCATAAACAGCTGACCTGAAAGAGAGGCAGAGAAGAACAGAGCATGGCCTGGAATAAATGGGAGAAGATATACCCTCTTTGTACAGGGTTGCCAAGCAAAAAAAGAGAGAAGATGCCCAATCCCCTGATTCCAGCACAAGTAGACCCATCAACAACACACATTCTTTTCCTAGTCTCTCTGTGTCATTTGTCCTCATAACTACTCCCTCCAGGGTTAAAGTAGAAGACACTGGAAAGGGGCCTTAAGGCCAACATGGATCCTCAGATCTTGAGGAGCGGTACCATGTCATTGTATATGGAGTTCTGAACTCGGTGTCAGAACTGAGTTTAAATCCTGCTTCTGACACTGCAAGGAGCAAGTCTGACACTGAACCCTGTTTGTTCAGGTTCAATCTGGGGGTGAAATGAAGCATTCATATATCATTTAACAGTTAACAAAAGGTTTACTTAGCCTTGGCATAGCACAGATATGCATTAAGAATATGGTGGTACTGAGTCTGTAGAAAGTAACCACCACCACCCCCAACTCCAAATGGAAATGTGTCTAGTCAATAAGGCAAAGTGTGGTAACTCACATAGTCTTCAGAAATTTACCAAATTGAAGGGGGCTCAGACTCCATGTGGGTTGGACTATTGTGCCCTCAGGTGACCAGGAAACACATCACTACAATTAGAGGTTCTGCCTAACTTCTGTTAGGAAATTCTGTCAGGGAGGCAAGGGCCAATCAAGTTCTGGGGACAATAATGCTGTCTTTTAAAAGAAACCACTCCATGTTGTGGGAGGGGGAAAGCATGGCCTAATCCATGTTATGGGAGGGGGAAAGCATGGCCTAATCCATGTTATGGGAGGGGGAAAGCATGGCCTAATCCATGTTATGGGAGGGGGAAAGCATGGCCTAATCTATGTTATGGGAGGCGGAAAGCATGGTCCAATCCATGCTGTGAGGGGGAAGGGGGAAGAAGGTATCAGAAACCCTGACAGCTGCTATCACAGACCCTTAACTAGCTATGTAACCAAGTCTCCTCTGAACTTTAGTCTTTTATATATAACGGCTTGTTGGATATCTCCTCCTGGACAATCCATAAATATTCTTTTTTGTTCATTTTATTCTGAACTTAAGAAATAAAACAAGCATTTCTATAACACAGTAGAATGGGGGAAAAAAAGATGATTGTATACAAAACTACAAATCTATTATGTACAGCCTGCTATTTCTTATAATAAAGTTATCAAGTAACTTTCTTTTTTTTCTTTTTTCTTCCCTCTCCCCACCTTAAAGATGACTACAATTAGACACAAGTATATATATACACATATATACATGTATATATACATATGCACGTATATGTATATATACACACATATATAATATATTGTAAAACCATTCTATAAATACTTCTGTTTATTGGTTTTTTTCTCTGGATGCAGATGGAATCTTTTTTCATATGTCTTTTGTAGTTCTTTAATTTGTAATTAACGTAGACATTCCATAGATATTCAACATGTCCAAATTCAATGTCTAAAATAAAACTCTTGTCTTTTCTCCTAAACTTACCTTTCCTCCTGACTTCCCCATTTCTGTAGCACCATCCCTTGAGTTGCTGTAAGGTTAAGCAGAGTGCGACTTTTTTACTATTTTCTCTTTTGGATCACTTACATAATCAAGCGCCTTTGATGAGTCTGGTTTTTGTTTCTTTGATTAAATCAGGAGTCTTTGATGACCTGCTTACCTCAAGGGAAAGCCTAGTTTACATGGGTTTGAGTCACATGGTTGTGATGCCCTTTGACCCTGAACAGGGTATATAAACTCAGAGGTTAGCATTTCCTTTGGGGCTTTCACTTACCGGAAGAGAGTTGGTGTGGAGACTCTGGGTAACCACTGGAGCCTCCCAGCTTTGAAGAAAACCCAGATGTTGGTGCTTCTCTTTTTGGTAACTATGTATGTGATGTCTTGATAAAGACAAAGCCTGTCTGTTGAATTGTGCTATTTTGATCTGTTGATATTTTCTGTTTGCAATTTCTATTTGGATTTGCTCTGAAGTTCAGGGTGCTGGCTTTTCCCTCCGAACTAAGTGAATGATATATGTATGCTTGATTAAAGTGAGATTGTTAACCCTTTAAAGTTGCTTTCCTTAGAAAAGCAGATCAAAGAACCTGTGCTGGCATCTCTTGTTGCTGGTCTTGTTGGGTCTTACACCTCAGCAGCAGCTGCAAGCCACATCGTTATTTTACTAGGTTTACTACCTATGAGTTTACTACCTATGAGTTAACCCCACCTCTTCAAGCTCATTTTCTGCTACCCATTAGTTACCAAGTCTTCTCAACTACACTGCCTCAAAATCCACCCTAACCATCCTCTTCGCTTTCCTCCTACCACAATCATCCTAGCCCAGATACTAATCGTGTTTAGCCTGGACTATCACAATATTCTTCTAGATCAAGTCTCTCCCCTCTCCAATCCTTTCTGGAGGGAGTTGCCACATTGATATCTCTAAGGTACAGATCTAAATATGGCATTCATCTGTTGAAGAAGTTTGAGTGACTTCTCCTTGCCTTTAGGCTAAAATACAAGCTCTTTTTTTTTTCGGTATTTCAATCCTTTCAAAATCAAGGCTCCAGCATACTTTTCTAGAATGATTATATACTTACTCCAAGCTTTAGCCAAACTGGCCTACTTACTGTTTACCATATACAACATTCCATTTCCCACAACAGGGCCTTTGCAGGGTCTGTCCCCTGATCTCCCTCCTTACTTCTGCTTCTTGGAAACCTTAAGTCCTCTCCAAGATCCACTCAGATATGACCTCCTAGAAAAGGCTTTTCCTGATTCCTCCAGCTGTTAGCTTCTCTCCTTCCCACTGCAGATCATTGTATTTTTCAAATCTGAATATTTCATAAAGGGTGCTGAAACTATCCTCAAGACTTAATTGGCCCAGTGGGCTAAGGCTCAGATTACTGATATAACCTTCAAGTGGCCTTGATACAAAAGCCAGCTCATACTGAGGCAGGCTTTGCTCTCCTCCCTCAGGTTTGTGACTCAGACTAGTATGGCCAACAAAGATGCGGGGAAGCTGTTCTCAACTGAATTAATGCTATATCCTTGCTACCTGTCCTCTCCGTAATAAAGCTAACTAAATCTCCTTTCATTCACTGTTGGGTGGAATATGAGTGTCTTATTTCACTCTAATTCCAAACCTGAAGTATCAGATCATCCAGAATCTTCTCTAGCATATGGCGACGTCCACCCATTAAATTGCTAAAATATTATTTTACTGAGTCAGGAAAAAAAAATAACAAAATTCATTTGGAAGAACAAAAGGTCGATGAATGAAGTGAATGAAAAAAAACATAAAGGAAGGAGGTTTAGCAGTACTAGATCTTAAACTATATTATAAGGTAGTAATTATCAAAACTATCTGGTACTGGCTAAGAAATAGAAGGGTAGATCAGTGGAACAGAGTAGACATACAATTTACAGCCACAAATGACCATAGTAATCTTTTGTCTGACAAGTGTAAAGACTTAAGTTTTGTGAATAAGAATTCATTATTTGGTAAAAAAAAAAATGTTGGGGTAATTAATTCCTCTCTTTAACTTCTACTGACTCATGTTGCGTACTAATTCTCATCCTGGGTTCTGATGCAATCAAGAATTATGTTTTCATGATTTCTCATAGATTAAGGGAAATTAAATTTGAACAAGACTAAATAATGATCAAGACCAAATAACAGTCAATAGCTCTCACAAATTAATTAGCTCTGAGCACCCACCTCCAGTTTATTAAATAGTAAATAATCCAGAGAAACCTCTTTTCCAATAAGCTTTTGTTCCTCTACAACAAATTCCCTCATCTCATAAGTTTTAATAAACAGTAATGTTACTGATAATGCAATTTATTAACAGTAAAACGAACAATACAAAGGCATGGAAATATTTCAACAATGTATCATGGTAAGAAAACTCAGAGCCTGGGTCACCTCTAACCATTAGCAACTGATAATTATTCCATAGACCATAAATGCACCATTCTAGCCCTCTCAGAATGTCCATTAAAGTCTTTTCTCAAGAATGTTTCTCTGAATAATAAGAGATAACTTACTCTCTCAGGAAAGAAGTTCTCAGCTCTTTACGCTCAGTTTCTCTTTAGCTGTCTCAGTTAAACTATCAATCTTTCTAAGGACTCTTCACAAATGTCAGTTAAATTGTAACTCCCCAAGATCCCATTCCCTCCTAAAGATACAGTAACAGGGTCCCTAGTCTCTGAGGGATCATAAGATCACAAATTTAGAGATGAAAAATACCTTAGAGAATGTCAAATCCAACCCCTTCATTTTTCAGATGAGGAAACTGAGGCTGGGAGACTGTCTTACCCAAAGTCACACTGCTAGAAAGTACATGGGGCAGGATGTATCTTCAGGTCTACTGACTCCAAGCTTAACATTCTCCCCACTGGGTCACCCAACTGTTCATTTGAAGCTAGTAGGGATGGAACTATTAAGGCTGGTGAGTTGCTTTTGAGCTAAAATATACCCTTAATACCCAAACTACCCTTTATTGCTAATCCCCTCTGGACTTCTCTGATTCTTATACCTGCTTGGGAGGGTTTGAGACTTAAATCACAGTGCTTAAAAATGAAAAAGTTTCTCCCCTTGCCTCTTCAATTGTGGATTTCTAGTAATTTTTGAGTTCATTATATAAATGTATAAACCTTGCATTTACTTCTCAATGGATTTGTTGTACTCCCCAAATTGAATTAAGCTGCCCGAGAGCAGGGATATCTCTCTTCTGTATTTACATCTGCAGACATTAGCACAGGGCCTGGAACATAGCAAGTTGCTTAATAAATACTTGGTAATTGATTGATTAATCTGTCTGAGTCTCAAGGTGTGAAATGAGGCTAATAATACCTATACCACTTACACTACTTCAGAGAGTTGTTGTGAGATTCCAATGAGTTCATTTATGCAATGCAATTTGCAAACTTTAGAACTCTATACAAATGTTAGCTACTAGTCTCACCCCTCCTCCAGTCTCTGGGTCTCTCTTACACCAAGCACATTACTCACCTTCCTACCAAACTGACCTCCTCACTGTTCCTCCATCTCCCATCTACGTCCCTTTGCCTGGAATGTATCTCTCACCTCTACCTCATAATCTCTACTTTCCTTCAAGATTCAGCTCAGCCATTACCTTCTGCCTGAAGTCATTCCTGATCCCCACAAATGTGAGTGTGGCCAGGTGTACTCACCAGTTCCATTCCCCATCAATCAATAAATTAATGAGAGTACAAGGAAAAAAGTGAACCAGTTCCTGCCTCAAGGAGCTTACGTTATATCAGGGAAGAAAACATATACATATATGTGTGTGTTTATGTATTTTATACACGGCATTTGTATTTATATATACTAAATATATTAAAATAATGTAATTATAAATATAAAAATAATAAAAATTTAAAAATAAAGTCTATAGGGGAAAGAGAGAGGAGGAGAAGGGGAAAGGGGAGGGTAAGGAAAAGAGGAAGGGAAAGAGGAGGCGGAAGGAGAAGGAAAAGGAAGAAAGAGAAAAAGAAAAAAAACTTGGAAAAACTTCAGAACTCTTGTCAATGCACTGACCAACCATGTCTCCAGATAACCTATGATAAACTCACTTCTTGGAAAAGAGGTTAAGGTGCTGAAGGAGACATAAGCTTTTGGACATGGCAACTAGACCACTATGTGAATTCATTTTTCTTGACTGTGCTTATTTGTTACAAGACTCTTTTTTTTGCTTTTTTGCTGTTTCTTGGTTTTTAATTATGGCGGGGGGGGAATATTGGGGATGGATAGCAATAGTGATGGGGGAGAGAAAGCCCATTGTAATCTTTTTTAGAACACAGAAGAGAACAGAAGGAAGTTCAGAAGGGAGCAAAGACAAGCAAGACAGTTTTGAAAGTAATATGTGGAAATACACACACACACGCATTAAAATCCTCAACATTTATATGTTTAACTTTCTTGACTTCTTGCATTTGAATGATTTTATTAGTAACCTCATTCTCACTTTTACAATCACAACTGTGTACATTTGAGACTATGTGCAATAGAGAAAAAAAATGAGAATCTCAGTGAGAGCAAGTTTGTGGAACAGCTGACATCCTACAAGGTGCTTCACTGGTCTTAAAAAACACCAACATAAATAATGATCCCTGCATCTAAAGAAAAACTACAGTCAAAGCTTCACCCAGGCCAGGACTACACAAAAACACAGGTACTGGGAAAGCAATCCCACCAGAAAGCAAATCTAAGTCCAGATAAATAAGATAGAAGCCTTCCAGTATTTGTATCAGAAATGCCCCTAATGCCTCTTTACTCAGGATCCAAGAAAGCTAGGGTGAAAAAGCTAAAGCTTTGTTTTTTCATTTTTGATATTGTAAATTTGTTTTCTCTCTTTAAAAAAGAAAGACATTATCTAATGATTTATCTTTATTAATTGTTTAAGTTCCTAATTGTACTTATTCTTTTTTCTTTAATCTCACCTTGAGTTTTGCTAATCATAACCTTGATTTTCAAAATTTTTCATTTTAGTATTTATTTGGAAGTTTATATTTTCTTCTACTTCTATCTTTAGCTTTTTTTTATTTTTTTTTTTGTTATCTCAGAGTCATTCAGTTACGTTTACTCTTCCTATTTCTCTTCAGATACACTATTCATTATTTAAGCTCTAGGGAAAGCTCTAGATAGCATAAAATGCAATAATGCTTTGAATGCTTTGCCATTGGATATGAGGCCAAGCCCTGAAAGGGTTCTCTAACAAGCCCGAGAAGAGCTGGCAGCCCATAGCACTCGGATCTCAGGGACCAGAGAGCCCACAATGATATAGGAATCTGAGCCCAGAGAATCCAAAAGGGCTAGAAACCTGCCAGCACCCTGAAAGCAGACACACCAGGGGAGGTGGAAGTCAATAGCAAGAGGCTAGGAAATCATGATAAGGACTAAGCAGGGCCTGACCATACCCTACAAGAGTGTGGGAGGAGATGAATTATAGCCATGGCACAAAATTCCAAATCAAAGATTGAGTCTGGAGATATGAGTAAGCAGAAACTATGAAGAAATATTGTGGCCTAAGAGTAAATCAAGAACAAAAAGGTAACTTCAAAACAACTGAAAGCAGATCCTCAGAGAAAGGGGAAAAAATGGCTTAGTCACAGAAATAAAGAGTGCCAGAAAGAAATATGATTTTTAAAATAAAATTAAAACTTAAATAAGAGCTGTGGAAAAAAGAACTGAAAGGACTATTAAAAGATAAGGACAAAAAGTGTAAAACCTTATTCAAGAAACCTGAAAATTAGAAGAGTAAGCAGAATAAATGACTCCATAAGATAACAAGAAATATTACCAAATACCAAAAGATAGAAGGAATAGTAGAAAACAAACTCTCAAATAAATACTAAATGAAACTTTGGAAAATCAAAGATGAAATTAACAAAATTCAACCAAGGATGAGATTAAAGAAAATAAGAATTAATAAATAAAATTAGGAACTTTTAAAAAGTAATAAAATAGAAAAACCACTAGATAATCTGTCCTTTATTTAAAAAGATAAAAAAAACAAATTTCCAATATCAAAAATGAAAAAGAATTCACAAAAATGAAGAGGAAAAAAGGACATTATTGGAAACTATTTTGCCCAGTTATACACCAAAGCGAAAGAGATGATTATATACAAAAATATAAAATATCTATGTTAATAGAACAAGAAGTAGTTTCAATAATCTCAGAAAAAATAAAGTGAACAAGACACAAATGAATTTCCAAAGGATCTCCAAAACCAAATGATTTTATAAGTGAATTCTATCAAACATTCAAAAAACAATTCCAATGTTATTAAATTTATTGCAAAAATAGGAAAGGAAGGGATCCTACTAAATCTCTTCTATGATCCAATATGGACAAGATATCTTAACAGGAACAGACAAAATAATCTCTCTTGGCAAAATACAATACCTGTTTCTATTTTTCAAAACACTGAAAAAACATGGGAATGTAACTTTCTATATTATGGTAAATTGTATGTAGCTAAAACCAAGACCAATATTCTCAATTAGTATCATTAAAAATAATAGAAATAAAATATTACTTAGGAAGCTACAGCAACATATTTTAAAATATTATCTACTATGACCAGATTAAGTTTACATCAAGAATGCAGAGATGATTCTGTATTAGGAAAATTATAAACTTAATAAACAAAACCACCTCTCTGGAGCACGTAACATATAATTCTGTACATTATGCCTATTCCCCCTACAGCTGAATGGATTATAAGCTCCTTGAGGGCCAGGACTGTGTCTAATTTAAATTCTCATCACCCGTAAAATATGGCCCAAGGCTAAGCACCAGAGTGACAACTGGAGCAGAGCAATTGGAGCTTTAGAGGATTCTGACAATCCCTAAGTAACATAGAAACAACAGAGTTTAATACATAGTCAGCAAGGAGGCAAGGCAAAGCAATACACATATATTAAGGACTTAGTATGTGCAAGGCACTGTACTAAACCCTGGGGATACAAATACAAGCAAAAAAGAAAGACAGACTGTCCTCAAAGAGCTTACGATCTAACGGGAACATACAAAAGGGAGCTGAGGATGGGGAAGGGGTAAAGTCAGGAGGGAGATAAAGGTTGGCTGGTCTCGGCCCTTCCTCAAAATTTAAGTCCTAGGAGGAGCTCATCAATGAGAAAAGTGGGCTGGTCTAGTAGATGGATGTTCCAGGGTGAGAATGCTACAGGGACTCATGGATTGTCCTGGGTGAGACTACAGATAAGGCAGGGTATTGAAGTCTTGAAACTCAGAAGAACATTTGGGAGGGGAATAAAAATTACAATTAGAAGAATCATTTTTAAAAAGAAGTTATTTCCACAAGGTCCTACTGCTCCACATCCTTATTGTGCCCATCAGACTCTGGATTCTCAAAGGCTGGGCCAACAGAACATAATTTCTGACAGGTTCTATCATGCTGAAAAGGCCTTACGGTCTAAGCTAATAGCATCAAACTCAAATAGAAAGAAGGGCCACTAAATCATACATGAGGATCCTTGCAACACATATTGACTTAGAAAACCACATGTTAACATCCTCTAAGCTTTACTGTATTTTTTAATTTTGCTAAAAAATTTCCCAGTTACAGTTTAATCTAATTCCCACTGTACTCTGGAGTGTTGCAGTCTGCATATGGCCCATGGGCTGCCTGTTTGACACCCCTGGTTTAGATAGCTGAACAAAGCCTGCTTTCTGAGGATTACCTAAGCACAGGGAACCTCACCACTAACAGGTTTTCTAACACATGACATAAAGAAAAATGCAAAACATCTCTCAGTCCTGAAGGATCCCCTTAAGCTTCTGCTATGATAATGTCAGAATGATGGGAAAGGGAACAGAAGGTGCTAAAAATCACCATCTTTAGATGATCCATATCTGGCTGCTGGTACTTTAAATGTGAGATCCTTGTCCAAGGACCAAGGGGATATACTAATAGAGGAGCTGAATCGTGTTAATCTTGGCATTTTCACTCTAAACGAAACCAGAAGGAAAGGGAACTTGCAGCTAAATGTAAGGATGGCTAACAAGTTGTCCTTGGAAAGGCAACATCATTGTTTAGGGCAGTTTTATTGTATGACCAAAGACCAAAAGAAACATCAGTTCAGGTGACATTTTGTTATTGCAGTATTTCTGATAAATCAGCAAGTCAACATTTGTTAGGTGCTTACTATGTGTCAGGCACTGTGCTAAGCACTTAGCATGCAAACGAAGGCAAAAACAACTCCTTGCCCTCAAGGAGCTTACACTCTAATGAGGGAGATAACATGCAAACAACTCTGTACAAGAAAAGATACATATGGGGCAAAGCCAAGATGGCAGCTTGAAAACAAGGACTTACTTAAGTGCTCCCCCAAATCCCTCCAAACAACTGTAAAAAATGACTCTAAACAAATTCTAGAGCTACAGAACCCACGAAATAACATAGGAAAACAAGTCTCCAAGCCGTCTTGATCACTCCCAGTGACCTCTCACATGGTGCTGGGAGCAGAGCACAGCCAAACATAGGCTGAGCCAGGAAAGACCTGACTGGAGTAGACCGGACAGAGGAGGCCCCAGGACCCTGAATCACTGAGCTTGGTAGTTACCAGACTTCTCAACCCACAAATGCCAAAGACAATGGATAAGGTCAGTGGGAAAACTTCTGGATCTGGGTGACAGAAGTGTGCAGTCTGGCCACAACCCCAGGGTGGCAGAAATGGCTACAGCAATGGTGGCAGCAGTAGCAATGGCGGCTGCTTCCAGAGCCCCAGGCCCACATGGTGGGGGAAATCAAGTGGCTAATCAGAGCAGAAGTACAGGGATCACTTTACTGGTGCTGAGGCAAGGTTCTCTTGCTTTGCCCTGCTTGGATCTGGGTCACAGTCCTGGTTGGTGGTGCTTGGGGGAGGAACAGCGCTGGTGTGGCAGAGCTTTGTGGTGGCTGTGGAGAGGGAGTCCTCCTGGTAGTTACATAGGAGAAAGGAGTGCTTCCACTCAGACACCAGAGCACAGGCCAGGAGAGGAGTATTATACCACCTCAGAATAGAAGTAGCTCTGAAATCAGCAGCACAAAACCCCTGAAGCTTGGAACAAAGCACTCTCCACTCTGAAAGCAGTTATACCCTGACAAAAAACTCAAAATTCAAGTAATTATCTGGGAAAATTAGCAAGCAGCATAAAAGGACTCAGACTACAGAATCTTTCTTTGGTGGCAAAGAAGATCAAAACATGAAGCCAGAAAAAAAGTCAGCAAAGTCAAAGAGCCTACACCAAAAGCCTCCAAGAAAAACATGAATTGTTCTCAAGCCATGGAAGACCTGTAAAAGGATTGGGAAAATCAAGAGAAGTAGAGGAAAAATTGGGAAGAGAAATGAGAGTGATGCAAGAAAATCATGAAAAACAAGTCAACGGCTTGCTAAAGATGACCCAAAAAACACTGAAGAAAATAACACCTTAAAAATAGACTAACCCAAATGGCAAAAGATCTCCAAAAAGCCAATGAGGAGAAGAATGCCTTAAAAAGCAGAATTAGCCAAATGGAAAAGGAGGTCCAAAAGACCACTGAAGAAAATACTGCCTTAAAAATTAGATTGGAGCAAGTGGGAGCTAGTGACTTTATGAGAAATCAAGAAACGATAAAACAGAACCAAAAGAATGAAAAATGGAAGATGATGTGAAATATCTCATTGGAAAAACCACCGACCTGGAGAATAGATCCAGGAGAGATAATTTTAAAATTATTGGACTACCTGAAAGCCATGACAAAAAAAAAA
>CM053623.1:216209816-216239976 GCA_028646595.1 Phalanger gymnotis
TTCTACCAGGGTAGTAACAGTGTTAACACCTGCTCTCAGGACAGGTGGTCTCTTAGTGGGGACATCTCCTTTGCCTGCAGCCTTTTGTTCAGCTCGAGCCAGAAGCCTTTGTTTCTTATCTTGCTTTGTCTCGGGTCTATACTTATGAGCCAGTTTCAGCAGCTGAGTAGCTGTCTGACGATCCAAAGTCTGGGTGAACTAGTTGAATTTTAAAGTCTGTTCCAGAGCTAGTTCCTATGAGTCTAGGGAGAAAAGAAAGCTTGGAAAGTATTGGGCATGTTCAGGAAACAGCAAAGGAGACCAGTTTGGCTACAGTGATAGGTTTGTGCCAGGAGATGTGTTTGAAAAGACCACATTGCAAAAAGCTTTGAATGGCAAGCTAAGGCATTTGGTTTGGATTCAGTAAAGGGAAGACACTCACTGCTGGGAGCAAGAAGTTTTGGCAGCAATTTAGAGGATTTGGATTGGGGTGA
The DNA here is from genome assembly GCA_028646595.1 of Phalanger gymnotis. NCBI lineage: Eukaryota > Metazoa > Chordata > Mammalia > Diprotodontia > Phalangeridae > Phalanger > Phalanger gymnotis. The sequence continues at coordinate 216,210,290 of CM053623.1, forward strand.
TGAAGCAAAGTAGATCCTGACTCTGGGCTTTCCTCCTCATCCCAGCAGTCTCTGTGGAAATGAGAGGAGGGAAAAGAGGACAGAGATGGGGACAGAAGTGGCTATTTCAGTGGCTGCTTCCTGGCATCACTGTCACTGTCGCTTTAAATATTTTATAGACCTGGGAATGTTCCTACTCAGAGCAGTCCCTGCATGCTGCTCCAGGACTGGCAATGACTAGAGGGGGTGTACAAGCATACGTGCACCCACCAGCACCCTCACTCTGAGTACACATGAGTCAGCTGGTTCTTCTAAATCTGCAGACCCACCTTCTCCCAATATGACAGGCTGCACCCCAAAAAGCACCCAGAAGGGAAACTGTCACACCATGAGTCCCTCCCTACAGAACCAAGGACAGGTTCCTCATGAGGCCCCCCACCCACCCTCACTACATACACACACACACACACACACACACATGCCAATTCCAGCTTGTTCACAGATGAATACCCAAACATCCACACCTATGTCCTCATCTGCACAACAGATTCACTCCAAGAGATGCACCATCATGCTCCAGGAACATGCCCCTGAGATGCAGAAGGACCCAAAGGCTAGAAAAGATGAATGCATCACTCCCAGAAGCTGCAGAAAATTCCAAGCTCTAGTAGCTTTGGAAAGAACTTCTTGATTCAAGGGGGTGAGATAATCCCAGGTCACCAGACAGATGGGAGAAGATGATGAAGGAGCTCTCTGTGAGTCCACAAGGTGGCATCCCTGTGGGTCAGGACACATCCTTTTGCCAGGACACTTAGGTGGAGAGGAGCCGAGCAGAGGGCAGTCCTGAGTTGCTTCTGATTGCCAGCCAGAGTATAGAAACAAAGCAATGAACAGAGGGGGTGGAGTGGAGCAGTGGGTAGGTAACAACACATGTGAGCATGGTGGTCAGTTAGACACATGGAGCCCAGACCATAACCCTCCTGGTTTTTCTCTTTGAGTGACCCGGAACTCACTCCTTCCCTGGATCGAAGAACTATTTCCCATCTACCAATTCATTATTCACTTCCAGCCTTTCTCTCTGATTCAGTGGGGATGAGTGGAGAGGGAGAATTGTCCCCTACTCAGCTTCCAGCCACAGCAGCCAACATTTGGAAGTATGTTTCTTTAATTGCTTGCTTTCGTTTCTATGTTATTTCTAGCAAAAAAATTACAAATACAATAGCAAAATGCCATTCATCATGAGCTTGTCAGTCTATAAGCATATTGCTCAGAACTGAGAGAAGAGAAATTCTCCCAATTGAAGAAAAGATTTTTTTTCCTCTACAACATCTGGGTAAGGGCAGAGCCAATGAAAAAAGGTTCATTAGTTATCTTAAATAATTTTGCAAAGTGCATACACATTTGATTAGATCAGATTGATCTGCACTTTGAACCCTGTGTCAGAAAAGCTAGTAAAGAGAAGCCTGGTGGAAGGGAAGAGTGGGTGTGGGTTTTATCTGAGGGTGGCCTTTGGTGCAGAGCACTGAGATCCTTCTGTTCTTTCTAACTTTCTTTCTGGAGCTAGAAGATTTCTGGCACATGCATCCTCTGGCTAAATGATGCCCAAGCAGGGTCTCCCAATTCCTTACTGACAGACCCCTAACAACATCCCCATTACAAAGACAAACATGGACACAAATTCAAAACTATGATGGCTCTCCAAAGCAGGTAAAAGCCCAAACTTGGACTCAGTCACACACACCACACAACTACAGGCACTCCATTCCCCACCTTCAACACACATACAATACATACAAACATAAACACACACACGGCACTTCCTCATGAGGCCCTCCCACCCTCACTACAAACACACACATGTGCGCAAGCGCCAATTTCAGCCTGCTCACAGATGAAGACCCAAACATCCACACCTATGTCCTCATTTGCACAAACAGATTCACTCCCAGAGATGTACCAAATGAAGATGTCATCCTGTCCCAAGAACATGCCCCTGAGATGCAAAAGGACCCAAAGGTTAGAAAAGATGAATGGATAAGTCCCAGAAGCTGCAGAAAATTCTAAGCTCTAGTAGCTTTGAAAAGAACTTCTGGAGCACTTAGTGGCAGCTAAGTATCATGGAAAGCACTGAATGTAGAGTCAGGAGATGGAGGCTCAAGGCTACTTATGTGACCCTAGGCAAGTCACTCTCCTTGTCTGTAATATAATAAAGTTGAACTAATTGATCTCTCAAGGTCCCTTCCTAAATCCTGTGATCCCACAGGCACAAAAACTCAGTCTTCTCTCCCATAACTACACAGTTACGCATTTCTTCAATGTCTCCACAGCCCACAGGTACCCATGCGCACACATGTGTTCACACTCCTCCACAGCTTCATATCATTTCCCTCTCTCCCACACTCCTTTTCCCCCATCCATATCTGGACACTCCACCTCACAAAGTGCTCTTAAGAGCACCCCCAGATCAGCTCTCCCTATTTCCACCCCTGCACCCGCTGTTCCCAAAATCCCCTTACTTCCACCCCATCCTCCTCTGCAGTATCAAACCTTGAATATGCTGGGGGTGTTTTATCCTTTCTCTCTGTCATTTGGTCTTCAACACTTTGTGAAAACCTAGGGCTTTGGAAACATCAGAGAAGATGAAGATAAGACCCTAGGCAGAACTACCAGGCTGGTTTAGACATTGCAAAGAAAGAACAAGTACCAAAAGATCAAGAGACACTAGGTACCCCTTCCTATGACACCCTAGACTAGGGGTTCTTAGGTTTCTGTGTGTCCAAGACATACACACAAAAGGCAGTGTAGTAAAGTCTGTGGGACTTGCCTCAGAATAATGTTTTTAAATACATAAAATACACATGATTACAAAGGAAACCAAAGGTCAGTGGCTGGGGCAGGGCGGCAGGGGGAGATATAATTTTTTTTTCCCATTCAAGCGATAGATCCCCTGAGATGGGTCCATGGACTCTCAACCCCAGGTTAAGAACCCCTACTGGAGAATACTCTCCCAGTCCATCCCACCAGGTGCAATTGTCCAATCTAGAGATAGGACAATGGGGACGAGAGGGGGACTTAACAGCTGAGTGATATTGGACAAGTCATGTCACGTATCCGAATCACCTTTCCTCATCTACAAAATGACCAGTTTGAACAAGATAATTTTAAATTGCCTTCTGACTCTCACACTCTGGGATTCTGTGACTAAGCAGGTTGTAAGTAGGATATATCTGAACACACACACTCACACATACACACTCACACTTCTAGGTAGTGAGTCCTATCTGGGGTAGGAGTAGGAAAATGAACAGAGCCAAGGGGACAGACATCAAGACAACCGCCCTGGGAAGTCAGGAGACAATCCTCCTCCACTGCTTGTTGCGGGGGCTCTCCACCCACACTAAATGTTCTGCCCACCTAAGGTCTTCCCTGAATCTCTCCTGCTGTAATGGACAGCTGGCATGCTAGAACAGTTCACAGTTATGGTAGTAGGAGAAAGGAGGGGAGGGGTGGGAGGAGGGAAGGAGGGGGATGGATCCAAAGGCTGGTCATGCCCAGTTAGTGAAGGCAGCCAGCTGTTTCCCCAGGCTGGGTGAGCTCAGCAGGATCCAGGGAAGGGAAGAGAACTAGGGTCTTTTCAGTGGAAACTTGGACTGTGGAAGAGTCCTATGAGCCCGTGCTTTGAGTTCACGAGGTGAAAATGAGGTGCCAATTAATATTAAAATGAGAGCCAGTCCCTAGGGAATCAACGATCCTGCTAGGATCCTCTGCCCTAACCCCAGCTCCCCACAACGTCCCAAAGAAAACTGAGCCCCTAGAGGTATGTGTAAAGAGATATGGCCTGGGCAGGTTGGAGGGAGAGCAGAAGTTATTTTGGGAGGTGGGTGTGGAAGGGGAGGTGGGGTCAGTTCGGGAGTGGTACAGAATAAACCCACAGAAAAGAGAATTGCTCCCCAAATCCTTGAGAGTTTCTGCCTTACATTCCACATTTCATCTACATTTTGGTGCATTAAAGTCAAATTAATAGAAATCCCCACTGCCCCCAGGCCTCTGTCCTTGGTGCCAGAGCTGGTCGCACCTTCAACATAACAATAAGCAAAAGTACTTCTAACAGCTTTGTGAGGCAGGCTCCTCCCTAGATTTCACTCATCTTCCTTCTCCTAGGAAGGAGATTCCCCTATATTCCTCACTCCCTTGTACTGCTAGATTACCGCCCTTCTCCTCTCTAGCTAAAAAGTTCTTCCAATAGCCTAATGGCCATTCCTCATGCTACGGCCCTCCCTTTGCATTACCCTTTATTCTGTCCCTGGTGTTACCAAGGACCAATCTCATCACAAGGAGATCCAAGTTGGACGGATATACCCTCCCCCTCTCCTCAGTTCGGCCTTTCCCCCACTTTCCAAGGTCTATAATTCAATAAAGAAAAGAATCCATTCATTTCACAACACCCCACCCACCACACACACACACACACACACACACACACACACACACACACACACCCCTCTCTTCCTCCTCCGGGCTAAATTGCTGAATCCCATATGGCTGTATCTCCTGGCCTTCCTTCTCCTCCAATCCCAGCACAAGGCATAAACATTTCATAGGGGTGACACTACAGGATTACCAGACCCTTCTGAGGTCATCTGATCCATCTTTCTGCTTTAGAGAAGGATTTGGAAAACCTCAGGAGACTAAACACAAAGCCCCCGCCCATTTATGGAAAGTCCTTACCGATGTCTAACCTCAGTCCTTCCTGCTACAAATCGAAGCCCCCTTTTGTTTTGCATTTTCATAGGATAATAACCCTAAAAGATATTTACTAAACCATCCATTGGTTCCTGTCCCTTCTCCCTGCCCCCGCCCCCAGCCCCAGTTGTGTCCCCCTTAAAAACCTGCCCAACCTGGATAAATACTAGGGTTTGGGCTCCGCCCGACCGGACTCAGAGGATTTCTGGGTTCCCTCCCAAGCTCTTGCCCTCTACCTTCCACCCACTATTTGGTAAAAGGCCACGCCCCCAGCCCGTGGCACCCTGGTGGTGACCCCCTCTGGCGCGGACTCGACAGGGTTAAGGTTTTGGGGTGGGTGGGGGTTCTGGGAGGAAGGGGTACGGAGCCAATCGGCTGCGGCTGAATCCCGGGGAGTGAGGATCCGAGAGCAGAGCCCGAGCAGCCACCGGGGCCAGCGGCTGGGGCAGCGACCAGGGGCAAGAGCAGCGAACAAGAAGCAGCTGGCTAGTCCCTCGTGCACTCCAGGAGCCGCCCCATCCCCCACCTCCACTGCAGCACCGGGTTTCCTCGGCCAGAAGGACCCAGGCGTCCCCGGCGCCCCAGCCATGGAGCAAGACAACAGTCCCCGGAAGATCCAGTTCACTGTCCCGTTACTGGAACCGCACCTGGACCCGGAGGCAGCGGAGCAGGTGGGGCGCATGGAGGCTTTGTTGGGCCGAGAGACTGGGGGCGGAGTAGCATCCCCAGGGCGGGGGAGGCAGTGGCTAGACTCGGCTGGACAGAGCTGAGAATAGGGAGACTTCTGCTCTTTAGGGAAGTCGGGGAGCAAGAGGATCCATAGTGCTGAGGGGGCGCCCCTCCTGCCCGCTCTGACTGCTGTTGTACTCCTGTGCTGGAGGGGAACGATGAAAAAGAATTTCTGTTTAATAACTGGATAAACACGCCCCCCCCCCCCGCATCCCTCCTATACTCAGAGCCACGAACCCATTTGGACCGTTGTGAAACAGACGGACAGACGCTCCCACTCTTTCTCACTGCTCCCCCCCTCCGCCGCCCCTTCAGAGACACACGGCACAGACTAGCTCCCTCCCCAGCCTTATTGGGGAAGGTGGGGGGATGGGAGGAGAGATGCTGGTTCTGTCTCTACAACCCCTTTCCCTTCATATACCATTCACCTCCCCCCACCCCGCCCCAGGGCGGGGGAATAAGGATCTCCCACAGTTTCACAGGAAGTGTTGGGAGGCCAGGAGGGAATTAAGTTAATAAGAGAGCCCAAAATAACAGGGAGGGGTTGTTGGGGGGAAAGAGGGAGGGCAAAATGTAGCCCCAGCTTTTAGTCCTGGAGGAAAAGAGTGATGAGAAGGAGAGTTAGGGGGCAAAGACTTGGAGTAGGCAGGGAATAGAATGGAAAAGGACCTTTCCCCTGCTCTGAGGAGGGATGTAGTCTGTCTTCTGAAGCTCCTATCTCCTAGGGTGGAGCAAGGCACACCTGGACCCTCCTCCCAACAGGATGGCAGGGGAATAGTTGAAAGGGCCCTCATGGGCCCTAGGTGGAGGGGGGCAGATCCTTGGGAAGGGTGCAAGGGTCTGAGTTAGACAATATGCAAATGAGAAGGATGCTACATGCAAATGATGCCTGGTTCTCTGGGATCCCCCCACACACACCTCTGGACCTGGGCAAAGGAGTAGGTGACATAGCCAGGCCTTGGGCTGCAGGACCTGAGCTATTTTTAGCTCAGAGCAGCCTGGCAGAGAAGGGAGGGGAGGTAGAGTGGACAGAGAGGCCAAAGGGTGAGGGCTGGGGCCACTGTGTTGGCAAAGGACTTCCAGGCAGTACTACAGCTCCACCCCACACAAACACACACAGCTACCACCAAATTGCCAAAGCTTATTTGCATAGTTTTATACCGTATTTACTCTCTCCCTAAGACTCAGAATTGCCCTCAGTCAGCCCCGAATCCATCCAATCTCAGTTCTGATTTCCTGATATATACATTATCCTCCCCCCCACCTGTGTTGAGCCTAGAGTCTCTCTACCTGGAAAAACTGCCAGCTGTCCTCTTTGGGATCCTGAAGGGAGGATGTTCTTTCTGCTTCAGCTGTTTGGCAAAACAGAGCTCAAATGTGAAGGGAAAAGTATTTCTCTCCCACTCTCCTTCCTCTCCCCTGCTTCTCTTTAGGTCTCTAAAGCAGGGATTCCCCAGGTGCCCACTAGAATAGTAGGAGGTCAGATGGGAAGGACAGATGCCTCCTCTAGGCCATATCTTTTCTGTGCCCTTCTCCACCTCCTGTGGACAGGCAGATAGAACCCTGTCTTATGGGGATAGCCAGATATCCTAGTCTCTGATAGTCTTCTCTCTGCCAGTCATAGAAGAAGCTGTGGCAGCTGCAAAGTGTGTGGTTAGGCCTCAGGAAGATCTCCCTGAGTGTGGGGGTGGGTCTAAGGGGGATGAGGGGAGAGCTCTATCTCTAATGAAGAAAGAATATCTTCCACCCATTTCCTTGTCTTCAACTTCCCAAAAGATAAGGAGATAGAGAAGATGACCTCTGGCTCAGAACGAGGGGGACTGATGATAAGAGGCCATATGTTTTGGGGGTGGAGAGCCAGGCAGAACTAACATGAACTGCTTCCAGCTGGTCTCTTCATCCCACTGTCATGGGTTTATTCTTTGTTTGTGGTCGGGGGAGGCAGGTGCGTGTGGTTGGAGAGAGGAAGAAAAGAAGAGGAGGAGGGATTTACAGAAGTACAGACAGCAGCCAGGTTAAGGGCCCTTGCCAGTGGAGATGAAAAGGGGAGTCAGCCAGGAGGGCTCTTTCATAAGCTGTTTCTCTCCAGTCTTCTTAGTAAACCTGTGTCTTCTTGGTCTAAAATTCTACCTCCAGTATAACCTCCTTCTCCCATGCTGGCGTGTCTAGAAACCTAGGGCTTGGGACAGCTAGGTGGAGCAGTGAGTAGAGGAGTCAGGAGGACTGAGTTCAAATCCAGCCTCAGACACTTGACACACTTGCTACCTGTGGGATCTTGGGCAAGTCACTTAACCCCAATTGTCCTGCCTTCTCCCCTGCAAAAAAAAAAAGCTACAGTTTTAGGAGAATAGCTGGCTAAGCTAAGGGAAGACTCTAGGAGGGAAATGATGATAACAATTATAAAACATTTACATAATATTTTATGGTTTGCAAAGTTTTTTCCTCCCTACAACCCTACAAAATAAGCAGTGTGAGTGTAATTATGCCTATTTTCTAGATTTTGAGGCGCAGAGAGATCAAATCGTCAATTCAAAGTTTATTCCCTTCATTTTACAGGTAACAAAATTGAGTGCAAAAGACTTATCCAAGGTCATACAACCCACTGCTTCTGACTTCAAATTCAGCACCCTTCCCATGACACCAGTGACCCGCTTATTGCCACACAGACACTAAGTGACAGGGCAAGAGATTTAAGCTTGTCTCCTGGATACAAATCCAGGGGAAGGACTCAGGAATTTGGTGGGCTCTGTCCAGTGAGGCAAGAGGTAGGAAGAAGACCACGAAGTCATCACATGGTCTGTCAACCACCTGCAGACTAATCTGGGCATAAATCCAGACTTGGAAGTTTCTGGGAGATTTGAGGAAGCTTTGGAAGTCTGTGGAATAGCTCAGGTCTATGGGAAGCCCTTGCTGAAGCAGCCTGCTGTGCGCCAGACACTCTTGGTACTGGGGGGACATAGATGTGACAGTCTCTGTTTGCAAAGAATTTTGGAAATGGGAAGAATGAATGAAAACAAACCAGAGATCCAGACAATATGTAATAAAGTCTCTAGAAATTGAGAGTTTAATTTTATCTGGGGAAAAATGATGAGTAGAAAGATCAAGAAAGGATGCAAAAAGGAGGTAGCACCCAAGTTGGGCCTTGAAGGAAGAGAGGGACTTGAAAGAAATGGGAGCTGGGGGCTAGGGGTGGGGCAGAATTGATTCATGGCATGAGCTAAGGAGCAGGATGGATGGGGATGGACCTCAGAGCTCCAGGCCAACATTCTCACTTTACACATGAGGAAACTGAGTTCAGCGACTTACCTAAAGTCTTAAGTAGTGAGTGACAGAACTGGGGTTTAAACTCAGTGCTCATACTCAAAATCTAGAATGCTTTGCGACAGGCTGTTCCAAAATTAGAAGTCTTGGGTTCAAACCTTGGCTCTGTCACTTGCTGCCTGAGTGACATTGGACAAGTTATTCAACCTAAGGCCTCCATTTCTTTATCTGCAAAATTAAGGAGTTTGATGAAATTACCTCCAAGATCAAACCCAGCTCTAGCTCTATGATCCAATGGAGGGAAGGAAGGAAAGGAAAATAAGATGGAGAAGAAGGAAAGGAAAATAAAAAGAAGAGAAGATAGAGAGGGAGGAGAGAGAAAAGAAAGAAAGAAACAGAAAATGGGAGAAGAAAGATGCAGAAAGGGAATGGAAGGAGTAGGGAAAAGCAAAAAGAAGAGATAGAAGAAGAGGGAAAGATAAAAGGAGAGAGGAAAAAGGGAGAGGATCTAGGGGAGAAGAAAGAACCCAGGGAAGAGAAAGAGGAGAAAAGGAGAGGAATCCTGGATACTCTTAATTGTATTACAGCAAAGGTCTAGGAAGAGTGTTGGATTTTTAGAATAGGGAAGATCTTTCTATTTTCCCAGCCCAAGCTGGGAGACTATGGAAAGAAGGGATGTTCATCAGATCATAATATGCCTTTCTTCCACAAAAGATTATCTATTTAGAGTTGAAAAGGACCTCACAGGTCACTTAATCTGATTTTAATTTTATAGATAAGGCCCAGAGAGACTTAATTACTTGCCAAAGCTAGTTTTCCAACCCAGATCCTCTGCCTCCAAGGCCAGTATTCTTTCCACTATCCCTCAAGGGCCTCCAGCACTTAGTCATACACACAAGTGAAGGATATACAGATGGACACACCACTGACCACATGGCTATTTGTATGGGTACACACATATATCAGATTGGTGTTGTTAGAAAATGTGAAGTGTCGTCCATCAATTAACAAGCATTTAACTATTTACTTCCTGGGAACTGTACAAAGTTATGAGGATACAAAACCAACAGTGAAATAGTCCCTGCTCTCAGGGAGATTACATTCTAAGTGGGGAAGACAACATATGTATATAGAAATAGATCCATAATGTACACAAGATGAAATCAGAGTAGTTTGGCAGGGGGAGGGGGAAGGGTGATTAGAAGAGGCTTCGTGTAGAATGTGGCACCTAAGCTAAGTCTTGAAGAAAACCCAAGTTTCCAAGAAGCAAGGGGAAGTGAGAATACAGTGAATATGGAACAATAAATCAGCCCGTATGGCTGGCAGAATCACAGAACAGGAAGAGAATAATGTCTAAGAAGATGGGAAAATTAGAACGGGACCAGATTGTGACGTTTTAAATGCTGAACATTCAGAGGATCTCAGGTTGGGAGGAAAGGGACAGGGCTCAAGGAAAGATATAATGAGCTCTGTTTTGGACATGTTGAGTTTGAGATGCCTGGGGGACATCCACTTTGAGACATCCAAAAGGCAGTTTGTGATGTAGGATTGGAGCTCAGGAGAGAGATTAGGCTAGAACTGGGAGGCATCAGTATAGAGATGGTAATTGTACCCATGGGAGCTGATGAGATCACCAAGAGAGAAGGTGCAGGAAGAAAACAGAAGACAGCCCGGACAAAGCCTTGGGGTATGCTCACAGTTAAGGGATATGACATGGATGATGAATCAGCAAAGGAGACTGAAAAGCATTGAACAGAAAGTTAGGAGAATCAGGAGAAAGCAGTAAACCCAGAAAGAAGAGAATATAAAGTATCCCATGATGCACAGGGGTCTAGGAGAATGAGGACGGAGAAGAGATCATTAGGTTTGACAATTAAGATATCATTGTAACTTGGGAGGGAGCAGCCTTGGATGAGTAATAAGGTCCCAAGCCAGATTGCATGGTGTTTAGAGCATGAGTAGAAAGGACTGTGGAGGCACCCAGTGGAGATGGCTTTTCAAAGGGATTAAACTGAGAAAGAAAGGGTCATAGGATCGTCGACCTAGAATCTAGGGACCTCAGAAGCCATCTAGTCTAACCCCGTCATTTTATAAATGAGAAACTGAGACCTAGATAGATTAAGCAATATGCTCAAAGTCATACAGGAAGTTGACTAGGTGGGATCTGAACCTAAATTCTCTGATTCGAAAGCCACAGTTCTTTTCATTGTCCCACACTATCCATAGGATAGTTAGGAAAGATGGTAGGACCAAATGAAGATCGACTAAGGGTAGGTGAGAGCTGAGTGTGTTTGAAGGCAGTAAGGAAAGAAGGTTTAGATGGAGGGAGAGGGAAAGTTATTGAGGGGGGGAATGATAATAGGGTTAATCTTCTGGAGAAGGCAGTAGAGAATGTGAATCAAAGGCCCATCTAGAGGGGTTAGCATTGGGGAAGAGAAGGGCTACATCTTCATCAGAGACTGGAGTAAAGAAAGAAATGGCGGGGGGATGAAGTCAAGGAGTTGTGAGATGAGAAGGATGAATTGTCAGATGTGGAAGAGAGAAAAGAGTGTTCTCAGCAAATAGTGTCAAATTCAATAAAGTATGAGACAAGAGCCTCAACTGCGGGTAGGAGGGGGTAGGGTGGGAGACAAGATAGGATTTGGTACAGCCTCTGCAGGAAGTGGACTAGGGAAGCAATTAGAGAGAAGAGGGACTGTCTGGCTTCAGTGAGGGCCCAGTTGAGAGATTAGATAACGTCGATTTGTGATCTAATCTGTGTGGTTGTTTCAAGACTGGCATCAGCTCCATTCAGTAGCACATGAGTAGAAAAGAGACAAATGGAAGGAGTAACCCACAGTTAGGGTTTGCCAGGGCGCAAGCAGCAATAATACAAGGGAGCAAGAGATCTGAGAATAGACGATGGTGTGGAATTGAACTAGTTCACTAAAGGGTCTAAATGTGGAGGAAGGATGGTAGAGCCAGAACAGAAGTGATAGACTGGCAAAATAAAGAGGGGTACAGAGATTGAAGGTCATGATGAAGATGAAGAAGAGGCTTGAGAGGAGTGAGGCCCAGGGAAAGATGGAATGATGGGAGAGTGTAATCAAAGAATTTCAGGTTTTGATCATGCAAATGGGAGACTTAATGAATGATGGAAAGATCAAGGGTGAGTGGCCATCTTTGTGTGTAGCTGAGGTGGAGCGGAGGAATAGGTCAGGAAAGATGAACAGATTGAGTAACTGGGAGGTCTACATGTATGTTGAAGTTGGTGAGTAGCTGTGTGACCCTGGGCAAGTTGTGTAACCCTGTTTGCCTCAGTTTCCTCATCTGTAAAATGAGCTGGAGCAGGAAATGGCAAATCATTCCAATATCTCTGCCCAGAAAACCCCAAATAGGGTCACAAAGAGTGAGATACAACTGAAGAAAGACTGGACAACAACAATATGAGTTGGTGGGGAAAAGAAGACTGTGAGCCAGGCACTGAACTCAGTGGAAGAGACATGTGCCTCCAGGGAGAGGAAATGTCTTCTTTCCACCCACCTCTCATTCCCCATTCCTTCCCTGAATTGTCCCATTATTCTTCCTCTTCTGTAGTTGAAAAGTCCTGCCTAAAGTGTAACTTTAGTCCCTCTTGCTGCAGCAGAAGGGCAATTTGTGGGTAGGAAGAAGAGGATTCCATTTGTGCTGATAAGGATCCATAACTATGAAGAGATTTGAAGATGGAAATTCATTTGTCTTAGTATCCCAGCACCTTGCACAGTTTTTGATTGGCCTCGTGACACAGTCTTTGCTCTCACAACACTGCTTCTCCTCTCCAAATTTCTCTGAGGACTGAATAATCCCCTTCCAGTTCTGTCTAGCCCCTTTCTCTTACTCTTCGATACCAATATGGTGCCCAGAAAGTGGGAAATCCACATCTCCAAGGGTCACTTTCAGAGCAGCCAGCCCTGTTGGCAGCTTGGCAAAGGAGCAGTAGTTTGGGTGGGGTCAGAGAAGGGACTGTTACAGGTGTCTTTAGATGGGCAGGGCACAAGATTTCCCAGCCACACCCCATGCCCTAACCAAGGTCCTGATATAATGAAAAGAGCATTAGACTTGGAGTCTGAAAGACCTGAGTTGGACTCCTCACATCTGACAGCACAGGTATGATCACAGGAAAGGCACATAACTTCCCTGGGCTTCAGTTTCCCTATCTACAAAATGGATATAATAATACTCATGCTGACTGCTCCAAAGGATCATTTGTGAGGATGTGTATGAAGTCTAAGCACTTTACAAACCTGAAACATAATAGAAATAGAAGCAGTTACTATTGTTATCATGATTTTGGATTCTGGGTCCTTTCTGTAAGCCTCATCAGGAGCTGCCAAAGGGCCATTTGTAAGAAGGTCAGGGATCCTTCCTAGGGAGAGAAGAAGGGACACTGGGGAAGAAAGTAAGGGGATAAGAGATGCTAGTAGAAGAGTGGCCAAGAGAAGATGAAAATAGACTGAAAGGAGGCTGGGAGATGCTAGAGTAGGGAGTGGCAGGGACAGAGACTGAATGTGATATTAGCGGGGAAGAAGATAGGGCTGGGGGACACTGGTGGAAGAGGGTCTAAAGAGATAATTGGGAGGAAAGAGGAAGAGCTGGAGAGAGTTTGGGGATACTAGGGAAGAAGGAATGGAAGACACATAAAGGATGAGGACCAGTGACTAGGAGAACACTGGAAAAGGAGCAGGATCTGGCAGATTATTCATGGAAAGGGCCTGAGAGTTTCTGGTGGGACTGAGACTGGAAACACTGAGGGGGAAGGGACAGGATAAGACATGAGGAGATGAGGACGAACCTAGAAAGGATTTTAATGAAAAGTGGCTGGAGCCGATTTGTCATGTTTGGGGTCCTGTTGGATCTCCTTCCATGTCACCCCCTGAGATATGAGCATTATTGAGGTGGAGAGATTCTCTAGAGGTGCTGGCACACCAAGGGTCCATATTTCTGCTTGGTGGGGAAAATATCCTAATTTCCCAAGGTTATTTCTGGCCATCGATCCCTGGACAGTAGTTTGGAGCTGATGCAGCCACTGAGAAGGGAGAGGCCAATAGCCAAGAAGGGAGAATTGAAGCAGTGGGAAGGACTTCCAGGTTATCCAGGAGAAGCTAAACCTGGGCTTGGGACTGGTCCAGCCATTAACAAAAAAGGTGTTGGAGGATTAGAGATATAAACTTAGAGGGGACCATAGAGGAGGCAACGTGGTAACTATTATATTATATGAAGATGGATCATGAGATCTTTGGAGCCCAGTTAATAACAATAATAGATGATATAGTGTGCTTTACAATTTGTAAGAACACTTTGTATCATTTGGTCATCACAACAGATCTATGAGATGGGTAGTGTAAGCATTGTTTTCCCCATTGTATAGACTAGGACACTGAGGCTCGGAGAGCTTAAATGATCATAGGATCATAGGCTTAGAGCTGAAAAAGATTTTTGAGATCATCCCCCTGAATCCCCTCAATTTACAGAGAAGAAAACAGAAGCCTTAAGAGATAAAATGACTTGTCCAAGGTCACCGTGGCAGGGCTAGGATTCAAACCCACTCCAAACCTACATCTCTTTGCATTTCGCCACATTGACTCTCTTTGTTCTGTGTGGTATGAGGCAGACATATGTGTGTCTTCGGGTGTGGTTATGTTGGGCATACATTAAATGGAACTGGGTCGAATCCATTTGTATACCGCCCTGTTGGTCACTAGGACTCTGATCTGTCTGTCTGATGAGACTTCACCTCCCCCTTTTTTGTACCCTCCCAGATCCGGAGGCGTCGCCCCACCCCTGCCACCCTTGTGCTGACCAGTGACCAGTCATCTCCAGGTAACTCAGAAGCCCCCTGGGCAGTAAGGGAGCACACCGTGATGCCTGGGTCCCACTGTGGAATAGGATACTTAAGTCTGAGGGGAAAAGCGAGGGCTAGAGGTAGGAAGTGGGGGTCCTTGGGGCTCTTGACTGAAGTGAGGTTGAGGATGAAGTGCCTGGGTCTCAGGAACAGAGTAAAAGCTGAGTGCAGGGAGGAAGATAGGGTGCACAGAGCTAGGAAAAGCAATGGACAGGGGTCTGGATGCTTGTATTCCATGGGGGTAGGGGGAGATACCTAGTTCCTTGGAGACAAATGAGATTGGGGAAGATATGCTAGATCCTGGTGAGTGCATTCAGAGCAGGCTGGGCTAGCAGGAAAACTTCCTTTGCTTTCCCAGGGATGAGAGCAAGGGCTGGGAGGGGTTGGGCACCACCTGCCTCCTCAGCCCCCCCAGGAATTGGGCTGGTCAACTGATTGCTGGTTGCCACAGCAACAGCCTACTAGGTTTCTGCAGTAACTGAGATGCTGCTGTTCCTCCCCTTCCCCCTTCCCCAGGAGAGAGGCAATGACATCTGTGGAGGAGGGGGCCCTTTCTCTCCCTACTACTCCCTCTCACAGCTCCCAGAGACTTGAGAGTAAAGTATAAGATAATGCAAGAGGGAGGCCAGGAAGGAGCTAGACACCAAGTCACCAGGGTCTCCTCCAAGGGCCCCCTTCAGGGGAGAGAATAGTGGGAGGAGAGTAAAAGGGGAAATGTAAGACTGGAACTTCAAAGTCATCCTCTGCCTCCTAGCTCAGGGCTCCAGCCAGGATGGACCTGCTGTTGTCTGACCCTCTCCTCCCCTGCCCACCCAAGCCAGCCTCTGAGCAGAGCTCCCTCCTAGGCACCAGGTGGAGAGGAGAGAGCAACAAGGACAAGCCACTGGCCAGCATCCACACAGCTCCCAGACTGACGGGCAAGAGTCCCAAACCCAGGGAGACAGAAAAAATGGGAATCCCAGACTTAAGGCCCAAAGCTTAAGAATAGTGCAGCCTGGAGAAGATAGTCAGCGAGGGCTTCTGGGAGGAGAGTAAGAAGCAGCATTGGGAAGGAGACGAATTCAAATCCTGTCAGCAGCAAACCCTAATAACACAATGGTTGTGACTAGTGGCTAGCTCCTTGGGTGCCTTTCTTCACCTTCCCTTAGAAGCATCAAGACATGGTAGAATGGGTGGGGTCCTAGTGGCAGGCAGGAGCCCTGAGTTCTAATCATGACTCCTTGATCACTTGGCTACTTCATGACCTTGAACAAGTCACTTCCTTTCTCTGGCCTCAGTTTCTATGTTTGTAAAATGAGGGAGCTGGACTAAATGATCTCCAACCTCTGTTCAAGTTCTCAACTTCTATTTCTATGATTCTTTCTTTCTCCATTATTCCTTCCCCAGAGATCGATGAGGATCGGCTTCCCAACCCTCTGTTCAAGGTGAGTGGATCCTCCACATGCAGAGCCCTGGCCCTGCCCCTAGGAACCAAAATGAGACAGGGAGGAGGGGGATGGGCCTCAGGGCTGGAGGTCCCAGCTTCATTTTATGTCCCTTACAGTCCACATTGTCCATGTCTCCAAGGCAGCGGAAGAAGGTGACTCGGACCACGCCCACGATGAAAGGTTTGGGGGACCCTCCACACCCTCCCACTCTCACCTCCTTCCATTTCCTCTTCTACTCCTTCCCTTGTGGGTCTTTAAATCTCTCAGGCCCAAGGCAGGTATCTGAAAGCAGGTCTTCAGGGTCAGTAATGGGTGAGAAGACCTCCCAGTTAAATGATTCCTGAGATGGGAAAGAAAATCTGCAGTATCATTGCCCCATCCCTCTGCCTCTCCCTGGCAGCACATCTTTCGGCAAGGCCTTTCATTTCTCTGGATCTCAGTTTCCCCATCTATAAAATGATGCTGTCAAACAACAATCTCTGTAAGACTGAATCCTATAGGACTTTTTAATCCATCCCAGTCAGAGGAGAATCTCTCTTGTTCTCAAGACCTCACCCAACTTACCATTGTTTCCCTACAGGAAAGTCCTTTCAAGTTTCTAATCTAGTTGACATTCCATACCTTTTTTTACAGTCCTCTGGAAGGGAAAGAATTTCAGTGGGCCCAATATCCTACAATGTCAGGACCCTGCCAAGATGTCAGGATCCCGAAGTTGTTGAATTTCGGGGGCGTGGGGCGGGGCAGGGGTAGTGGATCCAGGGGGACTGTCTGGGGAAGCACATCCAACATACCCCCTCCTTCCATGTCACTGCCCCCCTCATCCCCATTCTCGGAAGAGCTCCAGATGATGGTGGAACATCACCTGGGACAGCAGCAGAAGCAGCAGGGGGAAGAAACTGAAGCAGCAGCCGCTGAAAGTGAAGGAACACAGGAGTCCTGCCTGCCTGAGACTGGAGACACAGAAATGGATTCAAGGCTGAGCCTCGCTGGAACTGCCCAGAGTATGTGAGGGATGGGGAGGGATTAACACCAGGGGACATCCTGGTCTCGTCAAGCTGTGCGAGTAGGGAGAACAAAAGAGATTTCCCTTTAAAAGAGGGGGTGAGGGGAGATCTAGTCCCAAGGCTAAAGCATCTCAGCAATGCAGGGAGATTTACATACATTTTCATCTCATTTACATATCATTCCTAGCGGCGGTTCTCCAACTCCCCAGGTTTGTCCTCTTCCATTGCCCTCTCCCCTGGAAAAACTCCAGGTGAGCTCTTTGTGAGTGTGCCCAGCTTGATCCTGGGCTTCTCTCCAAAGCGGAGGGTAGGAGAGATGGGGAATCTGGGACAGCAGTGGCCCAATCACCCCCAGGCCCCCTCCCCAAGGCAGACCCTTCTCCCTTCCCCAGGGCCTCCAGAATCCATCCCCAAGATCCAGGAGACTGGCAATGAGGAACCTAGCTCAGAGGCACCAACAGTTCATATACAACCTTCAGGCTCCAGGGGGGCAGACTAGGTAATGAGCCCTGGAGCTGGGTGGCTCCCCCAACAGAAGGGTCGGTGGGGGCTGGGGAGGGCAAGGAGGGAATGACGGGTTTCAGCCTCTGAATGGGGTGTTCTAGGTGCCCACACCACCTCTGAGGGTCAAACCAAAGTAGGTGGCCTGGAGCTACAGCAGGAGGGCTTGAGGTTAGACATCAAGAAGGAGTCCCTGCCTCTGGAATAGGTAAAAGAGAGAGATTCTGGGAAGTGTTGGTGGGATAGTGGAAAAAGCACAGGCGTGGGGGTGGCAAGAGCTGGGTTCAAATCCACCACCACAAACACTAGTCTCAGTTCTGCTGTCACTAGCTGAGTGACCTCGGGCCCATCATTTCATCTCGCTGGCCTACAGTTTCTCCATCTTATAAATTGAGGGAGACTAGACAATACCAAGGTCTTTTCCATCTTTGTGGGGGAGGGGGAGGTTATGGCCTGGGCTGGGTCAGCAGGGGTCCTGACTGGGAAGGGGACATGTTGAAGATGATCCACCTTCTGAGTCTCAGTGTACCCTCCATGTCCAAAGCTCTGCTCTTCCCAGGGGGAGACCCGTGGGAGGAGTAAGAGGAAAGAGGCTGAAGTTGTAGCAAGGAGGGAAGTTAGATATTGATCCAGAAGCAGAAAACAATCGGGGCCTGGACAGGATGAGCCCCAAAGTGTGATCTTCACAGGGAGTCTTTCTTGGCCCTGACTCGCTGTCTCCCTCTCCCCACCCCCACAGGTCCAAGGCCCATGAAGCTGACCAGGAATCGAGGCTGGGGCTGGGGCCCCTGTAAATGCTGATTCTTTTCTTCTTGTTTCTTCACTTCTGGGGGAAAACTCTTGTTTCTAAAAAGTGATAAATTTGGTGTTGGGCCTTCAGTGCCTTTCTTCTTTCCCAGATATGAGGGCCTGCCGTATCCTTGTCTCCCCTCCCCCACCTCTTAGCAAGCCTCTGGGGACTGCAGAAACAGCCCTGTCACTCAAGCCACAAGACAGACATCAGCTTTTATTGCACGGCCGGCCAAAGGGAGGAGGATCACATACACAAGAATTAGCCATTTGCTAGGGGAAACTGCTGCTGGAACTTGTCTCCCTGGCCGTTTTGGAAAATAGGCTGGGCCCTATGCCCCAAGGCAGGGGGGAGGCCAGAACGACCTTGGGAATCTCCCCACAACCTCTTTGCAATGTCAAGGAAGGAGAAAGTCCTGCCTTGCTATAACTAAGCTGGGGGCTCCCTCTGATGGCCAAAAGTTGACACGACGCCCTCTACATAGGCCACCTCTTCTGTCTAAATCCAGAAGGTGTTCTGAGCATCCAGGCAGGGAGCGGGAAGGAGGCCGAGTTCCCAGCTCAATTAGCCGCTGTTACCCGCTTTGTGGGATTATCAGCTTCTCTTCTCCTTGTCAGCTGTCCTGGTGATTCATGCTTCAGATAGAACATGAGCTAGGTAACCGTTAAGACCCTTTCTGACTCCAAGATCCTACAATTCTGTGGGGTCCGGGCCAGAACTCTGAAGGGGTGTGTGGGTGTGGGTGTGTGTGTGTGTGTGTGTGTGTGTGTGTGTGTGTATGTGTGTGTGTGTGTGTGTGTGCCTCAGCCCATGTGCTCCCAGCCATGAATTGGAGACAGGGGCCATTATTCACCTCTGGTCTCCATCCCCATCAATAACAGAGATGACCAGCATGGAAGCCAAGTCCATTAACAAAGGAAGGGGATGATCATGTGGACAGGCTCTGAATTTAAAAAGCCATCCCCACTAACAGCCCCTCCTACTATCCCAGATATGAAAGGGACAGGACCAAAAAGACGAAGCCAGTGTCCTCAAAGTCACCCGGCACAATAGAGAGATGAAGCTAGGCCTATGCTCTCTCTCTTCCCTAGATGCCTCCAGTTGGGAGAGAAGAGAGATCAAATAATTTAGCCTGTGTTTTCCAGCTTACAAAGAGTCTTCTTCACAACAACCCTGTGAAGTAGGCCATGCAAGCACCCAAAATGACAAGAGTGATGTCTATAATCCCTTGGGGGCAATGAGGGGGCCACCTTGGGCCCAGTTCTTCTAACCCCATTATTCTTTCTGTTACATGTGACCGAAACAGCCTGTGCCATCAGAGTCCTGGCCAGGAGGGTGATAGGTAACTATCAGATTTGAAGTTGGTAGCAGGTAGAAGTAATAAGTACATCCAGTTTCATCTAATCCAGACTTGCCAAAGACAGATCCACACCCTAAAAAGGAGACCCCTCAGGGCCATTCTTCTTCCTTCTCTATGATCTCGGCCATCTCTTCAGGGACCAGGATAAAGACCCAACCCACACCTACCCCTTCCCTCACCCTTCACCCCAATCCCTGCTCCTCTGTATCTTTACCAACCCAATCTCCCACAGCGCCTCAGATTGAAAGATGAAGACAACATCAGACCCTGTCTCCCTCCTTTATTGGTCTCTGGATGTAGCAGTGGTCTGCAAGGAGGGGGTGGGGAGAGTCACATGCGCCTCTGTCCCCAGTCCCCAGGTAGGAGAGGGTGCTGGGGCAGGAGGGGAGGCCAGCATGTTCAAGAAACCATGGTGGATACAAGACACATGGAACACAGCCCACTGTACAGATGTGCTGAGCAGTATTTACACGGAGGGCAGGGTCACCTCAAATTTGGTTTTTCCCTTGGGGGTAAGAGGAGGGGAGAAGTAGGGGGGCACTTTTCCCAAACCCCACCCAGCCCCCTGCCTATGGCTACCCTGGGTTTCCATCCCAAGAGAGGTAACCATTTGGGAGAGATGAGTGGGCCCAGGGACTGGTTACAGCATAGGTCTGTCATCAATAGTGGATTTTTGGATTGCACATCCCTCTTCCCATCACACAAATACCAGCCCAACCAAGCCCTGGGGCACCCTCGTTCAGGGCGGCCATGCCTGGCAGGAGCATGTATGGGGAGCATGAGAGCTTATGCTGGTTAAAGGTATCCTCACAAGGTGCTCGTGTCAGGATCTCAAAGCACTTTACAGACATTGGTCGGATGGAAGCTGCCCCCCACCCCAACCAGGGTGTCCGATGTTGAGGAGAGGGGTATGTTGGACTCAGTGTAGGGGAAGTAATACAAATGGGAGCTGGGTCCCCAGCCTTTCTCATGCTGCTGAAGTCCCTGGGGGTGTACCTAGATACACAGGCAGCTCTCTCTCCTGGCTCCAGGCTCACATTCAAAATGGGCAAGAGGAGAGATACCTAGGGGTGTGAGGCCAGGAGTAAAAGAGGTGGGGGTCAGGGAGAAGAGGAGGGCCTAGGACAGAACAACTTGGGGCAAAGGTAGAAAGACATCTTCAGAAGCCTGGTGAATGAGGGAAACTGGGAACATCATCTCCCTCCCAGCTTTAAGAGACCTACCCACATGTCCCTGCTCTGGCCCCTCCTAGGGGGAGGAAACTGGGGCCCAGACCTGCCAGCGAAGATCTGGGATGGGGGTCCCCTTGGGACCCCCAAAATGTATTGCTCAGAAACTTGGAGGCAAGAAGAGTATTGCACTGGAGGGGGCTGGCATCAATGATTTTCCCACCCCAACCCTTGGGGTAGGAGACAGTCCAGGAAGCTTCTCCCCCACAACAAGACACCTGGTTATTTGTGGGGGAGGGGAGAAGTCCAGAGGAAGTGGGGTTAGACAAAGCTCCCTGGGTTCTACTGCCTGAGAGGAAAGTGTACCCCATTATGGGGGATGGCAAGGGGCTTCCTACTAGGGATTGGCAGGCTCAAGCCCAGGCCCAAATGTCCCCTTCCCCCAACCCCACAATCTCTGACATTTGGCCTTTGGGGTCATCCATCTGCTCTCTTCATCCTCGGGTTCCCCTGCCTCAGATCCATCTGTCATTCGAGGGAGCCAGTCCCAGTGAGTGGTGCTGATGGCGTCAACGACTTTGGGCTACGGTAAAACCTGGGAGGCAAAGAAAGGAGGCTCCAATCATCGCTTATGCACCCTCCTCCAAACCCAGCTACCTCTCTTCTGGTCCATGTGGACGGGGATCCTGTCTAGCCTGATAACTGCCCCTATCATCCTGAGATCTCACCTAGGTTGGTGGAGAGGGGAAAGGGGGACACGAGGAAGGACAAGGAGATTCTTCCTCATTTGCTCTATTCAATCCTCCAACTCTTTCCTCAACTTCCCCAGAGGGAAGTTTTTGCTAAAATCTAAGCCCCATCCTCCATCAAAGTGGGAGATGCTCTGTGGTGATGGGGAAAAAACAACAGCCTGAGAATCGGGACACCTGGTAATTACAGTTCCGGCTCTGTGACCTTGGGCTAAGTGACCCCCTATTGGGCTTGGAATCAGCAGGACCTACATTCAAATTTTACCACAATGTCAGTTTTCTCATCTGTAAACTAGAGATAATACCTGCCTTCCAGGTAGTTGTGAGGATTAAACGAGATACCATGTGCTGTGCAAACCTTAAAGTGCTACGTAAATGCTAGCTGGCATTTTTATCATTAATACTCTGCTATGCTACCGTGCCGGGTCTCAGTTTTCCAATCTGCGAAATGTGCTCTTCTCTCACTCCATCAAGTCACCACGGGCAGTATTCAGGGGAATAAGGTTGTCTGTATCTAAAAGAATTTATTTTCATTCCACAAGGGAACACAGTGGTCAGTCAACTTATGTCTTTAGTTAAGGGCTTAGAGAGGCAATATGTCATGATGGATGGAGGACTTGACCTAAGTGTCAGAAAAACTGAATCTCTTAAGATCCCTTGACTCTAATATTCTGCGATAGCGAGAGGCACAGGTGGACAACGTTTCCCAACAGATTCTGAGATTCCTCGGCCCCAGCCCTGATGCTAGGTGAACCACCCCTACCTCTTCTTGCCTTGTGCTCACCTGAGCCTGGGCCCAGGCAGCTAATCCAGGTTCCCATTCTGATTGAGCTCCTCGGCAGGGGATGAAGGAGCCTCCTCTTCACATGGGGACAGCTCATCGATGGAAGTCTGATTGGTGATTCCTGATGGGAAGGTGGATAAGAGATAGATGTTCTACCTTCCCAAGTCCCACATCTAGGGCAGGGCATGGTCACCTCACCTCTATTTAACCTACATCTCATAGGAGATTTATCCTTCCAGCACCTTAAAAACCTCCTCAGTCCTCATCCCTGAGGCTGTCTCCCCATGTGAAAATACGGGATATTAATATTTCAAGGGCCTGTCTTTCAAGTCCAATTGGAAGGACACACTTTGCAAATCTTAAACTGCTATTTACATTAATTACTATTTGTAGTATTAACATGATTAACTTGGCTATCTCTGTTAAGTCCTTCCTGAAATCTAGCTTGACTGTCTCCTATTCCATTTGCAGGGCATTCCCTCTTTTTCTGCCCTCCCTCCTTAGCAAGGAGGGGACAAGGGGCTTAGGAACACTGGTGGGTAGTTTAAGGAAGGGTAGAATCAATATTTTCCCAAATTCTTTTTCCTCTCCAGCAGCCCTTTCCCAACCAGGACCTGGTACCTACCACTAGCAGCTCGCTCCTTCCATTTCTGTTTGTTCTCCTGAATGTATTTGGTCCAGGTGGTACGAAAGCTGACCAGGTCAGGGTTGAGGTCACCAGGTTCCCTAGAAAAATCCAGAGAGGGCTGACACCTCTGGGAGCCATGTATGGGAAATCCCATCCTATATAGAAATCCCTTCCCCTAACTCCTACCCCCAACCAGTCCCATGGATCCTTTTTTGTTTCTCCCCCACCACAAACATAGAATATGGCCCACGAGGAAAGGGTAAAGGAGGAGAGGGGACAAAAATAATAGAAGCAGGTGGAAATCAACTATCAGAGTAATAGTGAACTTGACCCCTGTATCTTCCATATCTACTTGCCTTCTCTGTGGGCCTCCCTAACACCCCAAAATCAAAGGACCTGGGCATCCCTTGAGAACTAGACATTGAAGGTTCCTCCCAGAAGCCCTCACCTAGGCTTTGTCTTTGTCTTAGAGCCATCATCTACCAAGGGTTGGACGCTCTTCTCAGCCACATCGGTCAGAACAGAGAAAGTGGGCTCCACAATGAAGTCAATGAATCCTGCATGGGGCGGGGGAAGAAAGGGGCAGAAGAAAAGGTGGACAAGTGGGTGAATGGAGTGGCAATGGTCCTGACTCAATTCAAAGTTAAATAAGATGCTGACCCTCAGGGACTAGGGCAGGGGTGGATGAAGGTTTTGACTGAATTCAAATACCAGATTCAATCAAACTTGAAGACTTGAAGATCTAGAGGTCCACATGTGGCCTTGAGGCTGCAGGTTCCCCACCCCTGAACTAAAGAGGGCTTTATGATCAATCAGCCCCATGGAGCCCTACTGAACCATGACTCACGTGAAGGTTTAGAAACTGTCTGATCCTGGCTTCAGGAAGACCCAGCCCTAGCCTTCATTCTCCCCCACTACCACCTCCCACCCCCCAACCTCTCCTCCCTGCAAAGCCTGGTGGTCACTCACCGATTTGGGACTGAGCCACCAGGGTAGAAGTTCGGTCACAGAGTGGGGAGAAGGGCAGGCCCAGCTCTGCCTCTTTGTCCCCCTAGGAGAAAGAGGGGAGGTAGGGGGAGATAGAACATTCCAGGCTAATCTGAGGCTTTTCCAGGTATGGGCTAGGGGACACTGGGAGGCAAGGTTCAGGGAGGGAACTATGGAAAAGGAAAAGAGGGGCTTCGGAGTAATTTCTGTGCCTTTCATTTGAAAATCTAAGACATTCATGGGCTATTCAAAGGAGCTCCAGTTATTACTGTCTTTGGAGATGCAGAATAAAAAAGTTTATTCCCACTGGTGAGTATCCAGTCCTGAGAGAGCAGCTGGAAGGCTAATGGATATTCATGTGAAGGCCCATAGGGGTGAGAAGGAAACTGGAGTCAAAATTCAACTGAAAAGCCAAGACACCTCCCCCCTCCCCACATTTCCCTGCTTCTTGCTTCCCTCTCGTTCCTACTCAGAATGGGCAAGAGAAAGGTCCTACTGCCAGAGAGAGAGAGACAGACAAAGGACAGAGTGCCACGCTGACCACATACCTGCCGGAAGAATTCTTCCATAAGGGCCTTGGTCCACCGGCTGTGGACTGACCACTGCTTGGTAGGGTGGCTGATGTCAGCAGCATGGAGCAGGAGGGACAGGGCCTTGGATTTGTCGATCCTGAGGTGTGAAAGATTGGCCATTCTTAAGAAGAAACCCTAGGGCACCCACTCACACACAGCCTCAAAGAGGACCAATCCACACTCAGGCACATACTCAAATATGAGACACCATGGACATTCAGGAACTTCCTCATACAAACACTACCAACACAACACAGATTGGAGGCCTGTCCACATACAGAATTAGGTATGAGATGTTTATATGCTTGTATATATGTATATATGCATACATATGTGCGCAAAGAGTCGTGTATGCATGAGTATACCTATCTAGGTGTATTGTGTGTATGCAAATGTGCATAAATGTGTATGTGCATGTATTGTTCATGCATGTGTGTATATAACATATACTCGGGACCTGTCCACACACACGCTCATATCATTTTGTTATACTCTAACACAAAAAGCATCTAGAATTCCATTTGGTAGGGGATTACCAGCGCAGAAACTCCTTCCAACAACACAGACCACCTCGATCGCTACTTAATAGACAAATCCCACGGATTTCTCTGAGGCAAAGAGAGTTAAGTGACTTGCTCACATTCACACGGCTAAGAAGTGTCTGAGGTAAGATTTGAACCCAGATTTTTCTAATTCCAAACCTAACATTTTACCCGATGATGCTATGCTGACTCCATCCACCCCAGCTCTCACCTTCTTACACACACACACACACACACACACACACACACACACACGATCAATCAACAAACATTTATTAAGCACCTACTAAGGCACTGTGCTAAGTCCTGGAGACACCCCAAGAGGGGAAGACAGTTTCTGCCCTCATAAGAGACCCAAGTACTATCCAATTCTACACCCACAATAACCACACATACATATTTAAACAAAACCAATAGTATTACTGCAGCCCTGCATTTCTAGGATGTTTTTCACGTGCCCCCAACTGGCCCTTTACTAGAGCCCTGTGGAGTGTGGAGGTCAAACATGGTTTTAGATATGGAAACTGAGATTTGTCCAAGGTCATTGTAAAGCTGAGACTAAAACTCAGCTGTCCTAGCCCCTAGATCAGGGTCTTCCTCACTGGGCCATATTCTCCCCAGCACAGGTAGACCTGCATAGACATTTGCACACACTCCCATAGACATATCCCATAGATCCATATAATAGACATTTTCACCCGGGTTGGTCCCTGCAGGTACATGCCCAAGCACAACAAGAAATTCCCTATTGATATATATATATATATGCCCATTGCTCTGATCCAAGCCTAGCCTTCCCCTGCTAGCTCACCTCTCCAGCTGTTGCAGAGAAGTCTTCATGGACTTGACTTGCTGAAAGTGACAGGACATGTCTGTGGCCAGCACCATCTCAATGACCAGGGATCGAAGCTCTCTGTGCAGGAAGAGAGACAGGTTTCAGGTCCACACCTCAGGCCCAGCTCCAGCCCGGGGAGGTTGGGTGGAGGTGAAGGATAGAATAGAAGGGCTGGGAAATTGACCCAAAGAAGGGATAGATCATCTGATATCGGCAGAGAGCTCTTTCCCCAACCCCTGGACTACACAAAGAGCGGTCAGGGTAAGAGTAGGGGGAGGGGATGGAAAGAGAAAGGGGTCTGAACTAAGCATTTCCAAGAAGGAGGAGGGGTGGACACTCACACAAACTCATCCTTGGTGAGATTGATAAAGATGTTCATCTCATCATCCTGCATCATTCGGAAGACAGAGCTAATGTGGTGATTCTCCAGCACTGAACGGTCATTATACAGGATGGCACATTCTGACCTGGGTGCCAGAGGTCATCCGCATCAGGCCCCAGCCCTAGCAGAGAGAGCTCCCAAAGCCCTTCCACCTCCCTGGCTAGCCTGCCCACCCTCCCTCCCCCACACCCCAGGCCCAGGCCCCTCACTTGGTCTGGATGTGGAAGCTATTGGTGGTGCCTGTGTGCTCATAGTCATGGATGGCAGCAGCAAAGATGATGGCCAGGACCTCAATCTCCGACAGGCAGTGCTGGGGGGGAGGGGGAGGAAATGAGGCAGAGAAGCCACATCTTGGGGATACTGGAGAGGTGTAGAAAGAGCTGAGAGAGTCCTCCTCCCCAGTAACCCTCAGGCTACCTACCACTGCATCCCTTCATTTCCTTCTGCAAGATCAACTTTTATGTTAAGCAAGAGCATAACAGCTAATAACCATCTGCATTCGCACTAAGGGTCCCCAAAGTCTTAATGCAATTTTGTTTTAGCAACTTAAAACGACACTAAAACTTTTGGAACACCCTGGATGGGCTTTAAGATGTGCAAAGTGCTTTACAAATTTTATCTCATTCTATCCTCACAATTTTTCTAGGAGGTAGATGCCATTTATATCTCCACTTTACAGATGAAGAAACTAAGATTAACAGAACCCAGGAGTCAAACAGTAAGCATCATGGGCAGAATTTGAACTCAGATCTTCTTGATGCCCAAGTTCAGTACACCATCCATTATATCACCTCACTGCCTCATATTTCCTTAGGTTTCAACTCTCCTGGGAAGGGTCCAAGATCTCCTGATGCCCTGTATATCCTCCCATCCCACCTACACCCATACTCCATCCACAGTCTGAGGCAGTTCCCCAGGGACCCCACTAAACTGAAACTTGAAATAAACACAAGCAGAGCATGCTGCTTTCTATATCTGACTTCCTGGGGGCTGGCTATTCGGGGTCACCTACCACCATCCCCGTGCGGAGGAGGAAGCAGTGGACTGTTTGAGTGACATCGGCTGCGTGAATCTGGTTGTGGTAGGGATTCTTGTACTTCCCATAACCCACCTCCAGGGCATCCAGGAACGTCATTAAGAACACAGTGGGAAGCTACAACAGGAGGGATGAAAGTTAGACTTAATGAAGAACTGTCCGAGAGATAGGTAGCAAGTAAGGTCATCTTCTCCCAGGAAGCCTTTAAAAGCCGGAGAGACCCTTCTTTCTCCTCCCACCACTCAATTATGGAAGAAGCTCTATCAGGCACAACAGAAGGAAGGACATCATGACCTTGGCAAAGTCTTTTTTCACCTAAGAGACCTATAGTACTAATCCTCCCCTCATTCAATATGTTTTCTCCATTCCTCTGCAATAGCAGGTGCCTTAGTCAGCTGCTCCTCCACCTGTCCTGGTTTTCATCTCTGTGTGCATGTCCCATTACACTGAAAGCTTCCAAAAAATAAGGATTTGTGGTATCCACCCCATCCTGGGCGGGGGGCAGATTTCAAAGAGTCCATAAACTTGGGCGGGAAAACATTTTTTATTTTCACTAATTTTGAGAGTTTGGTGATCCTCTGTATTTTTATATGATTTTTGGCATTTTACTTTATGCATTTAAAATCATTACTCAGAAAAGGCATCCTTAGACTTCACCAGACTATCAAAGGGGTCTACCATCCCTGACACACACAAAAGTTTAAGAACCCCTGCTCCAGATGATCCCCATCATCTGAAGAGGGTCTAAGGTAGAGATGAATTGAGGAGTTGTCAATCTGGATTTAGAAAGACTTGATTTGGAGGGTTGTAGCTAAGGAATAAAAGGACAATATAAACCTCAGATCTACTCCTCCCTCCATTCAGTCTTCCAGACCCCAAAGCCAAACCCCTCCAAGCCTTGGAGGGCTGTGCCCCAAATGCAGGGAATTCAAAAGAACTTTATCCATGTCAACCACCCAGTGGTTTTTGACGTTGCCATGGTGTCCCTTGGGATGGGAGGGTGAGGAAGAAGAGAGGGGAGGGCCAGAAAGAGTCCAAGTGCTCAGAGAGGGAACAAAGATTGGAAAGAAGGCTCAGACCAAGGTTTTCAGAATTGGAGGGAGCCCAAAAGAATGGTGCTCAGAGAAAAACCAGAGCAGGAGGGCCTGGGAATCTTAACTCTAGAGATACAGGGGATCTAGACAGAGCCCAACAAATACTTTTGTTTTCTTCCTGGAGCTTCAAGCCCCCATAGTCCCTAAAAAGCTACACATAGAATTTAACATGGACTTGGTTTCTGATTTTGTGAGGATTAGGAGCTGAGAGGGGTTCTACCCAATAACTGCCTCACATTTCTATTGTACATTAGAGTGTACAAAGCCCTTTCTTCACAACAACCTTGTGGGTTAAGTAGAGTAAGGACTACTATCATCCCCATTCTTTAGATGAGGAAACTACCCAAGGTCATGTGAATATTAAAGGAGAGAATCAGACTAAAACCTAAGACATCTTATTCCAAGTGCCATGCTCCACTTGACACTCCTGCTTCCTGGAGGGGGCAGGAGTTGGAGAAAAGAAACTAGGGCTGCAGCAGGATGGATGAAGGTCAGCCTTCAAGAGGACTGGTCACTGACCACAGAAAGATATGGACTATTCTATTGTAAAATAAAGGGATTAGGCTTAAGGAGGAGGGCTTTAACCCTGGACACAGTCTCCCTGGCCCAGCTGCTAGGCAGATGTGGTTAAAGGTCCAAGGAGGAGACACATGCAAGGCACACACATTCACACTCCTCTCTCTCTCTCTCTCTCTCTCTCTCTCTCTCTCTCTCTCGTTGCATGTGCATGCACACACCACACACACACACACACACACACACACACACACACACACACACATTCTATCCCTATAAAAGCAGAAAGATAAACTGATTGCTTTAACTAACCCCCTTGGAAGGATTAAGGTTCCTGGGTAGATGTACTCCACCTAATTCCCCTCTCCAATGGATCTCCCACACTGGATGCACTCACACGCCACCTCCCTAGCTGCTAACATCTACCCTCTTAGACTCCAAGTTTACCAAACAACCTCCATAGCAATAGCTCCACCCCTCTGAAGCTCAGAGACAGTCTTCCTCCTCCCCCCCCCGCCCCCACACACACACATTTTTCTTGCCCTTCCAAATGACTTTTCCATGAAGATGAAGTTCTTCCTGCCCAGATTCCCTTGAGATGCTCCCTCCACTGAGACCCAAAAGAGGAAGGGTTTTAACCCTTTAACCCATCTCCCTGGCCCAGCTGCTAAGCAGACTTGGCTCCTGCTCTCTCCTCTGCACATCCTCAACTCAGCCCCAGGCCTACTCTTCATGAAAG
>CM053623.1:216240476-216273649 GCA_028646595.1 Phalanger gymnotis
AGAAAGAAAGAAAGAATGAGTCTACATTTTCCCTGCTATTTGGATGTATCTGTCTGCTTTTCCCTTTCTGTCTTCCTGGATCCTGTCTCTCCCTAATCTCTGGTTTCTGCCTGCCTGTCTCTCTGGTCTTTATCTCCATGATCTCTATCTGCCTCTCTGTCTCCATCCCCTTTTCCCTCTGCTCTCAGTTCCTGCCTTGCCTCCCTACCTGCTGCTAACTCTATTGCTCACCCTTCTGGCTCTCTCCCTAGCCTGCCCTCACCGGGTCTCATCAATGTAGACGGCTTCCAGCAGCGAAGCCGTGTACTCCAGGTTCTTCTTCAGCTCCTCAATGTTCACTTCCCCATTCTCCAGTTGCTTGACCATGTAGCGCAGCCTGCAGGGAGGAAGAGAAGAGGAGGAAGGGAACACAAACCTCAGAAACTTGTCCCAGTCATCACCGGCCCGGGTTCTCGGTCAGGATGCATTTGGTCCGACCATCCTGCAACTCTAGGCTGAGCATATGGTTTATCCAAGGTTAAGGTGAAATCCCACACTGGCTCCCTCAGGCTTTCCATCCACTTCTGGGCAGCCTACCCTCATCTCCTCTCACTTGTAAACATGCCCACAAGTTCACATAAATAAGAACCTTTGCATAATGGAATTACTTGAAACACCTCACATTTATAGTGATTTTTCCACATGAGAACCCTGTGAGGGAGTCGATGAAAGTATTATTATCACCCTCCATTTTACAGATGGGGAGACTGAGGCTCAGAGAGTTTGAGTGGCTAGGCCAAGGTCACACAACTAGAAAGAAGCACAGTTGTTACTAGAACCAAGGTTTTCATACACAGTCCAACACGGTTTTCTTTATAGTATATTCACTGTCTCTCCAGTGAAGCCTGAGCAAACCTCAGTTTCCCCATTTGTAACACTTTAGAAATGTTTTGCCCCTCATCAGACAGTTAGCCTAGATGATCTCCAAGGTTGCTTCCAGCTCTGATCCTGCTTCTCTTAACTGAACTGCATTCTCCCCCCCCCAAAAAAAGATTCCTTCAGGATTATATAGTAACCACTCACATTTCTATAATACTTTGTGGCTCACAAAATACTTCCCTCACAACCACCCTGGGAAGTGGATAGTGTGTATGATAAACCTCATTCTGATCCACTTAGCACAGTGCCTGGCACGTGGTGCTTAATAAATATTTACTGACCAACTGA
Organism: Phalanger gymnotis; assembly: GCA_028646595.1. Taxonomy (NCBI): domain Eukaryota; kingdom Metazoa; phylum Chordata; class Mammalia; order Diprotodontia; family Phalangeridae; genus Phalanger; species Phalanger gymnotis. The sequence continues at coordinate 216,241,683 of CM053623.1, forward strand.
TCTTTCAGCAACTTGCCCAGGATCATACAGCTAGCAGGCATCGAAACAAATTCCGGATCCCCAAGTCCTCAGATTCCGAGATCAGTCAGTGCGATTTCCACCACACCACACTGCCCCATTTGTTCGTTTGGATATTAAAAACAGGTTAGTCTAAAGGTATTCTAGAGGCAGCCTGATCTAGTGGGAAGACAGACTGACCTCAGAGTCAGGAGAGGCGAGAGACGAAATCTGCCTCCTAGCTCCATAACCATGGATACTTAGAGCTAGCTGTGTGTATTGAACGGAAAACACGTTCACCTTGCTGAGATTCAGTTTCTTCATCTATACAAAACGGGGACGATGATACTTGTAACCTAAACAGGGTTATTATGAGGACTAAATGAGATAATTACGGATTTTATAAACCTACTTGGATAAAAAAAAAATCATGGATTTTGACTCTGCAAAAAGCTCAACATTGGTTATTATTATCACTATTATTAATCCTACGGTAGTCACTGCCACCTATAAATTCTGTAATAAAAATGTCCTACACTCAGTAACAGTCCTTCCATCTGGAGAAATGTTCCCTGTGGGGCACAAGGATTTCCAAGCCTCTGAGGCCCTGCCCCAGGCCCCTAGACATTTAGAGCTCAGGCAGAAACACATGCATATATACATACACATACCACACACATGTACATAAACATACCTACACATACATATCATACATACACATACATAAACATACACACATACATACATATACACAGATGCACACCGGTGCACGCATATATACACATGCATGCACACAGATACATACACATACGCACACAGATACACACATACACACAGATACATACACATACACACATGCACACACATATACATACACACATACACTCATACACACACAACTAAACTGCTTTCTCCTGCCAGAGAGTGCCAACAGGCTGAGATTCCAATGTTCATCAGCCAGCCAAAGAGCATCCTAAGACTCGCCTTGCCAGATCTGTGTCGTGGCAAGTGTCCAATTGGGCTGAGTCACTGCAGCCACCCCCTGCCTCTGCATCAATCAGCTCTCCCCAAAGCACAAGCAAATGTTTCCGTGTGTACGCTGCAGGGTGAGGGCGGAGTATCTGTTCTGTTGGAGACTCCCTCTAAAACTATAGTCTCCTCACCCCCATACATCATTTCAGAGACTTGACCCACTGGGGAATCTTCTTTGACATTTAACCTCAATCTTTATCCCTGTATAGGGCTTGGGGTAATGGTGGGAGGGGGTGTGAATGCAAGAAACCCTTTTTGTTCTGGTCCCTAAGAGATATTGAAAAGGTAAGTTTTCTTCAGCCTCCATCGCCAGCCAATAGCGGCACAGATTCTGGGATGAGGTGACAGACTGAGGGCTCATCGCCATCAGGCATGAATCCTTTCCCACTGAGCGGGGAGGGGAGAGACTGAGGTCCAAGTGACTTTATGAGTCAGTGTAGGGAAGAGAATGAGTCAGGGAAGGAAACTGAAATTCCCATTCTCTAGGAGGTCGGGGGAAGGGAGGTAGAAAGAACAGTGGTATTCCTGATCAAAAACCCCTCTAAAAATCCTGGAATCCCAGTCACTTGTGAGGAAGCCACTTTCCAAACAGCTCCCAAATCTCCCTACTAGGCAGCCCCTCAACCAGCGTTTTTGGAGTGAAAAGAGAAAAGGGTGCTAAGTGAGAAGGGATGGTAAATATCCCCCTATCTCTGCCTTTGAAAAGAAGTGATCCTGAAATCTCACCTCCAGCCCTGCACCTGCACTATTCCTTATGGAGAAAGAGGGAGGAGGAAGAAAAAGTGTATTTGAGGCCTAGAGCTCATTCCTCATCCCCTGCTCCAGCTTCTCACAGATAAACACTTATAGTGGGGAAGAAGCAATGGCCCACCTGACCACAAGGGAGAGCCACAGGGAGAAAAACCAAGGCATCTCTCTGGAGCTCATTCTATAGAGTATGAAGTACTTAAAGGAATAACTGTTCCTTTCCAGCTGACCAGAACTTAAGATTATCTTTCCCTCCTTCTCTACCTGTTCCCCTTCCCAGGCACCCAACCCATCCTGGGGAACACATCCCAGATAGGTGAAAAAAAAGGCTACAGGGTCATCTCCAGTGGTATTCCCATGCAATTCCTAATATAATCAGAATCCTCCACTTTTTCAGCCCCATCCCTCATCCCTCCTAGTCCCCTACTGAAGGTCAGTGCCCTTGTTCTATGATTCAAAGGCCAATTTCTTTGGTGACTCTCTGCTTTTTTTTTTTTAGGGCAATTAGGTGGCACAGTGGAGAGAGAGCTGGGACTGGAGTCAGAAAGACTTATTTTCATGAGTTCAAATCTGGCCTCAGAAACGTACTAGCTGAGTGACCCTGGGCAAGCCACTTAACCCTGTTCGCCTCAGTTTCTTCATCCGTAAAATGAGCTGGAGAAGGAAATGGCCAACCACTCCAGTATCTTTGCAAGGAAAACCAACAAAGAGTCAGACACGACTGAACAGCAGCAACTGCCTTTTGTAATAGGTACCCAACTGTTAATGCCCAAAGAAAACTATCAAGACTATAACCCTGCCCATTTGTGTATATTACCATATTTCTCTCCCGCCCCCCAAGACCTGCCATTAAAGTGTAAAATTTGGATTCGGTCAAAAGGCCATACTTAAGGACCTAGAAGGCCATATGTGGCTTTAAGGCCGCAGGTTCCCCACCCCTGGCTTACACAGACTCTCGATATATCAAAATGATGATAGGGAAAGTTGCAATGTGGAGGGCGTTATAGCTCTAGCCAGATCCAAGCTGCTGAAAACTACAGCAGGTGTACTGATGTGGCATTGTTATAATTCCATCTTCACCATCCTGAATAGGACTTTGCAGTTCATTTTTAGAAACCACCCCCCTTTTGCTATCAGTCAACGCTCCCTGACCCCATTACCCCATCAGCAAAGTGACACCTGCCACAGTAGTCTCTTTGCATGAGAACTGTATGTAAACCTAGGCCCCCAGTGGCTCTGGGTCTTCTACTGGAACACACGTCCCACTCCGCGCCCACAATACCACTCAGCATGTTGCCCCGTAAGACAGCAGAGGCGAGGGAGACCACGTGTGACTCTATCCCTGGCTGCATCGGTCCATTTCCTTCCATGCTGCTCTTGGCTGTAAGCATTAATAAAACATTCTAAGCCATTTATTCCAGCATTGCTTTGTGACATTCACCCAGACTCTGCCTTGAATTTGCATGATTTATATGATCATTAAGTTCTCTACCAACTTTAAGGAAGTTAAATCCCTTCCAATTTCTAGGGATCTATGGATCCCTTTCTGGCAACTGCCTCTGCTGTCCTATTCAAGCCTTCCAGCTAAGGAACAACGAGCAAAAAGGAACCCAAGAGGGGAGACCATTCTATCTTAAGGCAAGACGACGGTTGGCAGGAAGAAGGATGGATGACCAGGAGGTCACCCCAGACACAGCTTCCACCCTTACCCTATGACTGAAACCCAACAGCTCCAGGGAAAGACTTTAAAGGAAGATGAGGCTGAGGATTGATCTTTAATTCTCTCCACCTTCTGGTTCTTCCCTTTAATCTCCTTCCTGATCCTTCCCAGAAGCTCTTGTCTGTCTGGCTCTTGCTGAAATCTCAGCATAACACAATCCAGATGCACAGAAAGAAGGGTATGGTAGGGAGGAGGAGGGGGAAGAGAGTCTAGGAAGGACATACAGGCGGTTGGGAGGTTTCAGATCCCAAACATGGTCCTTCCAAGGTCATCTCATTCATCCTCCTGCCTGGTACAAGTTTGTAACCTGTTCTCTTCTTCCTGAGGCCTTCTAAGGAAGAAGTGTTCATTTCCCCATCCCCCAGCGTTCTCGCTTCACAATGTTCTTGGAAAACTTTCCTGAAATCTACACTTTGCCCTCACCTGCTACCATTTCAATCCATTCTCTTTGGTACAGCCTTCAGAGAAGAGTGACCTAGAGAATCTGTAAAGGCCCATTAATTTAGTTCTCCCTCAGATACCTCTTTCCATGCAAAACAAACTCAGCACTTGCCATTTGCCTTCTCCTCCTATCCCTCCATTTCAATGTTCTTCCCAGACCCAACTTCCCCTCCCCAGGTCCCTCCCATTCTCCCCTCCCTTTCTCTATCTCCTTCCCTCCATCTTCCCCTCTCTGCCACTGTTACCCATCATCCCTGCCCCATCCAATCTACAGCCCTTCTCTCTTGCAGAGATAGGTTTCTCCCCACATCATTGAATGGCCAGATGAGTTGGGGAAGGAAATGTAGAACTAGTTGGACTGAGAATAAGGAGACATGAGTTTGAGTCCCAGTTGTAGCACAAACTAGGATCTAACTTTGGACAGCTTACTTCTTCTCAGTCTTCCCATCTGTGAAAAAGAATACTTTGCATTTATATGGGACCTTTATTATTTCTATTTTACAGATGAAGAAACTGAGTCTCAGAGTGGTTAAGGGAGTACCCAAAGTCACACAGCTAATCAGCATCAGAACTGAGACTGAAATCCAGGTCTCTCCTGACTACAAATCCAGAACCCCAACTCAGTCACTAAAGTTCCTTCCAGCTCACGAATTCTATAAGAATATAGAGTAATGGGCTCAATCCATAAGCATCTATGAAGGACTTCCTCCTCCATACCAAGCGCTCTGCTAAGCCTAGAGGTTAGCCAAAAATTCAACAGCCCCTGCTCTTGAGGAGCTCATACTGTAATGCGCCAGACAACATGCATAGGTTTAGACCAGACCTTTACAAGTCACAAGAAAATCTTATAAAAGAAGGTACTGATATATGTAGAGCCTATTTGCATTGCACGCTGTCTCAAGGAGGGGAGAGGGGAGGGAGGCGGAGAAAATTTAAAACTTATGGAAGTGAATGTTGAAAACTAAAATTAATTAATTTTTTTTTTTCAAAATAAGGTACTAGTAGCTGGAGGGGACCAGGAGATGCTTTCTGCAGGAGGTGGCACCTGAGCTAAGTCTTGGAAGAGAATCCCCGACACACACAGTTCTAGGAGGTAGATGTGTGATGGGAAGACATTCCAGGCATGGGGGATGGGTATTGTAATAAATAAAAAAATAATACTGATAATGATAACTAGCTTATATAATAATTTTATGGTTCACAAAGCACTTTACAAATATTATCACATTTGATTCTTACAATCACCTTGGGAGATAAGTATCCCCATTTTAGAGATAAAGAAATTGAGCCCAACAGAGGTGAAAGATCTAATATGGTAACTAGGTGGCAAAGTGGATAAGAGCGTCAGGCCTGGAGTCAGGAAGATTGGAGTTCAAAGCCAGCCTCAGGCACTTAGTAGTTGGGTGACCCCAAGCAAGTCACTTAACCATTTACCTCAGTTTCCTCATATGTAAAATGAGCTGGAGAAGGAAACTGCAAATCACTCCAGTATCTTTGCCAAAAAAACCCCAACAGGGGTCACAACGAATCGGACATGACTGAAAATGACTAAACAAACATCTGAGGTAGGATTTTAATTTAGGTCTTCCTGACTCCAGGTCCTGAGATCAAATGTGAGGATAATAAGAGACCTCAGAGGTCACCTAATCAATTAATCCAACAAGTATTAAATGCTTACTGTGCGCCAGCTACTATGCTTGGCCCTGGGGATACAAGAACAAATAATGGAACAAACCCAATACTTGTGGATGTGGAAACTGAGGCCTATGGAGGTTAAATGACTTGTCCAAGGTAGTAAGTAATGGAATTGGAATCTGAACCCAAGTCTTCTGATTCTAAATCAAACATTTGACCTAAACGTGTCTAGTTCAGGCACTTGGCTGAAAAAAAAAAAAAGAGTTCTTTTATGTTGAAATAGACCCAAAAGAAGGGAGGACAGGACATAAAGTTCTGAAAATCCTATCCCTTAGAGAATACCACTTTCTCCTTAGGGTAATCTTTCCCTCAGACCCAAGTCCACCATTTTTCTAAATCCTTTACCATGTAGATTCTCCTAAATTATCATAGTAGATAATTAATAAATATTTGTTGCATATTTGCACTAGACAGTTGAACTAAAGGTGAGCCCCCATCAGGTCAGGTCACTGTGAGTAAAGAGGTATAAAAGATATAAACAAACAAAGGATTGCTTGATATGGGTCAGGATTGTCTTAGGTTGAGTGAACTTTGGGGTTCCTCTGGAGTTCTACAAGCCAGATGAGGGGATACAAGATCTACGGATCAGGAAGGGTCAGTAAAAAGAATAGTGAGAGTCGATCACAGTGAGAGAGAGGGGGAAAGGGGAAAGTGGGGAAAAGTTGAGAGGCAGGAAGGACAAAGGCAGGAGTCTGGATAAAACAACTGCCAGAATCTCTTTGTGTTTTTCCCCCAGCTGCTAGAAGCTGTTAGACCTTGGATCCCACCCAAACTACATCATTGGTGTGGTTCACAAGGGACCTGCAGCCTAACCCACCCCCCCTCCCAACTATTCTTCCCAGCTCCTACCTGAGGATGGGGCCCTGGAGATGACTCCTCAGCACAGGGATAGGTGTGGCCATGGGAGTCAAATCCCTTCCCTGGAGGTCAAAACACTGTCCCGGAGGCCATCTGGCCCCTAAGGGAAGTGGCTCTTGTGAGGCCCCCTGGCTCCCTCTCTGAGTCCCCTCCTCAGCAAGGCTTCACTGAGACAGAGGAGAACTCTGGGGATGGGAAGAGAAAAAGGCCAGGCTACAAGAGGGTGGGGAGCTGGTGAGTGAGGGCTTGCTGAGACCCAACCCACAGGAACTGGGTGAGAGGCCTGGGATGACAGGAAAAGTTTCACATCTGAATCAGACCAAAAACAAGAAACTGTTCTCAGAAGAATCCCAGAAAGGACAAAAATAGCCCAGCCCAGCCCAGTCCAACTCCAGAGACAGGGGATCGGGAGAATGAAGAAGAGCAGGGTGGTCAAGGAGGCAGGGATTAGAGGAGAGGCCCAAGGAATCAGGGTTCAAGGTGGGGAAGTGTCAACCAGTAACTGACGCAAGACCCAGGCACCCCAGCTCCCACGTGTTAGTGACCAGCAATAGTTCACCAATCCTACCTACTTTTTGCCTTGGTTCAAGCCCCCAATCCTGGCCTTTTGTGTTTGGGGCCATAGTGGTAGGCTTTGCTAACAGCTAGAAGGGAGATGATGAGACTTGAGGGTGAACTTCCCCCACTCCACCCCGCTGGGATTGGCAAAAAGTGGTAGGGTAGAGGAGGAGCTAAATTAGAAGTAGCCAGGGTGTTTCCTTCCCCTCTTAACCTAGGGGAGAGGAAGTGAGGGGGAAGAATATACATTTGGCTACTGTAGCATTTGTTCAGCCCAGAGGCGGAGGGATGAACTAAATGCGGAGCCAGGATGCTCTGCACCCTTATTCCGAGGTTCGCTCTTAGACTGAAGCAAAACGGAGACTTGCCCCCACCAAAAACTGGAAAGGGGCCGGTGGCTGGAGCGGGGTCGGGGGGAAGGGGAGGAGAGCTAGGAATGCACAGGCACCAGGGACCGGTGGTGAGCCTGTTCAGCACGGAATCTCAGCCTGCCCTCTGATTGGTTAAGGGGTTCAATCCCCCGCCCATCCCCGGTTGTCTGTGAGATGACATCATTATTAGGAACCAAGATGTTGCCTACGATTGGTTTGCCCATGGCAGGGGAGGGGCCAGGATAGAGTGGTTGGAGGGAAAGTAAGCTAAAATGCAGGGGTAATTTTTAGTCTAGAAACTGAAATGGAGAGAGGGCACAGGTGATCATGGGAAGGGGCAAAGAGCAGGGATTTTACAGCAGCGAGTGGAGGATGGGAGAGATGCATTTACCCAGCCCCATGGTAGAACCAGAGAATTATTCAGTCCTACCCTATAGAAGGGAGGCAAGAAGGATATTTGGACCTTAGGGAGAACTTTTTTAGTCAGCTGGGGACAAAGTCGGGCTTAGATAGGTTTTAAAAGAAAGAAGAGCCGTAAGTAGGTGGTGTAGTGGATAGAGCAGCGGCCCTGGAGTCAGGAGGACATGAGTTCAAATGTAGCCTCAGATACTTACTAGCTGTGTGACCCTGGACAAGTTACTTAACCCCAATTGCCTCAAAATAAAAGAAAGAAGAGAACCTCTCTGCTTAGTCACTCAGTTTCTCTGTCAATCATATAAGAAGCACCTACGTTCAGGGTACACTGTGTGACCTTCTCAAGGCACTGGATTTGAAGTCAGGACCTGAGTTCAAATGCAGACTCTGCTACCTAACTACCTTGGACAGATCCCAAACCTTCTGGGCATCAGCTCTCTCATCTGTAAAATAAAGCGACTGGAATAAAGATATTCTCTAAGGACCCTTATAATTCTGAATCATAGGATGCTTCGATTAGCTCCTTAGTTTGGCATCGAGGCAGGAAGTGGGCCCAACAAAGAAACGTGAGGTATGGCCTGCAACATTATGAAGGCCAAAATGCCTGGCCAGAGGGAGCTCCTAGGGTGAATAGCTCTCCTATCTACTGGCCCAACTAATTCTCTGGGTAGCATGGCCCTGCCAACAACAGGCCAACCTTGGAGTCGGGTAGGCTTGGGTTCAAAGTCATGCCTCCGATTTATACTAGCTTTGTGACACTGTCATTCAGTCGCTCAGTGTTCCCCCCTCCAAGTCCCCACTCTCCAGGCAACTCTCTTACACCGTACATTATAGAAGCTGGCAGATTTATATCTTTGGAGAGAAATTCCACAGCAGGAGATCTCCTTCAGTGATGAAAGCACTCACACACTCACTCACATGCACTCACACATGCGACAGGATGCTGCACTAAGATTTAGGAAAAGCTACAAAGGTAACCAGTTTGCCGTAGGTTCAGGACCTTTATAGGCCTTACCTTTTGCTGTACCAGTATGATTACTTACTTAGGAGGCAAATGAGGGCCTGGGAAAGTAGGAAGCCCTGAGGGAAATAAAACAACAATCCTTGGCTCTGGCCCTGTCAGCATCCTAACCACAGACACCAACCTGGGCAGCTTTCCAGAAGGAGCTCCCCTGGCCAGGCCATCCCCACCCAACCTGCCCCCTTATTCCTTGACCTTCTAAACTGCCAAGGAAGGCAACTAACCTCCAGCCCTCCAGGTGTGAGGCCGCAGGGCCTCTAAGTAACTTAGATCATCCCAAGCCAACCTTCACCTAATATACCCAAACAATTCCCACAAGATGAGATGGTATCATGTTTAATAAAATTCTCCAGAGATGCTGATTCTACCTATTAGGCTCATTCCTAGGCCTAACCACCAGGCAGGGTAGCCGATAGAGAGTGCTGGACATGGAGTCAGGAAGACCTGAGTTCCAACCCTGCCACAGACAATCATTAATTGTGTGAACCTCATTTGTACAACTCAGAGGTTGAATTTGATGGCCTCCCAGGTAAATCCATGATGGTAAAAACCTGTCGCTGTTAGGAAGTCCCTCCTTAAGTCTAACCTAAATCCACTCTGCCATGTTTATCAAGTACTGGGCTCTCCTCAGAGCAGTGACCCCCTCCGTGACTCCCAGAGCTAACACTCTACTTAGCCTGAAGTACACAATGACCAGGTAATTCTAATGCCTAGGCTGCTGATGAGACTGTCAGCCTCCCTTCATACCTCCCTGGAGTAGGGTAACATTAGCATGATTTAATTCAATAAAACCTCAAAAAGAAGGGTCTTACACAGTGCTTAATGAATGTTTGTTGACTTGAATCTAGGATATGAAAAGTAATCCAGTTCTGTTTGTACTAGAGAAAATGCTACCTCGACTACAGGCAGAGGGACAGATATGGCAACCCCAGCTAAGGTCAAATGCACTACCTTTTTTTCCAGCCCCTAAAATTGGAGATTTTAGGAGTGTCTTCCTCACTACAGCAGGCAGCAATATCCTCCACCTGTGGAAGACCTGAGAATAGAGGCCGCTGGGTAGCCTAGTAGATAGAGCCCTGGAGCTGGAGTCAAGAAGACTTGAGGTCAAATCTGTCCTCAGACATCTATGTGACCCTGGGTAAGTCGCTTAACTTCTGTCTATCTCAGCATCCTCATCTATAAAATGGGGATAATGGTAAAACCTAACTCCCCAGGTTGTTAGGAGAATAAGAGGAGATGATATTTGTAAAGTGCTGTATAAGTGCTATTATTGTTAATAGCAATGATTACAATAACAAAGGATGATTTTGTAACAGCAATTAAAGGTGCAGAAGGCAGCCTGCGCATTATGATTGTCATTTTAACAGCTCAGAAAGCAGAGACTTTCGGAAAGATTAAACAGCTAAATTCAGATGCAGAGGGGCATTAAGGAGAAGGCAGTCTTGGTTGGTGAGAGGAGCTAGGGGTTCCCCAAACCCCAGATGACAAAGGTACATGAATGAAGCTAAGAAGAGGAAGATGAGGGAAGGTAAGACACTGCCCGGAGAGTCACCTCCCAAGATCCTGATCTGTTTGCATCTTATTTGCACCCTGGCCCTTTGTGGCAAAACTACAAACCCACCCCACTCCTTTCTACCCCTCTATACTGTCTTTCCCTGACCTGATGAGATAGGGGAGGCAGGAAGTAAGCCAGTGACAATAGCCCATTAGCGGGTGGGCAGATATAAGATTTGGAGGGCTGGGAGCTCCCCTGTAGACACCTGGGTCCAAGATTCACATTCCACCACCACCACCACTACACAACGTGAACTTACTTTCCGTAGCTGTGCCCACATCCCCAGCTCTGGCAGCTGCCTGGGCAGAGTGGCGGGGGAGGCACCAAGAGATAAAAATAACCCCCCTGGTGGCAGAGCCGGGGGAGCCATCCTCAGAGTCAGCAGGGCCCAATAGTGTTAAAGCAGTAATGGGGGGAACCAAAGAGCAGGGAAACCAGTCATGGTCTAAGATAAGATTAGGGAAGAGAGGCAGGGGCTGGGGGAGATTGACTGAAATGAAATGGGGGGCAAGGGGAAAAGAGCAGGGGTTCTGAGGATACTGTGAGAAACAGGCAATGACTGCTTTTAGAGATTGGCCAAGAGCTAAAAGGAAGTATTCAAGCTATCAGAGAAGCTTAAAACAGCTCTCCTCTCAGCCTTTCCCTGCTGCTACACCCTGCCCTCCAAGCTCAGTTATCTACCTCTTGACAAGAACATGTTTCCGACAAGTGTCCCCTGGCTCAGGCTTCAGCGCTATCTCTCCTCCACTCGGGTCAGGCGAGGACCGAGGGCTGGACAGCTAAAGAGCCAGGGAGCCGAATGATCACAGCATCCTGGGCCAGGCCCCAGGGCAATGAGAACCCACCACCCACAGGAGGTCACTTCTCCCACCAGGTAGGCTAGAGGGAGAAGGGAGTGAGAAGACCCTTGAAGGACAAAGATGGGAAAGTGGAGGGAGGGGAGAAGATGTGTGGAGCAGACCATATCCTCAGGAGCCAGGAGAGAAGAGGAAATCTGCCTCCTGCTCACATCCTCACCTGTGCTGCCCCTTCTCCCTCCTCTCCAGTGCTAATTAACCGCTTGTTAAGCCACCCTCCCCACAGACTATCTCCCCCCCAGCTGGTGATACTTCATCCCTAGCAGATGTTGCTAACAGATGCCCAGGACCCAGGGGGCCCAGCAGACATTGGAGGGCAACCCTGGATGGGAGCAGAAGGAGGAAATGGAGGAAAGAGATTCTGCCTCTGGGCAAAGGACTGCCTCGGTGAAAAGCAGCTCAAGTTGGCAATGAGAGCTCCTGACCTGGGAACAGGTTGCTTGGGTCCCTTTTCCTAAGTAAGCTACTGAATCTGTTCCACCCATTCGGCTTTCTATAATCCATAATCTAGACTTGACCAGGCATAGACTGAGTTAATTAAAGATGGGTGAATGCCACTTCTAACTTCCCTGTCCATCTAAGGTTCCCCACACATATTGCAGGTAGGCACTGATTCAATAAATGTTGAGGTTTAATACCAAGTTCACTCCAATGTCTAGTGCCAGGGGTGGGGAACCTACGGCCTTGAGGTGAGGCCACAGGTTCCACCCCTAGGTCTCAATTAGTTTTTCTAAAAGCATTTTCCCAGCAAATTTCCCTGGCAAATAGAGACAGGAAGAGAAGGAAAACTGTTAAAAGAATGGGGGAGAGGGAAACTTTCCATGGGCCAAACACTGATTGTCCTTTTGCTCTGGAAGGACTAAAGCCCAGAGATGTTTAGGGGGAAAGAAGTTTTTTGGGGGGTGCAAAGCATAAGAGCTTCTCTTTTAGCATAATCATCTCTACCAGCCAACCCTGTGAGACGTCCATGAGGATCCAAGATAAAATGACTGACATTTATAATAATTTTAATAATAATAGCTAGCACTTAAATAGTACTTTAATGTTTGCAAGACGCTGTACAAATATTCTCTCCTTTTATCTTCACAATCCTGGGTGGTAGGTGCTATTATTCTCATTTTATAGGTGAGGAAACCAAGGCAAACAGAGGTTAAGTGATTTACCCAGGGTCATACAGCTAGTAAGTATCTAAGGCCACATCTGAACCAAAGTTCACATTTGGCTTGAAAGTTTAGAAGTCACTTTACTTACATTTTCTCATTTGCCCCATTAGGTAGATATTGGAGATTAGTCCCATTTCTTAGATGAGGAAACTGAGACTCAGAGAGGTTAAGTGACTTGCCCATGGACACAGAGCTAATAAGTATCAAAGCCATGATTTGAACCCATATCTTCCTGACACCAAATCTATTTAGTACATGCTTTGTAAATTATAAAACCCCATGTAAATCTCAGTTATCATTCTCATCTGCCCTCTCCTTTCTGTGTGCTGATGCCAACCTGGAAAGGTATGGAGGGGAGGGGGAGCCATCATGGATGCCCCAGAGCTGGGAGCAGAGAGAGAAAAAAGCAGGGATCAGTGAGTGGTGGACAGGAGAAGATAGCTCAGGTCCCATTCACCAAGACAAGACCCTACAGTGCCAGAATCCCTCTCCCATCCCCTTCCTTGCTAACATCAGCACCCACCACCCTCTTTCTGCATTTGCAGAGAAAAGAAATCTTTGCAAGCCTCAATTGCAAAATCCACCATTCCAGAGTTTGTGTTTATTAGCATCACCCCAGATGCCCCTCTCCTGGTCCGCTGCCATCTCCCAAAGCCCTCCCAAGACTAAGACTCCATCCAATCACGCCCCTCCACTCAACCTTCACTCTTGCTGCCTCCCGTGGTTTGCCGTCCAGCCAGGAAAGATGAGGGAGGACCAAATGTGATATTCCCTAGCAAGAGCTGAGTTCACAGGACGAAATAGGGGCTAGGGTGGAAAGGCACGAAGTGAGGAGAAGGGAGGAACACTAGAAGAGTGAGGCAAGAATTGGAAAATACTAGGTGGACTTTGGAATCATGAAAGAGATAACTTCTCTTGCCTTTAGACCTTTCTGACCCACTCACTCCCTCAACCCAGGCAACTGGTATCTGATGCCCTTCTCCTATCCTACTTCCTTCCCTAACCCAAACACCAAGTCTTTCCTATGCTAAAAGATCTCCAAGGGAAAGAGCCCACTCCCTTCTTCAGGAATCTAGTTGAGTGACTAGCCACCCCCATAAGTTCCCCCTAATGTCTAACTTCCATCCCACCTGCTGTACCTACAGCTATCTCTTCTGGTTTGGGTCATGAGAGTACTTATTCTCTACCTTGAAAAATCATTTAAGAATTACATGATTTCCATCCTCACAAACCCAACTCAATCTGAGGGAACAATGGGGTGGAAGACCTTACTGAGGAGGTATGTAAAAAAGGAGGAGGCAAGGACTAATTCTAGGAAAGAATCCAGTAAGAAACAAGTTTGACCCATATCTTCACCCCAGAAACACCCGGGGCGGGGGGGGAAGATTATAAGGGACCATCTCTTTCCGAACAAAAGAAAAAGGGGAGGAAAAATGCAAGAAGGAGGTTTTCATTAGAGGAATCAGAGGGGGGAAGAATAAAATAAAAGACCGTGGAAGAAGTAGGAAGAAGGAAGAAAAGAAAGGAAAGAGAAAATCAGAGGCAGGGAAAAGGGAAGCAGAGTTGGAGAAAGGAGAGGGGATGTAAGAAAGAAAAGAGAGGGGTGGAAATGGGGCCAAGAGGAGGAGAGGTCAGGAAGAAACAATGCTTCTAGTGCTCTCTTTGACCACAAAAAAATAGGGGAGAAAAGTTTTATCTTTCTGCATCCCACTAAGCACAGAGGAAAGGCAATAAGGAGAATCCACCATTCCAATTTAGGAAGTAGAAAGACCCTAGAAATAAGTCGGAGGTGGGGGACATACAAGATCTCGAGGTTGGATAAAGAAGAGGAGAGACAATAGCTCTGAATCATTCACAGAGCAAGGAGAGAAGAACTGAAGATGCAAAGGGATTGGGAAGAATAAAACATTTCCAAATAGGTCAATGGGAAAATCTAATCTCACATGGAATTTCCAGACAGAATTGGGAGAAGAAGCCAGCCTATGGTACCTTTCATGGTCCCAAGGAGGGGCCATCAAATTCCAGACACCGAGAACAATCTCATCCTTAGTCCATCTTTATCTTGTAAGATCATAGGGCTAGAATTGGAAGAGAGTTTTTTACAGATGAGGAAACTGAGGTGACTCGTCTAGAAAGTTTCAAAGGGAGAATTCAATCCCAGATTCTCTGACTTTAGTAACAGCACTTTAGCACTCTTTCTCTGTGCCTCAAATCTCTCCAGTGTTGGAGAATCCTTAGAAAGGAGGCGCCTCTACCACATATTCTCTACTAATCATACCCATCCAATGCTGGGAAGTCCTTTCCTTCTGCAATGCAATAGAAAGATCACTGGTTTCACATGCAGTCCTTTTCTGCTGTTCTTTGTATATGGAAATGCTCATGTTGGTGGGTTTTTGTTAAGTTCAAAATAACAAAAAAAAGAAAAGAAAAAATTATGTATTGTATATATGTACATCTACACATATGAATATATGTGTATATTATATGCTACAATAAACGTGTGTGAACATATGTATATATGTAAACATTCACATAGATTATATAATATACATAATAATACATATATATCTATATATGTATATATATGTTTGGGGAGGGGTTTAAGAGCACTCTGCCTGGAGTCAAGGGTTGTTGTTATTTGTTGTTCAGTTGTTTCAATTATGTCTCATTCTTCATGACCCCATTTGGAGTTTTCTTGGCAAAGACATTGGAGTGGATTGCCATTTCCTTCTCCAGCTCATTTGACAGATGAGGAAACTGAGGCAAACAGGGTTAAAGTGACTTGCCCAGGATCACATAGCTAGTGAGCATCTGAGGCTGGGTTTGAACTCAGGAGTCTTCTGACTCCAGGTCTGATGCTCTCTCCCCTGAGCCACCCTGGCTCAAATATTGGCAGCAATACTTGATAGCTACATGACTACAGGCAAGTCACAAACACACTGGGCTTCCCAATTTGTAAATCTGGGATAACAATGATTTTATTACCTTTGTAGAACCATAAGATCCAGAGCACAAAGAGCCTTTCAAAGTCATCCAATCCAATCTCCTCATCTTACAGATGAGGAAACAAGTCCAGAGAGAATAGATGAATTTGCACAGTCACATAGTGAGCACCAAAGCTTGCGCCTGAACTCGGTTCTTCTAAGGAAAAGGTTCTATAGACCCTAAAGCATTGTATTCATGTCTAGCCTCAGTCTCTCCCCTTACAACTTAATTCAACAACAAATTCAGTTCACCAGCCCATTTCTTCTCTCCTGTTATACATATCATTACATGGTCTCTTTGAGGATCAGGGAGTGCGCAAGATGGAGCCTGATCAAGGGCTTCTCTGCTCTCTCCCTACTTCCCAGCTCTCCATCCTCTATCCAAAGAGGAAACCAGCTCAGCAGCATCACATTTAGAGCCTGAAGAGGCCCTCTGGTCCAGTTCCCTTGTTTTAGAGATGAGGAAATGGAAAGCCTGAGAGATTATGACTTATGCCAAGATCCAAAGGAAAGAAGTGGAAGAATCAGGATTTGAACTCAGGTCCTCTAATTCAAGGATTAGTGTGCTTTCCACTGTACCATATCTCCCTGGGGTCCAATGAGGGTCTAAACTGAGACATAGGGCACCTGAGTCCCTTTTCCTCCATTAGCCCTTACCCTCTGATCCTTCTCTATCCCCATCCACTAAATTCCCCAGTTTCTGGGCCTTTTCTGGATATGCTTGGACATAAGAATCCTGCTTTCAGGGGACCAAGAAGCAGCAAGTTCATCCTGTAGGTGCCACAGCAATGTCTATGGCCCTACTGTCTCCCTGCAACTATTATCTTTGCTAAAGTCATCCCATCTGCCCATTCCTATGCCCCGCCTCCAGGTGTCTCAAAACTCTCTTTGGCACTCAGGAGTGCCAAAAACTCTCCAGAGAATGATGTTCCCTGCTCTCCCTCAGTCACTTGTCCCTGGCATTCAATGACCCTCATGGTCAGGAAGTATTCCCTGACATCTGACTTCAGTATCTCCTGCAGTAGTGGTTGATACCCAATCCTCTCCCTTCTGGGTGAAAAGTTTCATCCAGGCATGATGTTGCTGCTCCATAGTTCAGGTTTACAAAATGCCTTCTTCTCTAGAAACGATGAAATAAGTAGGGTATTGTTGGCTCATTTTACATCTGAAACAAATGAGGCTAAAAAAACGGCAAAGGGTCACAGTGGGGCCCAAGGTCCCATTGTTGGTACATGTCAGAATCAGGATTTGATGCCAAGTCTACTGACTGCACAGGGCTACTGGGCAAAAGCAGGGAGATGAAGGCTTGGAGGGGAACAGAGCCCTTTGAAAGGCACAAAGGGGGTCGCCCCATAGGCGCGAATAAAAGGAAAGGAGTCGAGCCAGGGGAAAGAGACTCCAAGGAGTCTCTTCCCACCATTGCCTAAACATAGGGATGCTGCTTCCAGAGGACCAGGAAGCAGTGAGTTCATTCTGTCAATACCACAGCAATGCCAGAGCCATAGGGAAGGGGGAGGAGGGAGGAGAAAAAAGAAGATAGTCCTATTTTCTAAAACAATTGGGAACTGCTCCCCTGTTTGCCATCTACCGGTAGTAGAATCATAGGTGGGCACCCCCAAGTGGTTTATACAATGCTACCCATTTCTAGTTCGCTAGGTCCAAGGAACTGGCCATTAATGAGGCACCTATCCCTCTTCCTTCTGGTACTTCTGAATCCTTCTTGTACGTTCAAAAAAGGAGAAGATGCCAACAGTTGGAATTTGGAATTTTCTGTCAACTCCCTCCCATTACAGTCAACACACACACACACACACACACACACACATCCCGAATAATAGTCACAGAGAGCCATGTAGAACTACATATACTTCCTCCAACACACTCTCTCAGAGTTGTTTCTAACATTCAAAACATACACATATGATCACATACATTCACACCTTCTCCCACCTACCTAAACACACATACACACACACACAATGCCTGGCACAAATATGCCACCACTTATACCCACCACTGTGACACAATCACATGTATGACCACACACATGAACACACTCCAGGTCTTTTCATTTCCCTGGGCACCTTCTGCCCTTTATGGCTCTGTCTTGAGATCACAATGTTAGAAAAACAGGGTCTGTCCCTCAGAGCCCTTCAGATCCCACTTATTCAAAGTTCTCATTACCTACCCTACCAAAGCAACCCTCTTGCCCTCAGTCTGCCCCAGGGTTAGGAATAGCATTGGACTCTCATGTCCCAAACCCATGGCAATGACCTTGAGTCAGAGTCCATGACCTTGAGCCCAGACACCCTCCACAGCTCCCCCACCTCTTTAGGAAAAAAAAAAAGGATCTATCATTACACTATACTTGGATTAAAGGGAAAGTAGAAAGGGGACTGTGTCCATAATTTCCTGAGGGGAGCAAGGGGCTACGTTCGGTGCTCTCCCTTGAGAGATACGAGAACAGTGTCTACGCCAGACTGCAGGGAAGAGAGGAACCATGCCTATGCTGTCCTTGGAAGAGAGATAAGCTAAGTCTAAACAGTCTTGAGTCAGAAAAGACTACCATGTACTTGTCCCTGAAGGAAGAATAAAGTAGAATTTCCTAGTGCTGTTTCCACAGGTGTAGGGACTAGTCCACTCCAAATCTCCTGGGTCAGAGTGGGCAGAATTGCAAGGCAAAAATAATTGTCTGATGGAATTTCACCACTTGGTAGAGGTAGAAGGAAAGCTGGAGAAATAGAGAAGGCATAGTGACCTGCCCCTGCCCCTGTCCCAGGCAGCCACAGGCCTGAGCTGGATCAATTTACCACTGCTCATTTATACAAATATACATACGTCACTCACTACTTAGCCAGGAAAAAAACAAAACAAAAACAAAAAACCTCACCATAGGAAAAAGTCCCATACCACTATCCCTATGTAGTCTCAGGAAGAAATAGGTGGCAACTCAACTCCTTCTACCTCAGGGGTCACAGATTCCAGAGTCCATCTTAACCAGTGTCCTGTGTCCAAGCAGTTCTATTCAGTTCTATGGACAGTTCTATTCTCCCTCATCTGTCTACAGTGTCTCAGCCTTCTCAGTTAAGAAAGCCTTTCTGATGTCTAACTACAATCCCTTCTGTGGAATAGTAGAGAACCCCCCTGAGGTTTAAAGCCTCATAGCCTCCCTACCTGGCTCTCCTGTCTATTCAGACTCTCTCTTATGCACCCCTTCTGTCCCAGCAGAGCCCTCCCTGTATTGGGAACTAGGACACCTAGTTCCCCTTCCCACCCAAAATCCCTCCTGCAACACTGTACACTAGGAAATGGGGTTTTTTTTCCATCACAGGAGATACCAACCCCAGACCCCTTAGAAGAAAATACAAGTGTCCTGCAATAGAGCCATCACTGGACCCCCACCCCACTTCCAACTAGGTCAAATAACAGTGATGGTGGAGAACAGGAAGGTTCAGAGAACCAAGACCTTTGCTCATTACAGTCTCAGTCTTCATTTACCCATGCCTAGCACCCCCACGTCATAGCTTCCCACCTCCTGGCAGGACATCACCCCCTGCCCCAAATTCCAGCCTAGCCTATGGCAAAGTTGTGCTGTGGTAGAAAGAATATTGCTTAGCAAGTGAGGAGACCTGAGTTCAGGTTCTACCACTAATTGGCTATACGACCTGATACACATCACACAACTCCTCTGGACTTCAGTTTTCTCATCTGGAAAGTGAAGAGATTGGCCTAGATGATTCCTAAGTCTCTTCCAACTCTGACATTCGATGATTCCAAGAGAATTGGTTCTATTCGTTACCAATTTGGTGTCTACCCAACCCCAAAAGTTGGTGAGTACTCCATTTTCTTTCTCTCTGTAATTCCATGGCTTTTGGCTTTCTCCCATCATGGTTCAACCAAAGCCACCCCAACACTTTTAATGCACAAAACATCAACTAGTGCTAGGGCCCTGAGGGAAATCGAATCCAGAACCCACTATGACACCCAGCTCCTTCTCTACTATTGAAGAAAAGGGAATTATTTTCATCCCCAATCTCTCCTCCCTCTAAGAATTTTTGAACTTTTTAAAAAATTGGGATTCAAATCTTTGCTAATAATCAAGGAATCAGCCCTTTTCTGGATAGCTGCCATGTCATCAGGAGATTTCTCTTACCATAATATGTCATTTACAGTATGCCTGGCCTTATGATAGCCTTCGTGCGGGATAGCACCTGCAGGAGCTTAACCTTAGTTACGAGTGAGTATTTCCCCTTTAAAACTGTGTTACAACAGAAAGACTAGAATAGCTTCCACAATAAAATGAGTATTATTAATGATGATAAGATAATAATTGGATACTATCTAAGCCAACATCTTTGTTAAGGACCACTCTTTCCAATCCCATTGCTCTCCCAAGCTCATGTGCTGATAGGGACCCGATCTCCTCCTCATGCTACCTCTAAGCAGGTCAGGGTTCCTTTGATGAAACTATGGCAGGAAATATGAGCATTAGGCCTCAGGTAAGACTTCCTGATGGTCAGAGACAGAAACAGGTAAAGATATTTCTGCTCTGGACTAAAGGGAAGATTGTTTTGAATCAGGGCAGGAAGAAGGAACCAATGTCCTTGGAAAGATGGGTTAGACCAGCCTGAGATACCTGCAGGCCTTCAGACTACCCCCTTTCCTCTAATCCACCTCTCTCAGCCTGGGTTCTCATCAACTGAACTTTATTTTCCATTAAGAATCCTCCAGTGTTCCTCACCATCCAAAGTCAATTTAATCCTGCTCTGCCATTTCTCTGTCCCATACCCCATTCCAGCCACGGCTATGCTCCACTGAGTCCAGAAAATTGGTTTGGCCTGAGGCAGTTAGGAAGAGGAGATGGAAGGGATCTATAAGTCCCAGGTTCTCTCATTCACATGTTCCCCATCTGTGCCTCAGTTTTCTCTACGAGATCTCCAACAGCTGATTGATAAAAATTGATCTGCAAGGAGTAATACAGAGGCACAGTCAACAGACTTAGAGCAGGGGACCCAGAAATACAGTGTGTCTACCCAGCCCTGAAAATTGTTAAGTACCCAGTATGTGGGTAACTTAATCCCCCAAGGGGAACCATAATTTTGTAAGATCATGGAATTTAGAGCTGAAGGGGACCTTAGAGATCATCTAAGTCAATTCCCTCATTTCACAGCTGAAAAGTCAGGTCCAGAAGATGAATTCGCTGTAAGTAGCGGTAGCTAGAATTCAAGCCTAGATCCTCTCATTTTAAATCCACTAAACCTGGGGTACCAAGGGCCCCCAGTGATGCCAGTTTGATGCTATTAGATGAAAGGAGAGTGAGGAGATATGTTTACATGGAGCTGTCTCACCTTTTCCACCAGTCTATGGGGAGTCATTTCAGGATGCAGTGATTATCTGATGGTGGATTAATACACAGAATGGCTTTGCTTTAGTCTAATATCGTCCAGCTCCTCCCCCTGCCCCCAGGGGCAGAAAAGAGTGACTCTGTACAGACAGAGGGCTGGAAATCTGGACACCTGGGTTCTGCCTTGCCCATTCGCATCTTCCCACCCCTCAATGGCCCTGCCACAATAAGGCTAGAGGCTTGGAAGTGCTTGGGGATCCTGGAAGATCCTACATAAAAACAGGACTTTGGGATTATTTATTTCCTTCCCCTGCCAAACACCCTTCATCTCTGAGGAGGGTCTTACCCCTCCCCTCCTCCCTGATGGCCTCCTTCACGAATATGAAGGGTAACTCCATTCATTCCCCCACACATACTACATACTTCTATTTCTGCCCTTGACACCCCAGGCCAGGAACCCTGAGGAAAGATGAAGGGGCCAGTATGGGGCTTCTCTACCCAATTCCCCAACTTCCCCTACCCCCTAGTGAGATATGTGGAAGTCAAAAGCTGCCAATCCCAAGCAGCTGCATATTACCCACAGGTTGGCATGCTTTGGGCATGTCACTGTGGGCACACAGTGCAGCTGTACATTTTCCCTGCCCACTAGCATGTATAGACTCACATACACATTTTTGTCACATCTAGCCATACGTGAATATATCTTGTCAACACAGGGTCTTCCTCACCATTGCTGTTTGTCACAGGTACATGCCAGGACCTCTCTCCTTGCTACATGTGTCACTCACGCCCCCAGAGACAAGCACTCCCGGCTCCCTCATCTTTCACTTTATAACTCTATTACCCTCTTCCACTTGCATACGACTCACATGTGTGAGTGACCAAGCATGTCAGGGCCACGTCACCTTGTACCTGCCAACATGTGTGGCCACCAGTCCTCCCCTAAGCTCCCCTCACCCTGGGATGGCTCCAAAGGTGCATCCCGTCCCCCTCCCCCGACCCAGTCTCTACTCCCTGTGGGGGGGGGGGCGCTCTTCACTGGGGACCGGTCGGGTGGGGGGGCACTCACAGGGACCGAAGCTTAATCCACATTTTCTTGCTGGGGGCTGATTTGAGCTCCAGGGGCGACGTACAGTCAGGCTCCAGCATCTCCTGGGGACTGCCTGGGGACAGCTCCATGCTCCACTCAGACGCTGCGGGAAGGAGGGAGGAAGGAATCGAGGAAGGACAGATGGAGAGCCGCTCAGACCCCGGCTCGACTCCCCGCCCTGCTAGATCCCTCTCACCCCCAGCCTCCTGCCCGCCTCCCCTCCCCGCTTCCCACCTGCGGCTGGCTAAGGCCAGCCAGGCCGGTGTGTTTGAATCGGGGCCCCAGCTACCCTGCAGCGCCTCCTCTCCGGCTGCCCAGCTGAGCTCCGGGCTGCTTGTCTGTGTTGTCCCCGCTGCTGCTCTGCTTCAGCCGCCTCCTCTGCCTTTCCTCCTCCCTCCTCCTTCCCCTCCCTGGATCCCCTCCTCCTCCTCCTCTCCCTTCCTCCTCCCTGCTCTCTCCTCCCACCCCTTTGCTGTCTCTCATTCCTCTCTGTCTTTCCTTTCCATCTCTCCTTCGCCTCCCAGTGTTACAATCACAGGAGACGCGGGGAGAGGGGTGGGGGAGGCAACGGAGGAGGAAAAGAGGGGTGTCACATACACAGCTAAGCACAGCCCATAGGGGTGCACTGGAAAGCGGCTGTGCCGGCACACACACTCATTCACACACACACAGGCCAGACCACCTGGTGCGTGTTTCAAGGCTCTCAGCCGAGTCTATTTGCAAGCATGTCCTTTTATTTGTTTATTTGTTTGTTTGTTTGTGGGGGGTGGTAGTGGTGGTGTCATGCGCAAAATAGCTTGGCTGATCATCAGTGTGCAGGAGAGCCCTCTGTTTACTTCCCATTTGAAGGCAGTTTAACCCTGTCCATCTCTGTATGATTCCATGTGTGTCTCCATGTGTCCGCCCACACGTGTTCACATATGTGTAGCCGGGTACCTGAGGGGACGGATATGTGTCTTCATCTGGAAGTGTGAGTCTGCATTAGACCACTGGTCTCCCTGATGGTAGCTTGAGGCTCTGACATCACAGTGATCTAATTCCCCCTATCCCTGAGGGCCTTCATTCCCTCTTTGAAAGAAAAACACCAGTGCTCCATCCCAGCTGTGATGGGATCTGGCTTTCAGCTCCCTCAACCTTCCCTTCCTAGGCCAGCCTTTCTTTCCATCTCTCTGTCATTGTCTCCTCTCTTTTTCTCTATCCCTGTCTTTCTCTGCCTCCCTCCCACATTTCTTGTCAGTGACTCTCCAGGTTTTTTCTTTGTGTGCCTTTTTTTTCCTTTCATCTCCCAAACTCCCCCAGGCTCTCAGGTGCCTAGTGTCTCTCTCTGTCTCTGTAACTGTCCTTCTATCTATATTCCCTTAGAGTTGAGAAATCACTCCAGCATTTTAAAATCCCTTGGAGTAGACAACTTCACCACCTAGCTTGCTCACTTATCTAGAATCTAATAACCAAAAAGCTTGTGTGATTGAGCTTAGGGTCAGAGACCTCAGAGTTTGGTCATATCTTTGCTATTTATCCTTGTGTGACTTTAGCTATCACTTAATTTCTCTGGGTCTCAGTTTCCTCCTATGTAAAATGAGTTTAGATGAATGATCTCAAAGTTCCCTTCCATTCTAAATCTATGATCCTATAATGTAATTGGTCTCTTAATGACAATATTCTGCTAATTCACTCTTGTTCTATCCTCAAAAAGATGAGCCAGAGGACCAAAACTGGAAGCACAATACTTGTCCAGGAGCCCCAGGCTTGAGCCTCAATTCAAGAAGCTATACAGTTTAGAAGAAGGGGAGGGGAGGAAGGTGTCCCATTATCACGTTGGGAGTGAGGAAGAAGGAGAGGTTGAGCAGGGGAGAGTGGCAGGAGGAAAAGGGAAGAAAAGAAGTCTGCCTACCCAGCCAAAAGTCCCAGAATGGATAATGGACTGGGCCAGTGTCCCAGGGAAGATCTAAGTCAAGGTTTGGCCATGAGAGAAACATCAGCAAAATGATCTCCCAGAAGAGAGAAAAAGAGAGGCAGCGTTGGAGCACACTTATAACCTCAGACTCCAGAGTCTTGTTAGGAAAAGCCTGGCAAATGTTAGTATCCTTGCTTTGAACAAAAGAAACCGGAACCTTGGAGAGGTCAGGTGACTTATCCAGGGTCACAGGACTAGTAAAATCCCAAAAGGGCAAACAATTTGAAGTCTCTGATTTCATTCTTGTCTGATCCAAATCTGCAAAGTAGAATTGCATTGGGGGGGGGGCCTGCCGCCAGGGGCTATTGCTTGCTATTGCAAGAACCCTGGATGGGGCTCAAGACCCAGCTCAGCTATTTACTACCTCACTCTGAGCATGACATTCCACTTTTCTAGCCTCATTTTCCTCATCCATAAAATGGGCCTGAAGGACCTGAAATGCCTTACAGCAATAAGTACTAGGATCCTATGGCTGAAGCAGGCTAAACCTAAATAGGGACTCCCTAGCTTTGAGAGGATATTCAAAACCAGAGCAGAGGACTGAGAGAGGCTAAGAGATTTGTTATTGTTCAGCCATTTTTTCAGTTGTGTCTGACTCTTTCTGATTCCATCTGGGGTTTTCTTAGCAAAGATATGGGAGTGGTTTGTCATTTCCTTCTCCAGTTCATTTTACAGATGAGGAAACTGAGGCAAAGGGGATTAAGTGACTTGCCCAGGGTCACCCAGCTAGTGAGTGTCTAAAGATGAATTTGAACTCAGATCTTCCTGACTCCAGGTCCAGCCCTCTGTTCACTGCAGCACCTAGCTATCCAAGGTCACCCAGCTACTAAATGACAAAGCCAGGGCTCTCCTGCTTCCTCTTCTGACTCAGTTCTGTTTCTTTTTTTTTTCTACTGTAACTACAGACTCTATCCCATTAATCACTAGCTCCAGAATCAAACCTTATTCTCTTCTGCTGCAATTGGAGTCCATTTCTGTTTCAATGACCAGTGGACTCATATGTTAAGAAACATGTCCCTGTCCCATTCAGAGGCTCAAAGATTGCGAGTCAGTCCTTCTCTGACCAACACAGCCTCCCTCCCACCTGCCCTACAGAGCAAACACTCTCTCTTGTCCCCAAGCCCTTGCTTGTTGCTCCCAGTTACCCAAACCCTTAGTATCTTTCCCCTGCTCCATTCTGGATCTAGCTTCTGCTCCCTGGAGACCCTCTGCCTCCCTCCCACTCCTAGCCCTACCCCAAACGTTCACTCCACGAAGCTTCAGTTCTATAGAGTTTGAAAATGATGTTTTGGCAGCAGGTGACGGATGGATGTGATCTGCCTCCTACAGGAAAGCTATTTAAAGGGGCAGCCTCGGCATCCTCTCCTTCCAGAGTGACAGAAGAGAGGAGCCTGTGCTACACTCACTCCTCGGCTGCAAATTGAGCTCAGGTTCACTTCTGGCTCTCCAAAACTTACACGCCAGGGCTGATGCTGCTGCTGCCAGTTGCCTAAGCAGGTGGGAGGAAGGGGAAGGGAAAGGAGGAGGGGAGGAGGAGAGGGAGAGGGAGAAAGAGAGAGAGAGAGAGAGAGAGAGAGAGAGAGAGAGAGAGAGAGAGAAAGAGAGAGAGAGAGAGAAAGAGAGAGAGAGAGAGAGAAAGAGAGAGAGAGAGAACATGGCAACTCCCAAAGGTGTGGGGGCTAGGAGCTGGGGGGGAGGGAAGGATGATCATTTCCTTTGATGACAAGTACTTAAGAAAAGAAGGAGGTTGAGATGGAAGGAGGTCGGGGGACAACCTTCCTCTACCTGAGTGTGTTCGAACGACGAGCTCAAAGTCAAACTTTTGGGGGAGGAAAAGGGAGAGGAGTTAGTTAGGACTCAGAAGTCCAGAAAAGAGAGCTCCAGGAGCAGGGAAGGGTGAGTTGGGAACTGGTGGAACAAACCTGTAGGTCAAACACAGAAACAGAGCAATGATAAGGACAGGAAGAAAGGATCACAGAATAGATTAGAAAGGCACCTGAGAGGCGTCCTCCTCCAAACTTCTCCCATTACAGATGACGGGATTAAAGTCCAGAGTGACTGGCTAGTCGAGTAGTCAGTGGCAGAGCCAGCCTTCAGACTCAGGGCCTCTAACTCCAGATCTAGGCCCTCTTTTCACTGCACCAAAGAGGAATTGTCTCTGCAACACAGCTGACCCTAAAGACTGACCAAGTCAACAAAGCCTAGGCTCTAAGGAGTCCTAGCTTTCACTAGAACAAGGACTTCTACCAAGATGTCAAACTCTAGTCCAATTCTAGCAGCTAGGAAGGTTAAAATGATCTCTCTCCCTCCACCCGCCCCACCCTCTCTCCTCTATCTCGGCCTTTCCCCTCCACCCACACACATACACATACACACACACACACACACACACACACACACAGAGCACACTCATGGACACCCAAGAAAGCTAGGCCCAAAAGACCAGATCTCTTAGTAATGAGTATCTTAACTTTTTTTCTGTGTCCTGGACAGTCAGTCTGGTGAAACCTATGGACCCCTTCCCAGAATCATGTTTTCAAGTACAGAAAATAAAATACATAAAATTACAAAGGAAATCAGTTATATTGACATAGTTCTCACATTTTTAAGTTCCCAACCCTCAAGTTAAGAATCCCTGGCCCTTAAATGTTCAAATCTCTGGTATGTTTCCACCACTTCCAGGAGGAAACCCTGAAAAGCAGGCTACCCTCCCTGTGGGGCCACAGGCACAGGTTCCCCTGTCCTCTTGAGTCACTCCAGACTGGGCCCTGAGCCTGACAAAAGATGAGAGAGGGAAGCAGTGTTTATGTGAGGTAATCCAGCACCAGCTCCCTAGCTGGCCCCTCTCCATAGGCTGGGGGAGAGGGAGGGAGAAGAAGGTGATTCCATCTCATTGCCGCAAACAAGTTAATGGAGATTTTAATGAAACCGCCAAGATAATGAAAATGCTGAGGCTTAAACCAGCTGCAGACGCTCCGCCAGCACTATGTGTGCCACAGAAGACCGGGCTCCTCCTCCTTTGTCTCCCTTTCCAGTCCTTTAGGGAGGTGAGGGTGGAAGGTTTACCAGATGGGTAGTTGATGAAGTCTCCTATGCTTACAAGGAGTCAGAGGCCCTCGAGGTCACGAAAGCCAATTGCTCTGACCACTAGGGAATCCTCTTAAGGGCATTTCATCCCTCCAGCCTCTGATTGACATAGTCATTCATTTGGATGGTACAAGATCATTTCATCTTCTAGACACCCCCCCTCTCCCAGAATTTATTACACCCAATGCCACTCCAATGCCCCAGTGTGAGGTCCTTGAATCCTGACAGCTGAGCCTTTCCAAGGAAAAAAGGCAGCTAATGGGAAAACCCTGGGGTTTTGGCAGCCAGTAGATCATAGGATCATAGAGCTGGAAGGAACTTGGAAGGACAATGAGTCCACCCCCTCATTTTACATATAAAAAAACTGAGGCAGAGAGTGTTTAAGTGATTTGCCCATGGTCTCACTCTGTGTCTGAAGCAAGATTTGAACACAGGTCTTGCTAATTCCAAGTCCATTCCCAAGTCCACCATGCCAGGCTACATCTTGGTTCTAGTAAAAGTCCTGATGTTAATTCAATCTGTGAGCTTGGTCAGCTCACTTAAATTACCTCCATTGCCTCATGCTCCCATGTGGGAATATCTGGCCCACCTACTTTATAGAATTTAATGTAAGGATCAAATGCAACAATGGCTGTGAAAATGTTTTGAAGAATTAGAAGTGTTACGGGATGTCTATGTGTGTATGCATACACAAAAAAATAATTGTTTATAGAGACCACTACACCTTACAAAATAGCACTGACTTCAAAGCCAGCCTCAGATGCTCACTGATCCTAAGCATGTCGCTTAACCTGTTTAACTCAGTTTCCTTGACTATAAAACAGGAATAATAAAAGCACTTGTCTCCCAGGATTGTTGTAAGAATAAAGTGAGATAATTGCAAACCTTTAAGCATTATATAAGTACCTACCAGCTGTTATTCCCGACCGCATCTATGGCAAGTTGACTTGTGGTCTCATCTGACCCATGAAAGAGGCTCCCCTTATTCTTCAGGGAGCAGAGAGAGAACGGAGTCCCATCTTCAAAATAATCTGGCAGAGTCTTGAAGGCAGCTTTTTGGATCCCTTTGCCCTTCTTTTCTCTGGACAAAATCTCCTCCTTTCCTCATAGTCCTCAGTTTCAGCTCCAATAGTCCTCACTGCCAGGCCTCCCTCTATACTCCCATCTGTCCTGAAACCTGATTTAGAAGACACATTTGGGCTAATACCCTGTGGCTAGAAGAGCTATTAGCCCATTCATAAAGCAGGAATCTCTGCAGTTTCTGCTCTGAACGAGAAAGTTCCTATATAATGAACAAAGGTGCCAGGCTAAGGAAGAGTTAACTGAGCCTGGGACCCTTGTGTGAAATGCAAGATGATTTCTGGAAGGCCTTCAATTTAAATATTCTTGTAACTACCACCACCTCAAACATTTTCTCATTTTATTTCCTTTTGCCTACTAAATTCAAGGTCTTTTGCTTTGTATTCAAAATCCTTCCGCTCTACCTTTTCCAGCCTTCTTATATGGCTTTCCTCCATGAACTAAAAAGTCAACAAATTATTAAGTGCTTACCGTGCACCGGCTCCGGTCAAACTGGACATTTCTCTTCTCCCTTAAATTCGCTGGTGTCCCATCTCCTCCCCACTTTTTTTCTATAGAACTCTTGCCCACTGTCAAGGCCAAACTCATCTGCTGCCTCCTCTTTGATGATCTTCCTCTACAACAAAACTCCTCGCTTTCCCCCGGCTTTGTTTTACGGTTATCTGTATTCTCGTGATGTTTGTGTTTTGTCTCCCCTTACAGCCATCTGTCCTCAGGCCAGCATCCTCATCTTTCCCTTAAAATCCCAGATGCTGCCCCTGGGCGAGTGAGCTTTCCATTCACCTCATCTCCTCCCCAACTACACCTCTGCTTCGCCGCCACATGCAAACCACTTGTTACCGTGCCTTAACTCCCTTCCCAGCTCCCATTTCTGCGCTGTTCTCCCTTATTAGAATGTACGGTTCTTGACGGCAGGGACTGTCTTGCTTAGATGTATATCTCCAGCACTTGCCCAATGCCTGACACATTAAGTGTATAATAAATGCTCTACATATTTACGGTGGTGTTGTTGTTTAACCATTTTTTAGTCATGTTCAACTCTTCCTGACGCCATTTGCGGTTTTCTTAGCAAAGATACTAAAGTAGTTTGCCATTTCCTTCTCCAGCTCATTTTACAGATAAAGAATTGACTCAAACAGGGTTAAGTGACTTGCCTAGGGTCACACAGCTAGGAAGTATCTGAGGACAGATTTGAACTCATGTCTTCCTCACTCCAGGCCCAGCGTTCTATCTACTGTGTCACCCAGATGCCCTTTTATTTATGATAAGTAAGGCCTTAATAGATGTTTGTTGAATGAATAAAGAAGTAATTTAATGAAGGTATAGATTTCTAATGAAGGCCAAAATGGTTTCACTAAAACTCAGTGATTCTCCATAGAAATATATTTAGTACCCCAATTAATCCTCTTGTTAATTGTTCTCTTCCCACCACTCTAGATCAGAACATCTAGGATCAGTGGCCTGGACTCTTCCCTAGCAGGAGCTGCAAGGAAATGACAGATGGAGGCAGTTATTTGCTAACAAAGTCCAGTGCTATCTGGAATGCCCCAGGCTCCCTGACAATTGAAACTCCAATTAGTGCAGAAAAGGCTAAAGTTGAAACAATTTGGCTCCCTGAAGGATGCCTGGGCTCAGACTAATGAGAATGGAAACACAGAAAGGGAAATCCCTGTCCAAGGCCCTCCCCACCCCAGGGATGAGGGTGAATTGTCTGGCGACCAGATAGGAAAGAGTTTTGCCCTAGGGCAGTACGGAGACCTCGGGGTCTCAGTCCTTCTGTACCTTTGAGGTACAAGGTGGTTAGGGGCCATAGGCCCCTCTCTGAGCTGCTATGATTTTAATGAAGTAAAGAGGAGATTAAGGGCACAAAAAAGCAGAACTTTCCCATCTATTATAGACAACTGAGTTGGCAGAGGAGAGGTCCTCTTTGCCCTTGGTCCTGCCACTGTGACCTTCCCAAGGTCATTTTTTCTCTATGGCTCTCCGTTTCCTCATTTGTAAAATGAGATTGGACCAAATGACTCCCTAAGGTCCCTTCCACCAACTCTAAATCTAAGATCGTGGGCTTCAGTAGAAAATTAAAGGACCAGCCCTGCTGTGGCTGCCCAGGAAAGCTGCTTGAGGGACTCAACAACCCCTGCAGGGGTCCCGCAGCCTGAAGGTCCAATGGGTCACCAGACCTAGGAGGCATCGGAGCTGGGGGTGGGAGAGTCACCTGTGCAGGGTCCCCGGTGGGAGGCTACTGGTCTCCAGTTACTAGGCTTGTGGGAGCAGGCTGTTTGCTGAACAGATTTGTGAGAGGAAGAGAGGAGATAATTGCCCTAATGAATGTGCGGGAGACAATGGAAGCTCCAGAGGGAGGATTATAAAATCATTATGGTTTATATGATGATTGATCACCTCTGTTGGACTAGCATCATACTGGAATAGCCATAAACAGTGGGGATGAAGGGAGGACGGACCAGACACCAGTCAAGCCCCAAGCTCTCTCCAGAAGAAAGAGAAGCTCGTTTGTCTATGGGTTTGCATCTCATCTGTATATCACACAGGTAAATTTCACAAAGGGGAACCCCCAGACCCTAAGTTTTCCCGTTACCCTCCCCTTTTGCTCTGAGATCACCCCTTACCCATCAGCCCACACTGACCCTCCCTCTTCCCTGTCCCTTTCTCTCCCACCAGTCCCTTCTGTTTCTGCAGCCTGGCCCAGCATGGAAGTGAGGCTTGTTTGGCCTCCAGTGTGCCAGTCTCCATTACACCACAGGAGGCGGAGAGGTCCAGCAGTCCCCTCAGTGGGCACTGGCAGGCACTCTGCTCAGATAGAAGGTACGGGAAACCTCTCGGTAAGCATTTCGGAGCAGAACGTAGGGGAAGCAGGACTCCAGCATGTCCAAGGTAAGGAAAGAGGACTCTTCCACCACCTGAAAGTCACCAGAGAAGAGAAGGGAGCCTGAAGACCAGAAGGCACAGCTCTGGAACCCTCTGCCCCCACACACATCTTCTTCACATGCATAGTATGTAGCTATCTTAACTGATTCTCATGTGGCATGAAATTAGTCCCTTTACCATGGCGGTCAAGGTCCATTTTATTAAGGTTCATAAAGCACAGTTCACAAAACTTATCACAAAACCCCTTGATGTGGTCTGACTAGGGCAGAACAGCACCAGCAGTACTATCGCCCCCTTCTCCTTTCAGACAGGTCTGACCATGTGACTCCCCTACCCTAGAAGCTTCTGTAGCTCCCTACTGTCTCTAGGATAAAATTCTAATTCCTTTGTCTCATTTTAAGCCCTTCACAACCTGTCTTCAACTCATCCTTCCAGGTTGGTCACACATCACCCTGTTCACTGGTTTCTAGATAATCAGGCCTTCTTCCTGTTCCTTATTTACCACAGTCCATCTCCTAACTCGATGACAAGCTTCCAGTTGGCCACAAAATCAAGAGGATCTGGGTTCAAGTTGTACCTCAGACAGACTCTAAATCACTTAATTCTCTAAGACTGCTGAGAAAGTGCCACTCTGTATTGGCAAAGTAAGTTACCCCACCTGGGCATTCTCTACCAATGAAATCATAATCCCAATCCTTATCCTCCTATTATGTATTATACATCTCTGTGAACACTTCCTTCCCCACCTCCCACCAGAATTGAGTATAAGCTTCATGAGGGCAGGGACCATTTGGGCGCTTTTCCTAGTGCACATTAGCAGAAGCTTAAATATTTGTCGGATAGAATTGAATTGAAGACAGAAACAGGAACTATGTACCTAGTTCTAGGTTCAGAGCTGACCAGGTAATGTGGTGTCTCTCTGTTCTCTACCATCCTCCACCTGTGCTAGATGTGGAAACCAGAAGAGAAGGGACTGAGCAACCTAAGCAATATTGTAGGTTCCCAGTCCATGAGCCCCAAAAGCCTCTAAGCCCAGTGGGAGGGGTAGATGAGGGTCTCACAGGATATGTAGTGCTTTGCAAAAGTGCTTGGGGGTGGGGGCTGGGTAGAGAA
>CM053623.1:216274149-216394358 GCA_028646595.1 Phalanger gymnotis
AGAAGAGGGGGAAATGAGAGAGACAAAAAGAGAGAAAGGAGGAAGGGGAGAATGAGACAAAGACAGAGAGAGAGAAAGGAGAGGGAGGGAGAGAGGGAGGGAGAGAGATAGACAGAGACAGAGAGAGGGAGAGGGGGGGGAGGGAGAGAGACAGACAGAGACAGAGAGACAGAGAGACAGAGAGACAGAGAGATAGAGTGAGAGAGAGAGAGAGAGAGAGAGAGAGAGAGAGAGAGAGAGAGAGAGAGAGAGAGAGGGAGAGAGAGGGAGGGAGAGACAGAGAAGAAATCCTCCAAAACCCCCCAGGCCCTATCTCCTCCCTCTTTCAATGTGGAGTTTGGGGAGCCATGAGGATACTGCATGGAAGAAAGGGGCATGATTAATTAGTCTAATTAAAATCTGGCATGCTGAGATAGGCCCCATAGCTAAGTTAAGTAGCACTATAGATCAAGAAGCCCAAGGAGGCTTGGGTGGGTGTGGGTGAATCTAGTCTGGTAGGAAGGGATGGAATTGACAGCACTGATCTGGACATATCTCCTCTCTCAAGAAATCAGGGGTTTCTTCAGCTTTGTGTGTGTAATGAACCCTTTTGGCAATCTGGCAAAGCCTAAAGATCCCTTTTCCAAATAGTATTTTTTTTAAATTCATAAATAAAGGAAACATTAAATTTCAATGAGAGGTTGGTGAAATTAAAAATGTAATTTTTTTCCTCAACCCTGTTATCTATCCATGGATTCCTTGTGGGTTTAGAACCTCTGCTCTAGAGGGACTCCCTTGATTCAGTCCCTGGCTTGTAGGAGTAGATGGCATCCCTATCAGCCTCCACCTTATCAAGAAGAGAGGAGAGGAAGGGAATGAGCATTTATATAGTACATACTGTTACCAGGCACTGTGCTAGGGGCTATTATCCCCATTTTACAGTTGAGGAAAATGAGGCAAACAGAAGTTAAGTAACTTGTCTAGGGTCATACAGCTAATAATGTCTGAGACTGGAATTGAACTCAGGCCTTCCCAACTGCAGGACCAGGGCTCTCCCACTGCACCACCTAGCTGAACCTAGGCTACTGCAAACCTAGGAGGGGTTCTGAGAGAAGAGATCCCCCTCTTTCCATTAGTCAGGGACGGGGTAGCTAGGTGGTGCAGTGAATAGAGCTCCGGCCCTGGAATCAGGAGGACCTGAGTTCAAATTCGGCCTTAGACACTTGACACACTTACTAGCTGTGTGACCTTGGGCAAGTCACTTAACCCCAACTGCCCTGTCTTCCCCCCTCCATTAGTCAGGGACCATCTTGCCCTCTAGTACCGCACCATCACATGGTCCTACAGCACTACTGGACCCGTGGTATTGGGGTGGGAGGGTGAGGGGCTAATGGTGGGAGAAGGGGGTCATCTCTCCTATTTAAGAAACATCAAGAGGGAAAGAAATTTCATGATTCCTTGTTTCTCTAAAGTTCTTTCTTATGCCAAAAATTGCCTGATTCTTGCACAAATACCCTCCTATCCCCCACAGCTAGGGACAGGGTTATGGGCTGCAAAACTGAATCAACAGTGGGGTTTAGTTTTGATTGTAGGAAGAATTTCCCAATTGGCAGAGTTATTAAAGACAAAGATGGAAGCTGGGCCAGTATCTTCCTAGGAAACTTCCAATCTACCTGGGGTAGAAGGAGGGGACTGACCTTCCTGGGGGCACCAAAAGTCTCCAAAGGATCCTGCCAACTTTGCACTTCTTATACTTTGACCTCCCTTATTATTTCTGTTAATCACAGTAACAACTCATTTCCACAGGGGTTTACTGTTATTTTGTTTGCTTAATTTTTGTTGGAGGTAATCAGGGCTAAGCAACTTGCCCGAGGTCACATAGCTAGTAAGTATCTGAGGCTGGATTTTGACTTCAGGTCTTCCTGACTCCAGGCCCTGAGCTCTATTCACTTTGCCACCTAGCTGCCCTATTTTACCAATAGAGCTAAGAGTAAAGAACCAGGCAGAAGTATCCTTGATTAGGGCAGGGTGAAACACCCAGGGAAACAAGAGGATCCAGCCAGCAAGGAGACCAGAAGTACCCCTCATCCCTCCCTTCAGGAAAACATTATCAAACTTCTCTAGCTGACCATTGCTTAAATGTTGGACTTTAAATTCCTAAATGGGTCTAGGGAGTTCCCTTTGTACCATGAATAGCCTAGCCAAAAAACAAAACAAACAAATTGTGTATACTTAGAGTCTTCAGTAAATTTGGAGGTGGAATGATTATTACAGGGACCCAGAGTCCTTCACCCCATTATTTGCTATCTCTATGACTTGGACCTGTCCTCCAACCTCTCTCTCCAACTTTCCTATTTGTAAAGGGGAAGTTGCACCAGACAATCTCTACAACTTGAAACATGGATTCTATACCTATCCCTGCCAACCCACCAACCCAAGTCAACCCACTACTCACCAAGCGCATAAGCAAAGAAATAGATTCACGATTCTTGGACTTCAGTTTATCCATCTCCTGTCCCAGCTGGAGAAGACTGACAGAGGCCACCTGTGGTGAGCAGAGAGTTGGGGGAAGGAGGAGGAAGACTATTCAGAGGCAGTAGAAAGAACACAGAAACTCAGAGCCAGAAGATAGAAATTCAAATTCTGGTGTGGCCTTGGACAAACAACATAACCTCTCTGTTACAGAGAGTGAAGATACGTCTTGTATGATCCACCTCACAGATTGTCGGGAGGATTTACTGAGAACACAAATGTAAATCACTTTGTAAGATAAGCAAATTAAAGGTATTATTGAGAATAAGAGACGACAGGCCCACGCATCCCAGACGGAATTCAGGGAAGAGCCAGGAGGAACTTCTTGAAAACTCATGATAGAGGGGCAGGTTAGACACCCCACAGACTAGAGATAAACACTCCATTGAAAGAGTCTGGGTCTTCCTGCTAACTTAGCTTCAGCTACCAAGGTACTCTAAAGGGAGCTGCAGGCTGGGAAAGGAACCGATGAGAATGAGAATATATCATATGGGCTAGTTACAGGGGTGGGGGTGGAGCGGAATCTGCAGCCTCGAGGCCATATGTGGCCCTCTAGGTCCTCAAGTGTGTCCCTTTGACTGAATCCCACACTTGAGGACCTAAAGGGCCACATGTGGCCTTGAGGCTGCAGATTCCCCACCCCTGGACTAGTGGCTAACAGTCCCATGAGGCCCCACCCTCTATTGCTGGGTTGCTGCTGAGCCAACCATGAGGAGATGGAGATGAGTACTTAGTCTACTTAGCCTTGTTATTCCCCTCCTGTCATTTCCTTAATAGATGTTATTCCTGCTAACATCCAGGCTCCAGAAATGGAGAGACACATGATGGACTGAATCTCAAGCTAAGGGTTACGGTGACCTGGATTTGCCTAATTGAAGGAATGAAGTAAGACAAGTAGGAAAGAGCAGCCCAGGGAAGATAGTAATGTAAATAATGATAGTAGCTCCCATTTCTATAGCATCCTAAAGGTTTGCCAGTGGTTTTGCTCACAACAACCCTATATGGCTGGCAACAACAAATATTACTATCTCCATTTCACATACGAGTAAACTATGAGATTAAAGGCCTTGCCCATGACTTAATAAATGATGACTGAATTAAACTGAATGATCATGGCTAGTGTCAGATTCGAGGTGAAGACCCTCCTGCCCTACCCTGGGGACCTGTCTCAAATCCCTAGGAGTCCAAAGCAATACCCCACCCCCCAACTCTACCCTCAGGTTACAGGGAAAGATATTTCTGCATGTCACTTAACCTCTGTATGCCTTAGTTCCCTTATCTTCCGAACAGCAAAAATAATACTTTCCGTACCTCTGTTCCAGGACTGTTATGAGGAAAGTGCTTTGTAAACTTTAAAGCACTTTACAATAATAATTGATAATGACAACATATAAACACTTTAGGGTTTACAAAGCTTTTTATATTTATTGCCTCATTTGCTCCTCCTAACAACCCAGTGAGATAGGTGTTGTTAAGAAACTGAGGCTGACAGAGATTGAGTTACTTACTCAGGGTCATACGGCCACTAAATGTATGAGGCAGGCCTAGAGCTCAGATCTTCCTGACTCCAAGTCCTAAACTCTACCCACTAATGTCCATTGCCATGGGAATTATTTCTGCTTCACATTTCCTAGGCAGAATATATGCTCCTTAAAGCTAAGGATTCTGTCATTTTACATCTTTTTGTCTCCACCCCTAGCAAAGGGTTTGCACACAGTAGGCAATTGATAAGTGTTTTGGGAATGACCTTTGAATGGAGTGATCTACTCCCTGTTGCCCCTAACCCCTGACATACTTGCACAGGAAATATTCCTTGGCCCTGGAAGATTAGCATGATTGCTGAGGACTCTCCCCTATCATGTAAAAGTGCCTCAGACACTTCAGGCTCTCCAGCCCAAACAGGCTGCCTCTCGAAGTACTGAGCATCACATCCCTGGAAGTGTCCAAGCAGAAGATGAACAACCATTTCTAAGGCCTGCTGTAAAAAGGATTCCTATCATGGAAAGAATGTAGAACTAGATAACCTCGGAGGTCACTTTCAATGCTCAGATTCTGTGAATCCCTGTAGACTGTAAACAGACCTGTTCTGTGTTACATCAAAGGCAAAACTAGGCCTGAAAGGTAGGAGTTACAAGGGGACACAATTTAGCTCCTTTTAAGGAAGAACATTCTAGTAATTAAAGTTAGTTTTTTTTTAATCGAATGGGCTGCTTTGTGAGGTAGTAAGCTGCCCATCACTGGAGGTATTTGAGCAGAAGCTAGATAAGATCTGTCAGAAATGTTGGGGGGGCAGGGGTCCTACAAGGAAGATTACACTCTAAGGTCCCTTCTGAATCTTAACAGTTCAAGATTTTAAACCAAATCAATTCTAGGAACAGCATGAAGTAGTAGAGAAAACATTAGGCTTAGAGTCTGACATTTACTAGCTGTAGGTCCAATTTCTCTCTTGGAGCCTCAGTTATATCATCTGATAAATGGGGTTGATAATAATACTTAAACTGCTTCCTTTTGTTGTGAAAAAACAAACGCTACCATTATTGCACACCCAGATATTATTCTGTCCCCACTCCCTGCCCCAGGAGTTGAACAGAAAGAGCGTAGTGGGGCTGGGAGCCTAGCGTGTCAAGCTTCTGCCCCTGCCCACTCCTCAGACCTACTCACCACCAGGAACTCCTTGAGGTGAGTCTCAATGTTCCTGTTGTGAAGAGTAAACAGGGCCGCGGACACCTGGATAATGGCTTTGGTCAGGCAGTGAACGTTGTTGTTGTAGCCTGAGTTGTTGGGGAGGGAGGAATGACAGGGCCAGAGGACAGTCAGATGCTCACACAAGGACCGCCCAGTGACTCTCCTCTTTTTCCCCTTCCCTCCCTCTCCCCCAGATGCTCGGCCCAGCCCAGAGCAGATGGGCACGGGAGAAGGGTTACGTCTTCTGAGTATTTAATGTGCCCTGAATGTCACAAGCTTCACTTCTTTAGGTAGGTTAGAACAGAGCCTCCTCCCCGAGTCATCTCCTTAACCAGCCTTTCCAACTGGCCCCACCCCACCACCCCAACCCAGCCCTCTCTTCTCTTACCATCCTTCTCTATGCTGTAGAAAGAAGAGGGGTCTGTGGCAAGGAGAGGAATTGAAACCGCAAGGAAGATCAGGAGCAAACAGGCTACCTTGTACTCCTCCTCAGGAGATGAAGTGTCTAACAGAAACATCAGGGGAGGGAGGAGAAGAAATCATTGTGGTCTAGTGGACAGACCACTGGTTCTGGAATCAAGAGATAAAGGTTCAGATCTCAACACTGTTACTCAACTGTCTGTGTGACCTTGGCTAAGTCACTTCACTTCCAAGAGGTTTCCTCATCCGTAAAGTGGAGATAATACTGGTACTACCTACTTCATAGTATTATAGCAAAGGTCTGAGTTGAGAGACAGGGTTACAAGGTAGAAAGGAAGGAGAATTGGGTGTGGGTAGTGGGAGAGAGAAGGAAGGGCTAGCTAAGACTGGGGAATGTGAGTGGGTCTGGGAACACAACTGAGATTATCAGGTGCAGGTCCACTCTGCATGTGTGTTTTCACAGAGTGTGCTAAATATAGAAAAACATGAAGAAATGTAAGAAATAAAGCAGAGTAATAGCAATATAGCTCAGTCTGTGGGTGGGTGGGTGGGAGAGTGGTTACTTAAGTGAATGTGTCTGAGTAAGCAGGCATTAGGAGGCCCGGACTCACGATGGAAAAAAAAATGTACAAGAATGCTAGGAGTCTGTGCAAAACAATTTAGCACTTCATTATATACAAAGCTGTGTTATTCTCTAGTTGTGTTTTATGTACTAGTCTTGCCTCCTCAACTAAACTGTAACCTCGTGGGCAGGTACCAATCTTGCCTCTCGACTAGAATGTAACCTCCTCGTGAGCAGGTACTAATCTTGCCTCTCGACTAGAATGTAACTTCCTCGTGGGCAGGTACCAATCTTGCCTCTCGACTAGAATGTAACCTCCTCGTGGACAGGTTCCAAAACGTATGCCATATAGCTGAACATAATGGAATGACTGGCCTAGGACTTAAAGAGGTTATTTGTATAACCCCTTGGCTGAGGGTGGGGTCTACCCTTATCTGGGAAAAGAAGGTTCAGTATCATCAGATCTACTCTCCTCTACCCTCCCCAAGGTATAGACCACATTTTTACCTGCTTTCAGGTTGGCAATGGCAGCCACCAAGGTTGGGTCGATGTCACAGCACACACCTGCAGCAGAGGCCAGCTCAAAGACACTCATAGTCACCTAGCAGAAAAGAAATGAGATGAATGCCCTGGGAGCGGGGCCCAGGGAGAGGATGGGATGTGCTTAGCAAAAGCTTCTGGAATTCATTTTGTATAACCTCTGATTTCTCATCTTCTCATCACGACTCCCCAGCACCAAAGGAATCAAGGCAAAGTCCTTAACTTGGCATTTAAGACCATCTACCTCTATGACCTCTTCTCTCTAGTCAAAACAGTTACCATTTTACCATCCAGGCCCCACCATACCCTGAATGTTCCTGCCCCTGCCCTTTTGCTCAGAATCTCTACCTAGAATGCCTTCCACCGGTGTTGATCTTAATTCTTCCTATCCTTGAAAGCCCAGCACAGATCTTCCTTCTTAAGTAAAACTATCCTTAACCTCTCCCAGCCATCTCTCCCACCTCTGAATTCCCATAATGTTTACTCTCTCTCTACTATTCATATGAAACGTATTAGATACTTTATCTTGCTTTGTCAGGTGGTAGTCTTGCTTTTGTCTTTGCCCTTGAGGCAGCTAGGTGGATAGCGCCCAAAGCACTAGGCCTGGAGTCAGAAAGACCTGAAATCAAACACAGTCTCAGATATTTACTAGCTGTTTGACCCTGGACAAGTCACTTAACCTCAGTCTGCTTCAGTGTCCTTAATTGGCAAATGAGGATTAACAATAGCACCGTCCTCCCAAGATTGTTTGGCTCTTAGCGGGCACTTGATAAGTATTTATTCTTTTGTCTTTCCTCTCTTTCCCAACTGGATCACGTACTTCTTTGTTTTGCCTACAATTCCTGGAACAGTGATAAGCTGCAGTTACCCCCAAACTCAGTAGAATTTCCAATCTTGAGTAAGTGATAGAGATGCTACAGGTTTATAGATATACTTAATACTTATAGAATCATTGGATTTTAGAAATGGAAGCAAACTTAAAGTTTGTAGAAGGAGGATGCTGCTATGTTTGGAGTCAAAGGACCTGAGTTCAGATCCAGCCTCAACCATTTCTACCTGTGAAATCTTCCGCAAATTACTTAACTTCTCTGGGCCTCAACCTCCTCATTCAAAGAACTGCAACTCTATGATCTTACATCAGCTAGTCTAATCTCCTATTCAATACATTAATCCCTTGTATTTCTCTGACGGTCATGAAACCTTTACATGAACACTTCCAGAGATGGGGATCTCACTACTTTTCAACGCAGTCCAGTCTTCAGTTGGACAGGTTTAATTGTTAGAAGGTTCTTCCAAATATTTAACCCAAATCTTCCTCTTTCTCTAGAAGGCAGAAGAAGAACCATGGGGAAGAACAGTGAATAAGTTGACTCCAGAGTCCTTCTGTCTCCAGTATCTCTATCTAGGGCTAGAGAGACATTTTAAAATATTCCAATATGAAAAAGGGAAGGACAGCACTTGACTTCCTACCTGTTTTTCTAGAGAAATCATATTCCTATGTCCCCAAATGAATAGGCCCCAAAGTCACCCCAGCCTTCCAAAGGTAGTAGCCAGAGCCTCTAATACAAGCATCCATCTCTTCTCCAAGCCCCCATCCACACATTTCCACGGGAAGCCTTGCCCAGAGCACCGAGCTGCCTGGGAGATATCAGCTTGTCAAATTCTTGACAGGCTGGTGCGGTCCAACCTGGCCATCAGCAGCTGCCAAAAAACAAAGGCTCCCCTGATATGAAGCTGCCCTTCACTACGAAATCAGACAGCAACTAAGATGAGAGGGCCTTGGGGAGGTCTGCTCACCCAGCCCCCCACTTCCAAATATCCTATATCCTCCTAGGCAGAAAACAAGTTTCTTTTTCTCAAATACCTTCAACAGGACATTTCACACCCCAAATTAGAATTTTAGAAAGAGAAACTCATCTAGTCAAGGGGCTAGCAATCTTGGAGGGGAGGGGGCAAGGATATCATCTGAGGGCATATTCTTAGAATTTTTCTCCTCCTTGAAATTTTTTTCAATTGGCATCAGAGAGATTTTAAACCAATTTCATCTCTTTTGGATATATACAGATATGTGTACATATGCACATATGTATACATATATACACACATATACATATACACATACATATATAACAATTTAAAAACTACAATACAACACACTAAAAGAAGCAGATGATAATTACTGATGCCCCTTGCTACAGGGCATATCTGTGGGCCAGAAACTGGTGAGGACTTTGAAGAACTCCAACAGCCTTCTCACGTTAGTACATTAGTAAAACGAGTTCATCGGATTAGCCAATTGCTGCCTTATAAGATGGCAAATGCAAGTTTTTGAGGGGATGAAGTTTAGAACAGGAATAAAGCGACTAGGAGGGAAGAAACACGGCAGCAGGGATGCTTAACAGGGCCAATGATGAAGGGGGGCAGATTCGAGTAAAGTACCCCAATAAAAATAAGATCTCTCAGCCTGAGAAAAACCAGTTGAAGGCACAGAAGCTCGGCCGTGTGCCATCCTCTGGTTGTTGACTTCTGGTCTAGTCCAACAACCTTTTTCTAGAAAGAAGAAAACTGAAACCCAAGGAAATGAAATGCCCATTCTTACTTCAACACTCCCAGTCAGAAAATTCTCCCAGCATCTAGCCTCAATTCTTCCTGCTGTCATATAATCCCATTGCTTGTTGCCTTCTTGGGGGAAACCCAATAAAACTTATTGTCTCCTTTCCCTTTACCATCATACTATAGTCCTCAAAATGCTTTTGGGTTATTATGCCTGAGAGTCAAGAAATCTCAAACTACTCCCTGCTGGGTCAACTGCCCCTCATGGAGGATGGGATGTTCTGCTACCCCAGGATGTATGGGCCTGGCTTCCAGAAGACCCACTCTCTATGCTCCCTACTCCAAGCACACTAACCTACCCCAAGTGCCTCAAGGTACTTAGTAGAGGACCCCAGTTGAGGCCTGACAACCAACAGGACACACAAGCTATGGAAGAAATGAAGTAAGCACAGGTTTTGTGAGTGGGATTTAGAGTATACGTGGTTGCCTAAACTTCCTATCTATAGCAGTGAAAGACAGAGAGATTCCTAGCATAACGATTCACTGGAGGAAGTTAACTGGAGGGAAGCTGGGGTGAAGGAGACAGGAAGAGGGTCCCACCGTGGTTTGAGAGTTTGCTATTTCATTACAAACTGTTCTTTAGACAGGTTGGCTACATGATGTTTTCTCCCTGCTGGAACTGCATGAGAGAGAGTCAGAAGCTGATAATGGAAGTTTTTTAAAAGTCTTAGAAAAGATTGGGGAGGAGCCAGCGAATGAGGAAACCTCTAAGGGCTGGAGGGATGTGCAGAAATAGAGCAATTCTGTCTCATTGAAAAAGTGCCTGAGCCCTTGATTCAAAAGTCATAGGGATTCATTTGTACTGTCTTCAACATCTTATCTGCATTCTGCTCATTTCAGATGGAAAGGCAAAAGATAGCTCTATCTTCTGCTCCCCACAATGTCCCCACAGCCCTTAGTCACTCCTTAAAGTATCATTCAAAGCACTCTTCTCCTCTGAACCCAGAAATTTCCTAGTTAGCAGACTAGAAAAATTTACACACAGCCCCAAAGTCACCCCCATACCTTTATATCTGTATCTGGGGTAACAAAATCCTTCAGGCACTCAATAGGGCCCATGAGGAATGGGCAGTGGGAAGAAAAAACCTGGAGTAAGAGAAAGAAAAGATCACTGAGGTCCCAATGGGCTGGCCAGTGACTACAGAAGGGAAAGGGAGGCCTTGAATCAAGAGGGAAGACCCTACCATGTAGGGCTGCTAGAACGGCTTGCTCAGTGGGAGCATCTATTAACCCCAGGGGCAGTACTCTTATACACACAGGCTATTAAAAAAATACTAGTTGTCCTTGATGTTGCTATACAAGAATAAATTATTATAATAATAATGACAATATTATTCATTTAGTATAGAGGTCTCCATTTCCACCTTTCTCTGATGCAGACTATGGGGTTCAACAACAGTCTTCTAAGGACCAGACCAAGTACGTTCAGAGGTTCAGCCACCCAAAGGCTGGCCACCAGGGGGCAAATTTTTGGCTACATCAACTCATGAAACAGCTTCTGATGCCTCAAAGAGGGCTAGATCTACTCTTCTGGGATGAAATCACAGATTCTCGAAACACTGGAGTAATGTCAAAATATGAGAAAATGTCTCCAACTCTACCAATCTCTCCTCTTCCTAGGGGCTTCCCCTCAAGGCCCAGGGTTCCTTCCCTCTGAATTCTCTGTAATTTGCTAGTTGATCTCCCTCCACCTTTACCTCTCACCTCTGGCCCCTCCCCACCAAGCTCACCTCTCGGAGGCCTTCTTGGGCCATGGCCCTAAAGCTGAGGATGACCCCAATTATGGTCATTCTTTTTAGCACATTCTCAGCTCCTAGGAAGGAAGGCAAGGAGAATTAGGAGAAAGAACTCTGCCTGTCAAGGGTGTAGGAATGCTTTCCAGCCCAAAGCCCATCACCCTCAGGGAACCCACCCTTCACATTGCTAAAAAGGTGGGCAGCTACCCTATTGCCTTGTAGCATATCCCCACCTAGTTTTCCCAACTGACCTCCCGAATCTGGAGGTGAGCAAGGAGAAAAACAGGGAAGCCACACCACTTGAGAAAAGGGGAGGAAACTCACCAGTCAGCTGGGGCAGCAGAGAGGCCATGAGCTCCGGCTTGCTGAAATTGGACCTAATCTGTACCAGCACGTCCATGTTTTCCACCACCAGCTTCTACAACCCCAGGAGCAAGACACCCCTGAGTCAAGAACTTGGAGAGGCTTTACGGATAAGCCTACCTTCCATGTTCTCCTACCTAGCCAGGAGTCCTCCAATTATTTCTCTTCCCAGACATCTAGACTGCCTCCTTCCTGGGGATACCCCCACCCGCCCACCCACCCACCAACACTACCTTCAGCTCCACAATCTGGGAAGTCACGTGC
The DNA here is from genome assembly GCA_028646595.1 of Phalanger gymnotis. Lineage (NCBI taxonomy): Eukaryota > Metazoa > Chordata > Mammalia > Diprotodontia > Phalangeridae > Phalanger > Phalanger gymnotis. The sequence goes on from CM053623.1 coordinate 216,285,844, forward strand.
CACATCAGGTTCTCACTTAGAAACTTCATACCATAGGGTCCCAGGAGCTCAGCCAAAGCCCGCATCTCTGGCCAGAGGGAAGTCAGAGTTAGGACATCTCCAGGTGGGGCAGGGCAGTGAGGTTCTGGTCCCAAAGTCATCCCAGACATGATATCAAGGTATGGGGATGACTATGGAGTTTGGGGTAAAGCAGAATTCACCCATAAGTTTTTCCAGCCCCAACCAAGAAATAGCTGGGTTTTTAAGATGAGATAAATAGAGCATTCTTCCTAGGGGAATGGCCTCTAAAGATCTTTGGATGGCTTCCAAACAGTGGTGTCAAACTCAAACAGAAACAATACACTAAACCGTACATAAGGATCCCAGCTGGCAACATATCAACTTAGAAAACAACATATTAAAATTATCTATGCTCCACTATATTTTTATTTTTATTTTGTTAAATACTTCCCAATTACATTACAATCTGGTGCAGGCAGCACTTGGGAGTTGTTGTTAGGCCCTAATCTGGTAAATTTGCTTTAAAGCATATAAATCAAACAAAAAGCATTTATGAAGCACCTAGTATGTGCCTGCCACTGTGCTAAGCACTGGAGAAACCCCCCTCCCTCTCTCAAGTGATGACTTTACAGCCAATAATATTTTGTATATACTTATATTTGAAAGGCAATGCAGAGTAGTAAAAAATGATAATAACCAACTTTATATATCACTTTAAGGTTTGTGGAGCACTTTATAGATGTCAGTATATACAGATATTAATAGATAATGGATAATGGATTTGAAGCTAGAGGAAGACCTGGTACAAGTTCTCTGTGTAACCCTGGGCAAGTTGCTTAAACTCCCAGTGTGCCCAGGCAACTTTCTTAAGTCTCTTTTTAACAACCTGTTACAGTAATTAGTTTGTTTTAAGCCTAGGGGCAATATAACAGTCTGTAAGGTCTACATGGATCCTCCTCTTCAGCTTTAGGGAGTTTTAGATGAAAAGTTGTAAGTACATTCACAATTGCTCCAAGCCCCCAGTCTCTACCTAACTTCCTCACCATTTATATTTATCTCTAGTTAACCCCTGGTCTCTTTGTGGTTGAAGAAAGATTCAGGAAGTTGGTATGTTTAGGTAACAAAGCAGCAGATTCTGTTACAGGATCTATGGGCAGAAAGGCACGGAACAGATCTTTTATTGAAACTCCCCTTAGTCCTTGAGTAAGTGAGCAAAACTGGTAGATCAGCCCAAGGTGTCTGCTACAAAAGGCCATTGGCCCTCCTTGACATTTCCCTTTCCTATTACGGCTCACTCCTCTCTTTCCTCTCTCCTTTTACTGGTTGCCCCTGGCCTGCTTCTTTCCGGGTCAGTTCCATATAAGCCCACTCCTTTCTACTTCTACATGGTCAGAATCCCTTTTTGGTCCTGAGATAACTCATCCTTTTCATACAAGCCCTTCAAGACAGTAATTGATTCAAGGAGATGTTCAGGACCTAGGCATACTCAGTTCTATCAAATTTTTTTCTATCTCAATTCTTCTATCAAGAAGTGTTTTTGTTTTGTTTTGTTTAATCAAATAAAAGTAATTATTTTTAGTGGGATAACACTATAAGTTATAGAGAAGGTGCTGATGTGAATTAGTAGAAAAAGTCTCTCACTGGATGGGGGCTCCCAACAAAAAGGGAATCATCATTTTTTTTTCTCTTAAGACTGGACCTCTAATTTCATTGGTGGATAGACCTCCCTGAACCAGTACAGATCAGCACCTGCTCTTCAACTTACAGAATTGCTTTTATTTGGCAAAAACACAGATGAAGAAACAGAAGCACAGGGAGTTTAAGTGACTTGTCCAGGGTCACACATTCACTTGAACCCAAGGTCTTTCTTATTCCAAGTCCAGCCATCAATCCACTAATGCAGGCTGCCTTTGGGCTGAGTAATCATTAGCACACATGTTAATGTTCTTGTTTTCTTTTTACAGATGAAGACATAGTGGTCTAAAGGTGAAGTGGCTTGCTTCAGGCCCCATGACAAGTCTCCAAGCTCCTAGGAGTATGATAATGCAGAAAGAGCCCAAAGGACTTGGGATCAAAAAAAACCTGAGTTCAGGAAGCAGAAGCTCCACAAACTCTGGGCCTTTGGTCAAGTCACTTAACCTCTCTGTACCTCAGTTTCCTCATCTGTAAAATGGACAATAATAGCATCTACCTCCCTGGGTTATTGTGAGGATCAAATAAAAAAAGTTATAAAAACGGCATACTGCCTGGCACATAATATATATATATATACACATATATATATATGTATGTATGTATGTATATATTATAACACCGATAATGTGTTAAGATGATATAATAATGTATAGTATATTAATTTTATATTATATAATATTATTATATCATGTATTATATTATATATGTTATATGATAGCTATTAGTATTATTATCTTCTTCCAAGGGTTGCTATAAAGAATTTTTTTTGGTTAATTGTAAAGTGCTATATATTCTGCAAGCTATTGCAATCATGCCAAGATGCTTTTTGTGCCAAATACCCCCAACTCTTTTCCTTATTTTGGTTTTGGCTTTTTTGGAGAAGTCACTTTGCATGTTTCTCCCTCAACTCCCCTTCAACGGCCCTATAACCCAGACAGGGCTTCTTTCCCTTTTAAAAATGTTCCATTGCCCACTTCTTTCTTTTTCCCATACACAAGCAAACACTCACTCCCAACCCCCCAATCCTCCATCAGTCCTGGATCATCCCTTTTATACCTGCTCCAATCAATCCCTGTCTTCTAACCACCCACTACCCTTCCCACATTGCTACCACTTAAAAAAAAAATGTAATCAGAACCTGCCTGGGAAATACTGTTACAAAGAACAATAAGGAACACTTGGTTGGAGGGAAGAGGAAGGCCTGTAGCTGCTATGACTATGGGGTATAGAGCAATGTCTAAGTCACAGGGGTGGGGAACCTACAGCCTCGAGGTCACATGTGGCCCTCTAGGTCCTCAAATGCAGCCCTTTGACTGAATCCAAACTTCACAGAACAAATCCCCTGACTCTAAGACCTTTTATTAGGATCTATATGAAAGTACCCTTAGTACCTAGAACAGTGCCTTGTTCTTAGGAGGTGCCTAATATATGTCTACAACATGTATATTGGCTGTCCAGGCTGGGTAATTCTCAAGGCAGAGTAACCCTGATGCAGCTTCCTCTCTTCAGGAAGCATTGCTCCCTCACCATGGCAACCTTGGGGAGCCTAGGATGGGAGGAAAGAAGGGCAGTGAGGAGGGGTGATGGCATTACCTCCTCATTGTTTTGAGTACAGCCTGAAGTTGATACTGGATGCTACCTTCAGCCTGTGAGTGTGGCTGGAGAGAAGCAAGCCCCTGCCAGGTAGGAGAGTGACGGAGAAATCACACCAATAAGGCAGAGATCCAGACTTTTTCAAGAGTCCCACCCCCACCCCAGGAAAGGGAAAAGGGAACACACATGGAGGCAGGGAAGGAGAAAGGTCACACTATCATCCTACACCTGCCCTACCTCCAAGCAGGGTTGCTTAGGGTTAAAACTTGAAAGAAAGCAAGTAAGATGGTTTGCATGTCATTTCAGGCAGAGAAACAAGGAAGTTGGATGACTTATCAATTGGCACCTGTTCTTTTAGCTATTGTGATGGCTTCAGAACTTCCAAAAAGGAGAATGGCATCTAAACTCATTCTTCCCTCCTTCACCCTTCCTTCTTTCTCCCTCTCTGTCTTCCTCCCCCTCCTTTTCTCTTTCTCTCTCCTCCTCCCCCCTGTCCTCCCTTCCCTTTTCCTCTCTCACCTTTTCCCTCTCTCTCTCTCCTCAAACACACAAACAGGCCCACCTGGTTAAGGCCCTAAAAATCTCCCTAGGGAAGAAGGCATCAGAAGCCCCCACCGCCCCACTCAGTCCCCAGTCCCATGGTTTAACAAGGCTTGCCAGAGGAAGCATTGGATTTGGAGTCAGAAGATCCCTCAAGTCCACATCTCAACTCTGCCACTGGCCGTGTGAGCATGGGGCCTGTCACAAACTCCCAGTCTCATTTCCTCCTCCACAGCTTGGGGATTCTAACACCTAAAAAGACCCACATCCCAGACTCATTGTGTGAAAAGCATCTTATATATCTGAAAGCATAACATAAACATAAGCTATTATTAATTGTCTTAAAACTGTCATCACTGTGGGAAGCTTGGGATGAGAAACTCCCTCTATTGGGGTGGCTCAACACATTCTCTACAACCTTTCATTTTAGAGAGCTGCCTTGAACTGTAAGAGGCCAGAGACAGAACTTGAACCGGTGGCTTTACTGCCTCTGAGGCAAGCTCTTATTCATTAATTATAGCCATTAATTGATTCTCAACCACTAATAATAGGAGAAAGTCCTTCCTGAGCTCCAAAAATTTAATACCTTCTGCTTGACTTTTAGCCCATTCCTCATGTTCTGGTCTCCATTTAATAAAGTAATTTGTCTTGTAGAATAAAGCTATCCAGAGACTTGAACGCTGGGTTCCCTTTGCCTTCTTTCATCTTACCTTTCCTATCCCCTAGGCCAACAGTCTCTGGGCTGCTCTCTCTCTGGAGCTCCTCTCCACAATCTCCCTCATCCTTCTGAGACTGGAAAGGAAGGAGGTGGAGCGGGGGGGAGGGAGAGTTGTTCTAAAATGGATCCCAGGAAAGAGAGAATTGTATGGAATGAGTACCAGAAAGCACCTAGAATGGGAAGGAGGTGTCTAGAACGATGTCCAGGGAGGAAAGAAGAACATCGTGATATAGGGGCAGAAACACCAGTATTGGAATCAGACGACCTAGGTTAGACTCTCAATACTTAGTACCCGTGAGTAATGTTCTTCTTTCTCTGGGCCGTGGGTGCCTCATCTTGAAAACGAGGGGTTTGGACTAACTGAACTCTAAGTTCCCTTCCAACCCTAAATCTATGTATGAGCCCCAGTCTGGGATGAGAATCTGGCAGGCTGGGCCCAACTGCTCGAGCTGGCTCTGGCCTCCACCAGGTATGCAAGCTCACCAGAAACATCAGAGAACTCTTCAGCACTGAAGCTCTGCTCCCCCTCTCTGGGGATGCTGACGAAGGCCTGCATGGCCGGGGAAAGAACGATGGTCCCGCTGCTGGCTTGTCTCAGGAGGCTCTCCAGGTACCTGTAGGTACAGCCAAGAAAGTGAGGAGTGGAGTATGGGGAGGCCCTGCCTGCACGCTCCGCTGTTGGGGGGGCGGGGACTCAGCTTGAGGCTGGGGGGGAGTGGGGAGGGGGAGAAGGGGTCAGGGTTCTACTAAGCTAAAGTAGACAGTACAGTATTCTAATTAACAGCTCAAGCTGCCAACTCAAAAAGTAATTTTCTCTAATTTGCAAGCCACTTTTCCTCTCACTTGCATGACAATCATTTCACGTCAAAATGCAAAGGATTTTCAAAGCTTTCCTTTGCTTTCCACCCTTGTAAGGCCCCTCTCCCTCCCAAAACCCAGGACTTGTTCTGTCAGGCATGGTGGATTCATCTGAGATGGGAGAAGTGAGTAGGCAGGACTCCTTTCTTCAGCTGAACTACATCAATTAGATTATTAACTTCAGGATCAAGGAAATAAGGGAAGAAGCACTTATTAAGTATCTACTATTACATTATCTATAATATAATTCTTAACTGCTATAATATCTCATTGGATCCTCTCAATAACCCTGGGAGATAGGTGCTATTACTGTCCTTGTTTTACAGTGAAAGAAACTGAGGCTGATGGAAGTCAAGTGATTTGCTCAGGTTCACACAGAAAATAAGTGTCTGAGGCTGGATTTGAACTCAAGTCTTCCTGACTCCAGGACCGCAATCTATCTGCTGCTACCACCTAGCTGCCAAGGAATATAGGGTGCCAACCTATACAAACTTAGTATCTGGGGCTAGAGAAAAGCCCTAGGAACCCTAATATCCTGCCTCCAAATCTCCCCTTCCCTACAGAAAACAGCCTGGTATGTGGAGTCACAAGACCTGAGTTCAAATCCTGACTGTGCCACTTAATGTTTCTTAACTTCTCTTGGCCTCAGTTCCATCATCTCTAAAGTAGAAGATTTGGCTGCAGGCTTTCTCATGTTCCTCGTATTTCTAGACCCTGTAATATTTCTCCCCTTTTCTTCTGTTTAAATGGAGAGGGATCTAGTTATGGCCAGGTCAAATAGAGGAAGCCTTGCTTGACTATTGGCCCTGCTGGCCCTGCCTCCCTAGCCCACATCTGGGACATTCACCCTAGCCTATGCTCCCAAACACACACCCCCACACACCCACAACCAGCCCACTATGGGAGGGTCCCAAAAGTTGCCTATCTCCAGCTCATGCTGGATCAAGAGCGCCACCCAGTGGCCTCATCTATGCAATACCTTCCAAAGCTCTGGGGTATAGGATCAGAACACCCCAGAGAAAAGACCCCTTCTTATCTCTTAAGAGAACCCTACGCATGGAGGGTAAATAACCCTCAAGGAGCTCACTGTCAGGCCTGAGAAATAGGGGACACTTGGTTGGAGGAAAGGTGGTGGTAACCACAAAGGAAGAGGATGGCATTAGAATGGGCACAACGGAAAGTGGTTTGGATTTGAAGTCAGAAGGCATGGATTTGAATCCTTGCTCTTTCGCTAGCTATGGGACCTTAAGCAAATCACTCAGCCTCTCGGGGTTTCTTAACTCCTGTTTCCTCATCTGAAAAAAGGAGGAGGTTGAACTAGGTGATATCTAAGGTCCTTTCCAGCTCTAAATCTAGGGCCCTAAGTTAGAGAAGCATTTCCAGAATGGAGACAGAGTGAAAAGAACATTGATTGAAGGGAAAGAGGAGGAATGGGGGTGGGGCAGGAGATCTTACCAGTTGGTATAGAGGGTGGTAATAGTCTGCTCCCCAGAGGAGTCCAATGGCTGTGTCTGCTGTAGAAGGGCATTCCGGATAACCCGAGAAGCATCTGCACCCAGGAACTGGGTCAGTGACTGGATGAAGCCAATGTATGCCTTGACGCCTGCCAGTACTTCAGAGGGTCTTGCAATCTCCTGGGTCGTGGCATTGTAGCCGGCCAACCACACCATGGCTCTGTAGGAAAACAGGCCAAGTAGCAAGGGACCTAGGCTCCTAGTTTCCACCACAATCCCTAAGGGCCACCCCCACCACCTTCCCTTCTTGGTGTACTAATGTTTTCCTCAATCTTAAAGGAAGAAGTAGTCACATCTACTATAAGAGATGTTGGAGTATCATGCTTTGAGATCCTGGAGGTGGGGGGAAGAATGATGGAACCTCCCATATATGGACAGAAGCCATGAGGTATTTATATATGGGACTGAAAAGTCATAGTAGCCCCTGGCTAGCATCTACATATATGACTTAGGCAGGGCTAGCCGTACACATAGGAGAGAACCATCACCCTGTGGGCTGTGTTTTCTGATACAAAAGGAAGTTTCCTCCAACATACATACCAACCCCCATTCCAACTGTAGCTTATTAATGCCTATAATTTTACAATGAGAGATTCTTTCTTTGACTTAAGGTTTCTTCCCACATAGATCACTGGATCTGCAGTCAAGGGACCTAGGTTCAAATATTACTTATCTACTTATTCCCTATGTGATCTTAGACTTAACATCTTAGGCATCAATTTCCTCATCTCTAAATTAAGGAGGTTGGACTCAATAATTGTCCTGCTCCAAATTTTATGAAAATGAAAAATCTCCCTTCCTGTAAAGATGTGCTCCATTAAACTCTTATTAGTTATTTCTACCTCAGTAGGAATGAGTTTGTCACACTCCTTCCTGAAAACAGGTTTGATAGGAGGAGGAGAGAACATCAGGGCTTATTCCCTTGAGAGTCTGGATGGGAGGTGATTACAACCCAGGAAATTAAAAAAAAAAAAGCAGAGAAAAGGAAGACTGGGGGACCTTAAAGACAAATTTCATATACTGTATTCTGCTTAAGGCCAAATCTGTAGACAGAGTCCCATCCGCCCCAGAGACCATGGGGACTAGGTTTGGGGTAGGGAGGAGATCAGAGATCCTTCAGGGAAAGCGTTAAATCATTCGCATAGATATTGGGACTGGGAAAAGCAATTAGTTCTTGATTATATATATGAATTACCCAGAACAAATCTTTATTACCAAACTGCCTTCTTCCTGACCATGAGCAACCTCCTCTCTCAGGCTAGCCCAGGAAAAATATACTATTAATCACAGCTTCTTTACAACCCAATTAGGAAGATAAAGCTGTGGCATCCACTACCACTATCACAAAATAAATATGTAACATATTCCCCAAACCAAACAGAGATGATTTGGGGATTATTATTTTGGATTGCCCAGGCTAATTATACTAAACTGCTTCTCTCCCTCAGCATGAAGACCTAAAGGTTGTATTCTAAAAGTAGGGGTCCTCTCTGTTTTCTGGGGGTGAGGAGAGTACGATACCTGTTGAGCCGTTCTTCCAGATGGCTGCTGAGATACTCAGAAGGGAAGACAGTATGTTCAAAAACAGAGAAACTGTGCACATGGTTCATGGTCAGGGCCAGCTCTGTCAAGGTCAAGTGTAACTTGTCCATACTAAAAGAAATTGATTAAAAGTAAGGATCAAGTTGGAGCCGATCAGGAACCTGGAGCTTCAGATCCCACTTCCCACTCTACCTGACCCATCCTTATTCCCCCTACTTACTCCTCTCCTTCCCAGCTCAAAGAGAGGATTTAAGGGACTTTTGAACCCCAACACACACTCTAGAGATTTTCAACTTATGTGTATGCCACCACCCTCCCTGCAGGCTCCATTATGAAATTCCATGGCTCTGCATATGCTGACACATGGCATGACTAGAAGGCTTCTAAAAGACCCTAGCAGCTCTAAAACGCTATGGCCTCCAGATCCATGCAATGCTAGTAGAAATGAGTAAAAAGCAAAAGACAGGTTGAGGTGCTTTCAATCAATAAACTTTGGTGCCCTCCTTGACTTCTCACTCTTACTCCCTCCCACACAACCAATCATCTACTAAATCTCATAATTTCTTTCTCCACATTTCTCTGCTATATTCCCTACTCTCCAGTTACATAACCACCATCCCAGCCCATCACCTCTCACCTGGACTATTGCAATAGCTTTCTAAGTGGTCTCTTTGCCCCAAGTTTCTTCCCACTCCAATCCATTCTCTATGCAGCTGCCAAAGTAGCACAGGTCTGCCATGTCATCCCCCTACTCTATGAGCTCCAGGAACTCCCTAGTCTCTTTAGGATAAGGCGTTTAAAAGCTCTTCACAAGTCCTATATGAACTGAGGCAAAGTGAAGTGAGCAGAACCAGGAGAACATTGTACATAGTAACAGCAATACTGCAACAGTAATCAACTGTGAATGAGCTAGCTATTCTGATCAAGACAATGATCTAAAACAATGCTGGGGGACCCATAATGAAAAATGCTCTCTGTCTCCAGAGAGAGAACCGATGAACTCTGAGTGCAGATTGAAGCACACTTTTTTCACTTTATTTTTCTTGGGGGGGGCCTCTTTTGCAACATGGCTAATATGGAAATGTTTTGTATGACTTCACGTGTATAATCAGTATCATATTGTTCACCTTCTTAAGGGGGAGGGGAGGGATGGGAGGGAGCTAATTTCAAACTCAAATTTTTTAAAAACGAATGATAAAAATTTATAATGTAATTGGGAAATATTTAGTAAAATAAAAACCTATATTTTTTAAAAATAATAAAGCTTTTCTCAGCCTGGCCCCTTTCTATCTTTCTAGTCCTCTTATACATAACTCCCTTTAATACATTCTATAGTCTCATTGGCCCCCTTGCTATCTCTCACACACAATGCTCCCCATCCCCATGTCTGCCCCTCATCCCTGAAATGTTCTTGTCTCTACTTTTTAGAATCACTGGGTTCCTTCAAGACTCGGCTCAAGGACTACCTTTGCAGAAAGCCTTTGCTGGTTCCTGGAGTGGTTAGTACCTCACCCTCAAAGGTATCTTATCTTCTCTCTGAATATATCTTTGTTTGTACCTATTTATGTACACACACACACACACACACACACACACACACACACACACCATAAGAATATAATCTCCTTGAGGGCAGGGACTGTTTTAATACCATGCCTGGCACACTGCAAGTGCTCAATAAATTGACTGATGCTTTCCCAATACCTGCCTCCACACCCCCACCCACTTCCTTCTTGATCATGTCAACCTCCCTCTTCCCATCCCTTGTCCAGTTTCCAGCTGCACCGCCCCCCCACCCCGCATCCCCCACCCCAGACAGTTCTCACTTTGTAACAACACTGCGGTTCTTTCGATGACTCTCAGCCCCTGGCTTGTCCCTCTCGGGTTCTCCCTTTTTAGGGGTCTGCTTATGTTTCATGGTCTTCTTGTTCTTGGCTTTGCTGATGGTGGTGGCACAGTGCTTAGGCAGCAACTTTCAACACAAACAGGTAAATGGCGGGGAGGGGCATGCTAAGTTTCTCAGACTGCTTTTCTGTCCATCTGCTTTACACTGTAATTCTTCCTCTACCCACCTTTTATCTTCCTTCTCTCCAGCTCTTTCTTTTCTCTCCCTTTCTCCCTAATAGGGACATATTTAGATGGGATGTATTCTATTTTTCATTCTGGAGGGGCTTTCCAGGAAGAGAGAGGAATAAAGTCCCAAGAGAGCCTAGCTCCTTAATGTCCCCCTTAGAAATAGAAGAAACAGAAGTGCCAAAAAGAAACAAAACTACCAGAAACCCTAAAAATACATTTGTTTTAGGAAATAAGAAATGAAAGCACAAAAACAGAGTTCTAACATAAGGAAAATACTATGGATGAAGAGAGGTACAAGTAGTAAAAAGAAGATACTCAACACCGACAGAAGGACCAGTAGCAAAACTTAGATTTCCTTGGGCCACAGTAAGATGCATTATGGACATAATGAAAAAATTGAAGGAGGGAATTAAATTAGCAAAAAATTCATGAGATGAAATGAAGAAGGATTTTACCACAACTAAGAAATCTTGAGACATGGTGATAAGAAAACTCAACAGTTTGGAAATCGAGTGTCAACAAGACAATGGACCCAATGGGGGGGGCGGGGACAAGGGAAATATAACTATTTTACTCATATTCCAGAATGGAAAAAGCAGCAAAGAAAGCAGGAAAAAAAAACCAACCATGCAAAAAGATTTGTGGTTCATTGGATAAAAGCACTGGTCAGCAAGGCCTGCATTCAAATCTAACCTCCGATACTAGTTTTGTGACTGTGTGTTGTGGTAATTAAGGTGGGACTTTTTTACTGTTTTATCTTTTAGAATGCTAAACTAATCAAGTGTCTTTGATTAAGTCTTGCTAGGTGTGAAGCCCCAGGCCCACACCCTTTTGCTGATTATGTGTGAAACCTTCAGCCCTAAGAAAGGTATATATGGAGGTTAGCATTTTGCTTTGGGGCTCTCACTCACTGGAAGAGTATCCTGTGATTTGACCAGGTGAGACTCTGGGTAGCCATTGTTAAGAGCCCCCCCACTTTGAAAACCCAGATGTTGGTGCTTCTCTGGTAACTACGTACTGTGATTTGGTTAGACAGAAATGTTGATCTGTTTATACTGTCTTTGTTGGTAATTTCTATTTGTATTTGCTCTGAAGTTCAGGGTGCTGGCTTTTCCCCCTGAACTAAGTGAATGGTATATGTATGTTTGATTAAAATGAGATTGTTAACCCCTTAAAGTTGCTTTCCTTAGAAAAGCAGATCAAAGGACCTGTGCTAGCAGCCTTCCTGTGTGCTGATGTTGTTGGTCTTACACAGCCAAAGTAGCTGCTAGCTACATTGTTGTTACACTGTGGGCAAATCATTTAACCTCTCTGTCTCAGTTTCCTCATTTTAAAAAGGGGAATAACAATAACATCTCCCTCCCAGGGTTGTTATAAGGATCAAATGAATTATTACTTGTAAGGCACTCGGCAAACCTTAAAGTGTTATATAAATATTAGTTATAATTATAATCAAGAGTAATTAATCTGAAGAATACAGCAAAGAGAGAAAATTTGAGAATAGCTTCCCAAAAATGGGCAGGGGTAGGGGGGAATATGACTACTATATCCCAGAAAATCCAACAGGAAAATTTCCCAAAAATATGGAAAAAAAGGGCTAGATTGCAAATTGACAAAATTCTTGGGACATCAACAAGAGAAAATCCAAAATTCAACTTGTCCAGATATACCACTGTCAAGCTTTAAGAATATTATAGCAAAAGGTTGCCAAGAAGAAAAGCATCATATTTTTCTATCCTATTTATCCCTCTATTCACAGAATCGAAACTCTCAGGCTAGCATTGCACTTCAAGAATCAATTTGTCAATAACCCCATTTGCAAGGTCTCCTGGGGGAGGTTCTACAAGGTTCTATCATGATTAGGAAGATTGAGATTTCACCAACTCCAAGTAGGTTCAATAGGATCAGATCAATTACAGAATTGTGGAGTCTGTGGAACCAGGTACCAGGGAGACAATAAGTAAGTGGTATCTATTAAGCCAGACCACAGGAAGACTAATGACATATTCATCAAGAAATCAAGTGTTCAAACACACAGAAGCTTTGGAATTGCCCCATTCTAGCCACCAACTCACTCTATTTTAACAATCATTCTCTCTCTCTCTGTCTCTCCATATATATATATGTGTATATATATATATATGTGTGTGTGTGTGTGTGTGTGTGTATATATATGGATACGCATATGTATATATGTATATATGCATATATAAAATTTTATCCTTTCATATTATAGCATGAAAGTAATATATAACTTATTATTATTTTATATTATTATATAATGACTTGGAACCCCTCATGTAGAAATTACCATCCATCACCTGACCGCCTTCTCTTCTAAATCCATTGTTTTGTCCTTTTAACACCAACTCTATATCTATCTCCATTCTTTATGAGAAGACTCCATAGTCAGATACTACCAGGCATACAGAGAAGGGAATGAAACTAATGCCCCTCCCCAAATGTGACAATATAATTTAATGGTTCAAAATCTGTTTTGTCCTTCAGAGGAGTTGCCTCAGGAATTGCACATCCAAAGCAACTTTCATCTGTTTCAGAAAATCAAATTTATCCTTCAAGTACAGAAATTTGCCACTAATAAGGACATTCAAGGAATGCAACACAAGTTGTTTGTGTTCTGAGCCAAGATGATGTGGCTGGAGTAAAGTGTGCAAAACAACAAAGGGACAACTTTGAAGGCAAAAACATACATCTGTATGTTGGTTAAATCAGTCACATTACATTAGGACCTTAGCTCCCACACCATCAGGCACATATGTGATCAAGAAATATTTGTTGAATGATGAATGAACATGCATAGCTCCTAATAATATATGTGTGTGTATAACTTTGTCATCTCTTCCTTAAACAAATTACTTAGATTTTCTGTAGAGTGTATTATCCCCACCTCCCTTAGCAGTTCCCCAACAATGGAGACCATTCTCTTTCTTGTACAATGGCAAGGTCACTGGAATGAGTTTGTGTCCTAGTTCTAATGCTTACTAGCTGTGTGACCCCAGTCAAATCACTATATCTCTCTGAACTTCATCTCTTTCATCTATAAAATGTGGGGTTATAATATTCTTACTGCCTTCCCTCATAGGGCTTTTGTAAGGAAAGAAACCTAAATGTATTATATAAATATAAATGTGATGCCCTCACACCCAGAGGGGCTTGGGACAGTTACTTAAAGAACAGCTCTGTGACACTTCTTGATTGCCTTAGAGAAGACTTGTAAGCCTATAACACTGGCAGGGAGAGAGAGAAAAGGGGGGCGGGTGAGAAAGGAGAGAAAGGACAGAAAGAGAAATGGAGATGGGAGGGGGAGAGGGAGAGGGAGAGGGAGAGGGAGAGAGAGAGAGAGAAAGAGTATGTTTGTGAGAGACAGGGCAAGAGAAAACATTTGAATGGCTATTGGGAGTGCCTGGAGCCATAGGCACATGGAGAAAGCTGGCCCCACCTGTACCTCTAGAGACTGTTAAGAGTGGACTTCTCTGGTGAGAGTATTCTTTCCTTGGATTATCTGAGATTTTACCTCACTCTTGAGTTGAAAAGCCTATTTTCCCTTGTATATTTTATCATTTTCTCTCATCTGTAGATCTCCCCCAGTTTCTCAATTATGGAGTTTTGGGTTTTGGTTTTTTGTTTGGTTTTGTTTTGTTATAAATTTGTTTGCTTGATATCTGTTATCTTTTGTGTAACAAGTGTTTGGTGGGAGGGAGCTAAGCTGTCTAAGAACGAGCTAGCTATTACCCCCCTACACCCCCAATGGAGGAGTGGGAATAATTTCTAACTGAAAGTAGCTTTTATCACGAACCTCTGAAAGGGCATTGTACCCTTAGACTGTAAATATCTGATGTGTAGAGATACATTCTAGCCCAATGCCCCTCTTGGAGATAGGAAAGTGGAGGAGTGAGTGCCCAACCACAGCTCTCCTCCTACTCCACCCAAGGTGAAAACTGCAGTCTCCCTTGGAGACATCGAGTGGGTCATTCCAGATCCTATCTATCTAAATATATTCCCACAACGTGGGCTGTCCTGGGTCCCTGTAGCCTGGTACCATCTGTCACAGTGGGCCCATCAGGACTCTGTTACCTGGTCTTCCACTGAAACATTGCCCCATGTTGCCTGACCTACATGTGTTACACGAGTGCACATCATTAATGTGCATTCCATGCCTATAGCCAGGGTTCAACTCCATTACTCCTTACTCTGCATCTCTTTCTAATGCCCAGCAAAGGTCTCAGCTCCTAGTAAGCATTCAAACACCATGAATATGTCTGTGCGTGTGCACACACAAATACATACATGACTCTTCAGAGACTGTGCCCACATTATCAAAGCAACCACAAAGCTAAGGGAGCCGCAAACTTTACCCAAGAAGCATGGAGAAGACCACAGGTCAGCAGCAAAGCAGGTTCCCTATTTTTAAAAACCTCCACAATTCCTGTTCAGCCGCCCTTGACTAGCATGGCATGAATCAGTCAAGAGTGGCAGGGAGGGAGAAAGAGAAAAAGGAGGAAGAAATCAAGAAAGAAGGAAGAGCAGCCCTGGGCACAAAGATAAGGAGACAAAAATATTGCAAAAGGGAGGACCCTGAGAATGAGGAGATAGGGCAGCATCAGTGTGCAAATGGCCGGAGAGACAAGGAGAAATGAATGACAGATGATAGGAGAAAGGAGCCCTCACTGCGGGGTCTGGAATCCTGGGATCCATTAGTAACTGGCTTCTGATGTTGAGCAAGCCAAATAACTCTGAACCTCAGTTTCCTCATCTGTAAAATAAAAGTGCTCACCTAGATGACTTTTGTGGTGTTCGAAATCTATGATTCTAAGAACCTGGGCTACAAGGTCCAATCTGGGGGCCAAGACTTACTATAAACTTATTATAAAATCCTGCCATAAACAATAGAATACTCAAACCCTGGCTTTATCCAAGGAAAAAATTGGAAAGACATGCGGCATTTAAGGGAAAGGTAGATGCTCAGTTGATGGTGGAGGGTGGGCAGGGGCAAGGGAAAGGGCCTGGCTCGCACACTCACCTGCTCACTCAGATTTCGCTGCTCAGCACAGATATCCAGGACACAGTTGCTCGTTTGCTTAGCCAGATCTTCCAGGAAGGAATTGCAGTAGTGAAGGGCATGGTTCTTCAGGTGAGGATACTGAAGAAAGAGAAATTGGTTATCACCAAGAAAGCCTCTGTCATCCCACAATGCTTACATGGACCAAGGCTCCCAAAGTACCACAACATCTACTTTTGAGCTTAATTGGAGCCATTTTCTTCTTTATACAGAAAGAGAAACAGAGGCACAGGGAAAAAAGATGCCTCCAAACATATATATATATATGCATATGTACATACATACATGCATATACATATATTACTAGAATAAGTCAGTTTAGGACCTAAGTGTCCAGATGTGAAGTCACTTACTTGGACCCTTCTTGACTTCAGGAAAGCAGCTTTCTGTGTCAGGGATTTGAGGCAAGGGGTTATAGAATCACCAGATAACTGATAAGGTAACAAGGGCCCAAAGAAGTTAAATGACTTGCCCAAAGTCACACACAGGGGTGTTCCTAAAGTCTGGACACATAGGCAACTGACAGCAATGTGGAGTTATTGCATCAAGTTCACATGAATCTTGCAAAGCGCATCAATCTTCACATCATATTGAGGGAAATCATATTGAAGATGTTATTTGTTAATATTCCAATTAAATAAAATTTTCATTTCTTGAAAATAAGCATTTTTGCCTATGTGTCCTGACTTTAGGAACACCCTGTAGATTGTAAGTGGTAGAGCTAGCATAATAGGGGCCCCAAAGACCCACCTCCTCTGGACACATCTCATGGGTACAATTGGCAAAATGGGCACAGATCAGGGGGAAGGCAATGGCATAGCGCAGCATGGTAGGCTCCTCCAGGGTTGAAGCAAACATCTTCTCAAAGGTACGGAGATGAAAGCTGGAAAGGAAAGAAAGGGAACTTATCCTTGGTATTACCCGGTACCCTCAACCTGGGAGAGAGAACACATCAAAGAAGGTGCTGTGCTCTATGAACAAAGCAGAATTGAAATAGCTCAAAAGAAACATGAGATGGGCAAATTTAGAGAATCTACCCCAAATGTTCACACGGATTACTTGTGCCTGACCTGTGGTAGAACATTTCAAGCTTGTACTGGTCTGATCAACCACAGTCGGACATACTGTAACTTGACTCTAGCATACTGATGTTATTCTGGTCCTCTTAGAGAAGGAAGGACAACAACCAGTACCATGAAGAAGGCTGGATTTAGGGTCAGGAACCCTGGGTTTGAAACTTTGTTCTACTTATTAGCTATATGAACCTGGTCAAGTCCCTTCACTTGTTATTTGCCTCAGTTTCCTTATCTACATAAGGCCTAGATTACCTGCCTCACAGGACTATTGCATAGATCAAATGAGCTAAAGAATGTTAAATCACCTCCCACACTATGTAGTGCTATATATACACAATAACACAACACAATGTACCCTCTGATGCCCTTCAGTTTTTATTATTGTGTACAACAGTTAACTGTATTGCTATCTTCCCTCTTACCAAACTGTAAATTCCTAAGAGGGCAATGATTATGTTCTATTAAAATTTTTTATTTCTCCACACTTCTTAGCACAGCATTCTAAAGACAGTTATCCCAACCACTAGTGATTTGTTGTTTTTAGAGTATTAATTTGCTCCCCCTTCCACAATTTTCTCCTTCCTGTGTCTGAACTCTTGCGGAAACCATTCTCCAACTTGAAAAGCCCTCACATTTGTGAATTCACATCCCTCTCACCTTTCCAAAACCGTTCAGAGAACCTTCCCTGATGAATTCCAGGAACCTTTGATCTCAGGTAGATTCATAGGTCTGCTTCCTCACTTGCTATCCCCTCCACATTGATATATTTATTATACCCTTGATCTTTCAAACACCCACAGTTACCTGCAGATCACCAGGGAATGCTCCTCAGTCTTTTCTCCTCCTACTATAATGTAAATTTCTCCCAGGCAGACATCTTTTCAGTCCTCCACAGACTTCATTGTTGTGCAGTACTCTCTACATAACAGTGAGGGCTTAACACAGTACCTGGCCCATACCAGGCACTTTAAAAATGCTGACTGGATGCTGCCTGTGTCTCAGAAAGGCTTAGCCCGTCTCCCCATCTGCCAGACATCCTATTCTCCAACCCTCTCAGTCATTCCCATTGATTTCTTTCAAATTGCCTGAAAGGCATTTTTTTTTAAGTAAGAATACCCAAAGTGGAAAGAACCTGGAAGGGGTTCAGAAGATGGTAAGGAAAAGGATTTTAAAAGGAGGAGAGAATAGAAGGATGAATTATCCCAGAGAAACTTTCCCTGATTTCAATGTACCCTCCCTCGATGACCTCATCCTCAGGAACAAGCTTCCCCCTAAAATTCTATAAAATCCCTTGTTTTACGCTCTCTGATATGTTTATATTGTGCTATTGTGTAAAATAGTTATCTGTGTCTTACTTCCTACTAATCTGTAAGATCCCTTTGGACAGACCATGCCTCATATAAATTTTGTGTTTCTTCCAGCATCTACCACAATGATCTACATATAGTGTGGGTGCTTAAAAAATGTTTGATGAGCAAATGAATGAATGGATTCAAGTGCCCAAAGAACTGTTCTACAGTGAGTGGTGACCAACAGCCCCACACTTCCACTGAGAAAAGAACAAGTAGCAGAAATTTAAATGAAAGGTGTCAGGACTAACAGAGATACTGATGGATTCTGAAATGGATGAGCAAGAAGTTTAATCCATCTTGGTCCTAAGAGACCCTACAAAAAAAAAAAAAAAAGGTTGTCTTTTGTGAACCTCAGAGGAAGAGTATGTGTTAGGTTGAATAACTCATTTTTTTTGGTGATGAGAACACTGAATTTCCTTGTTTTTCCCTTGTTTGGAGAGGTAATTAGATAATCAATGGTTATATAAGGATGTGGGTAGAACAATCAAAAACTCACTGTGCAATGAGGAGGCTTCTTGATCCAAGAAGGGGAGCAAGAACAATGGTTCGACAAGGCCTAATGATAGTAATAGCTATTATCATACCTGGCTTTAAATCCCACCTCAAATATTCACTGGTTGGGTGACCCCAATGGGTGGTCACACAATTATGATAATTGACAACTCACCTTAACTAGGACTTGATGTTTGCAAAGTACTTTGCATGCATTTTCTCATTGAGCCTCACAAAAACTCTATAAACTAGTTCTTACTACTACCTGCATTTTACAAGTGAAGAAGGTAAGGCTTAGGAAAATTCATGTGACTCACCTATGGTCACAGAGCAAGTAAATATTTGGGGTAGAATTTAAAACCAGATCTCTCTCAACTTCAAGTTTAAGGCTCCTTTTCCTATATCATACTGAGCACCCGAAAAAAGAAAAGAAAAAATATTCCTATCTTACTGGAACCAGTATAGCCCTACCAACAGAACAGAGAAAAGGACCAGAGGGCTGGACTTAACATTCTGGCCCTGAGCATACCAAAAGATGGAGAGATCAGAGGTCTCCACCAGTATCTCCTCCACCGAGTCCAACATTCGAGAATGGAAGACTATGAGATTCATCACCTTGGCCAAGTCAGGATTCTCATACAGGTGCAGGGGAGCCTTGCTCACACTGGTATATGCCTGTCATGGAAAGACGGAAGAGAGAAAATAGTAGGCACAGCCCTCCGGACGATTCAGGCTAGGTACAGCCAGTCTAGACGTAGTTCTAGCCTATGCCCTCTTCTCTTCTTCCTCTACACCTCATTGGCTCCCATAGGTTTAGCTAACATCTGCACACTGATGACTTACATATGACATGCATCTATAACTTAAGCTAGTAAAGCTTAAAACTGTACTAAGATTTTGGGGACACTATGTATATAAATATAAATACATGTATGTACATGTGTGTATGTATAAATACATATACCTATATTGTGGAATATATATTGTATATACACATATACCTACATATACATGTATATATACACACGCATATACAATATATACAAATACATATACACATGTATACATATACACGTATATACACGTATGTACACGTATGTATACATTTATAAACATGTGTACTATACATACACGTATCTGCACATGTGCATACATATATAAACATATACATTATACATGCACATATATACACATATGCATACATATTGTGTTTGTCCTTCATTCTCAAAGAGGACCATGACATCAGGAAAATGATGACATGACTTGCAATTGACTTGGATTTGAGTGAAGGAGGGCTGTGCAAGGTCACCAGTCTCACTTTCTCCTCCAGAGCATCTGGGTCCAGTGACCTGGTATTCATCAGGATGACTAGAGATAACCCAGGATGCAATGGGAGATCCTGGCCTATTTAGGCTAAGGTCTTTTCAGGTTCTCACTTAGCGTGAGGTAACGCCCATTCTGTGAATAGGCCTCTTTAAGAAGTGAGTCAAGGGATGTGCCCTTTAATTAGAAAAAAAATCAAGCTGGGAGGAGAAGACCCTCAGTGTTGCTGTTCCAAAGAGAAACAGTTACCATTGACATTCACTCTAAGCAGGAGAACCCAAAACCTAGTTCACTCAGAAGCTCATGACTAGGTCCCTACCCAAGCTTCATTTAATGGCTGCATGCATACATACACATATACACTATATATACACACACACACATATATGCATATGTATACATATATACACGCATATAATATACATACATAGATACACCTACACACATATATGCATATGCATACATACATATATATATATATACATATATACACAATATACATACACATATACATATATAAAATGTATCCAGCCCCAGTCTCTTCCAAGTATTGGTCCCACATCACCAGTTGCCTGGTGGACCATTCAATCAAACTGAATTATGAGAGACACTTCAAATTCAACATATCTGAAACTGAACTCTTTATCTTTTCCCCCCACCCCAACTCTCCATTCTTCCAAACGTCCCTTTCTCTATTGAAGGTACCACCAGCCTCCCAGTCTCCCAGGTTCATCCTCAGCATTATCCTGGTCTATTTCCTCTCCTTTACCCTACATATTCAATCACTTGCCATATCTTGTCTCTCCCTCCACCATATCTCTTGTCTCTAACTCCTTCCTTCCACTCACATGGCTACCACCTTAGTTGAGGTCGTCATCGCCTCTTGCCGAGATAATTTCAACAGCATCCTAATTGATCTCCCTGCCTCTCATCACTCTAATCCATCCTACACACAGCTGCCAAAACAATTTTCTTTAAGCACAGATCTGACCATGTGACTCCCCCACTAAATCAACTCCAGTGGCTTCCTATTGCCTCTAGGATAAAAACATAAACTCCTTTGTTTAGCTTTTTAGAGCCCTCCAGAACCTGGCCCCAATCTATCTTCCCAAACTTATTGGACATTACTCCTCCTCCCACATTCTGCAAAAGGCCAAATTGGCCTTCTCTCTGTTCCTTACATGCACCACTCCAACACCCATCTCCTCGACTTTGCATTGACTATCCCACTACCTCACCTCTGGCTCATACAAGCAGCCCCTCCTCTCTTCCATTAAGACCCACTTCAAGTACCACCTTCCACCTGAAGCTTTTCCTGACCAACCCCAACTCCCAAGATATCTTGTAGTTAAATATGTATTTAAGATATATATATATACACATATATAAAACACACATATATAATGTATATATGCATATAGATTTCATTTTATATTTATGCTATATATTTATATACATACTCGTCTCGCCCATTAGAATGCAAGTTTCTTTGAAGTGGGGACTGCGTCTGTCACATCATAGTTATTAGTTAATATTTACTGATCTATTCATGAAGGTTGGGGTAGTCCTGATAGCAGGGTTAGGGAGAAACTGTGGTGGGAGAGGCAGGGAAGAGACACTAGGGGAAGCAAATTCCCGTTACCTGTAGTCGGAACCAATCCAACCTCAGTCCAGAAAAATCAAACTTTTCTCCACTGTCAACTGTGAAGAAGGAAAGAGAAGGAAGTTTAAATAGCATCCCAGGAACCAAGATTCCCTAGAATACTATGTGATCTGTCCCTGTCTCCCCTATCTCAATAAATATGACTAAGATCTCCAGAGGGAGATTCCGCTCCTTCCTCCCTCCCCCACCTCAGTCTGCTGCCCTCACTTCCCTCCGGTCACCTTGTTTGAGGTTAAGAGAAGAGAGAGTGCTGACAAAGGAAGACATGATGATGGATTCCTCTTCCGGGCACACTGATAGGTTCTGGAAGAAGTATGGAGGAGAAGGGGGTCAGATGGGCACAGAGACCCCACTAGAGAAGTGAAGGTTCACAAAGCTCATCTGACACTGCTCAACAGAAAGACTTTATCATGGCGGAGAGGCAGGGTTGGAGAGGGTTTGAGGAAGGGGGATAAAGGAGGAAACTACAGGACTCAAAGACAGAACCCTCCTAATGCCCTAACAGCTTCTTTCTAGACATCTGCTTCCTGTTTTGGTGCAGTCTCAGTCTTATTTGTAGTATCCAAAGAGGAAAAATAGATCAATGACTGTCATCTCCTTTTTGTTTTTGTGGAGTCATTTTTTCAGTTGTGTCTGACTCCTCGTGACCCTATTTGGAGATTTCTTGGAAGAGATACTGACATTTCCTTCTCTAAGTCATTTTACAGAGGAGAAAACTGAGGCAAGCAAGGTTAAATGACTTTCCCAGGGTCATACAGCTAGTAAGTGTCTGAGGCTGGATTTAAACTCAGAAAGATGAGTCTTCCTGATTCCAGGCCCCGCACACTCTCCACTATGCCACCTAGCTGCCCATCTCCTTTTTACACATGAGGAAGATGGATGAGGCCCTTTGTCCCTCTAAGCTGCCTCACATGGGATGATTTAGAGCAGGGATTCCCCTGTGGTCAACGAGACATACCTGGATGGTGTCACTGAGCACAAGAGCATCGAACCTGGCAAGGTACTGAAGGTGATAGCGTTGTATGATTTTGGTGTGTCTCTGGATCAGACCTCTCACCTCCTCCAGCAAGAAAAGCAACTCTGCGATATGCCTAGAGATGGATATGGGATGGGGAACCAAGGGGAGGAGAGGAGAGGGAGGAAGAGACAGAGACAGAAAGATAGAGAAACAGAGAGAGAATTCGCACTTTCTCAGGACATCTGAGTCTCATCTGTAAAGTGAAGGCCTTGGATTATGGAAAGGGCATTGAATCTGGAGTCAGGGGACCTGGTTCAAGAAATCTATTGTCACTGTGTCATCTGGAGCAAGTCACTTACCCTCTCTCTGGGCTTTTGTTCCATAAACCTACACTCCTGTGATCCTGGATGGTCACATACTCCCTGCCCCCTGCCCTGACAGCCAGAGCTTCAGCCATGCTAAGCAATTTGATGGGAAAGAATTGGCCCAAGCTCGCCTTTTCCCTCATCAGGAAGCCCTTGCTCAGAAACTCACGGGTCAGCATAGTCCTCTGGCGTCTTCGTCTTGGTGACATTTTCTGCATGGCGAATCAGCCAGTTGACTTCATCCCGGATAAAGGACAGAGCCAAGAAGGCCAAAAGGGCCTGGCAAGAAGACAGAGGCAGCATAAGTTTTTGAACTGCAGAGTGATTCCTGAAGCATACATGCAACTCTCACCATAGCACATACAAAGACAACTTCACACAACCACACCTGATGAAAACAAGTGTTCAAAAAATGTTAGTGCAGTTTTAAACTTTAATAACTTAAAGATCATACTCCAATTTATAATAAGTATGTTCATAGCAAGTTCAGTTCCTAAATTGGGTCTCGTCACCAGGTTCTTAGAATCATAGGTTTGGAGGACCATAAAAGGCATCTAGTCCAACCCCTCTACCTTTATCCCTGACTCTCCCTGCTATTTCTACAGCTTGCCTTGGGACCCAGGAGTCCTGGTTCATCCATTAACACAGTCTCCAGCTCTTTCACAGCAATCCTCAAAAATTGTCGGCGCTGGCAATGAAACTGGCCACTGTGGAGAAGAAAAGGAATAAGGAGAGGGACTCTTGCCTCTACCCAGGCAAAATTTGGGGGAGATAAAGGGCTAAAGGGTGGGAGAAGGAAGAGGACTAAACTAGAGGTGAGGATTATAATAATTCCTGTGTTACAGGTTGCAAAGTTCTTTTCTTTATATTATCTCATTTGAAATTAACAATTAAATGACATAATACACAGAGAAAACACCTTGCAAAATCCTAAAGCACCTTATAATGTTAGGTATTAATAATAATAATAGCCTTGTGATGTAGACAGAGGAGATGTTATTTCCCCTATTTCATAAATAAGGCAAATAAAGTTAAAAAATTTGCTTACACTAGTAAATGACATTCAAATTTGAACCTAGATCTTCTGACTTTAAATAGAGTGTGCTTTCCAGGGCACTACCCTGGCTCTCAGAGAACAGGGAGGACTTGTGGGTAATGAGTGCTAGCAGCACATCTGCTGGGTTAAGGAGTGTGAGAAAAGCAATGGGGGTGGGGCAATGAGAAAGGGAAACACAGGAGAGCACGGGGACACTTCATACCCACCAGGGGATACCTCCTACCTGTTATTCACCACATACTCTTTGCTTTCCTTTATATCTGTCACTCGTTTGCCATACCTGGGTATTGACATAAGCACAACAGAGTTGGGGAATCACTGGGGCCCATCTTTCTGTGTAGACCCAATGTGAATAATCCACTAGAGGATCTCACCCTCTGCCTAACCCACTGCAGCAGCACATTCTAGTTTGGGAGAGGCCATGTGCTGCCCTCCCAGCTCAACCCTTCCCTTCCTAGCCCCCAGCTTCAGAAGATGCTTTCTTTCTTATGTCTGGCTCTCTCACAGGGCTCTCAGCCTGTACTCCCTTACCAATACTTATGTTCCTATTGCCTGTTTCCCACCTAATCTAGATTAGTTTTCCCCTTATACAGGAAACCTGAGAAAGAGAGTCTAGGTTAGTCATGTAACAAATGTTAAAATTAGAAACTAGATAACTATAGTGAAAATTAACTGAATTCTCTTTGTTTTCTGGGTTCAGAAGCAGGGCCTGTTACTAAGATACAACAGACTCTTCTGCCATGGAACCATTCCAGAATGCTGCTGAAAACTGGGTCCTTCGAAGTCAGCCTGCTCATCCACTAACTCTCTAACAGCATCCTGTCAAACACTTCTTTTTGTGGATTCCTGCTTGGCTTCCTCCTCCAAGACCTCCCATACTAACACTGTCCATCCAACAACCCAGTAACACCAGCCCTTCTCCAAGAAGACCTCCCATACTAACACTGTTTATCCTCCAACCCAGTAACACCAGCCCTTCTCTAAGAAGACCTTCCATACTAACACCGTCCCTTCTCCAAGAAGACCTCCCATATTACATTGTCCATCTTCCAACCCAGTAACACCAGCCCTTCTCCAAGAAGACCTCCCATATTACATTGTCCATCCTCCAACCCAGTAACACCATCCCTGACCCACCTTTCCCCCTCAATATTCTTTCATTAATTATTGAGGTTTCCTGATCTCCCTAAAAAAACCCTTTGTTTATACACACACACACACGTATCTTGGTATTAAAAATCTTAGAGTAGGAAAAGTATTAGGATAAATTTTAAATATCTATAATATAAAAACAAAACACATAATGAGACTTTAAAAAAATCCCTAGTTCAACTCACATCATTCTACAGATGGAGAGAGAAACCAAAGCCGTTAACTAGGCCGAGATCATACAGCTAACTTCTAGCAGAGCCAGGACCAATACCTAGTTTTTCTGTCTTCTCAAATCCTTTGCTCTTTCAACCACATTATGTACCTTTTAGATAAGAAATTCCCTGAAAGCAAGGATTTGGTTTGCCCTTTATATGTCTCTTCTTTAAGACGCATTCCAAGCCCCTGGAACATAGCTCTGTGTTCCTTGGCATTGATACAAACTTGCTGACAGATTCAGAATGAGAAAGAAAAGAAAGACCCCAAAGGATGCTAGACCAGCCCTTGGAAACCTTACCCTTTCAAACTGCCAAACAGGTCTTCAGTGACCTTGTGTACCTGAAGTACTTCCTCTCGGATGAGGGTGATGTACAAGGAGCCTTGCAGGCCCAGCTTCCACAGTTTCTGGCATTGGGGGTTGGCATTAAGGCACCCATGGCACAAGAGGAACCCTACTACAAGTGGGAAAGATAATAGAGAGAAGGAAGTTCAGAGGTTAGAGCCCTTGGGCTTCACTGTTTTATCATCAAACTGCCTTCAGCCCCATTGCTGGAACACTTACTAAGAATCCAGCGTTCCATCACCTCCAAGGAGAGATACTCACAGGCCATCTGAGGGAAAGAGAGGGAGAGAGGTCAAGTCAGCTTGTCTATCCCCTGGAGGAGAAGGGCAACCCAGGGGGAAGAAGAGGCAGCTGAAGGACGAGCAAGGACTCTTACTACTGGTGAAGAGTCACAGATGAGGCCAGATGAACTAACGTAGGATTCAATTTACCATTTAACTGAGTGAACCACGCCACAATGTGCAGACCTAACTGGGTGAAAGAAACCATAACAGGGGTTGGAGAAATTGGAGGAATGGGCACAAATAGAAAAGGGAAGAGAAATAGAGGCACGATGGAAAAAAATTTACATTCTACAAGTTATATCAATATCAGGCATTACTAGAAACATGAGTAGAACACTGGGAGGTAGGACTCTGAAGCTTTTGCTGACCAACCCAGACCACACTGATCTCTTCATCCTCTACCCTGTTCAGTGTCCACATCACTCATCTGGTACTTATTTTGTGCTGCCTTATGAGTTATTTTTGTACACCATGTTTCCCTAACTAGACTGCCACTCTCTGAGGATAGGGATTAACTTTTTCATCTTTGTTTCTCTTCTCCCTCCCTACTCAGACTCCTGACCCAAAATAAATAAATACTCACTATTCATAGAACAAATTACAAGCTTAGGAGTTTGGACTTTATTCTGTATGTGATGGGAAGCTATTGAAGATGTCTGAGAAGGGGAGTAGCATGATCAGAATCTTTACTCTCACAGCAACATATAGAATGAATTGGAACAGGGAGACACTGGATAAAGAAGCTATTGGAGTTAGTTTTAGTGAGAACTGTAGCTATATATCTGGAAGTTATCCATAAACTGGCATTGTGGGAGTGGATGAATGGAGAAGGGCAAAATTATCAAGAGGAAGGAAGAGCGCTTTGGGGAATGTCTAAGATAAAAGGAAGCTTCCAAGACAGCTTTTGTGCTGCCAAGTAGATGCTCAAAAAATATTAGTTGATTAATTGGAGGCCTTGATTGGATACCCTGATGGTACTTCAGCTTTCCCTCTATTTAGTCATTCAATAAATATTAATGAATGCCTACAATGTATAAAACAAACACAAATTCTTACACTTACCCCAATCTCCAAACCAATCCATAAATATCCACCAGCCAAGAAATTCTGACTTGTCCCTTTCAGGTAATTCAGAGACAATGCTCAATTCTCCTGGTGATCCAGGATATCCTGGGCCTGAAAGAACCACCCTTCCCCACAACTGGCCTTAGCTGTCACCGCAGCCGGCCAATGGAGGGAACTGACCGTGTCTGAGCTGGCAGGGTTGATCATGGTTGGGGGAGCGCTGATGAGGCTCAGAAGCTGGGCGCTCCGCCACTGCTCAGCACCCTGGTTCCTTCGAGTAAAGAGGAAGTGCAGGGAGAGGAGGGCCCCACTAACAGCCTGTGGAAAGAGACAAAGAGAACCCAAGAATGAAGGTACAACAAAGAGGCGCATAAACTGAATTCTGATGATTTTTCCCCTGCCCCAGAGGCTTGCCTTTGTGTGGGGGCCAAACTCCTCTGTCAGCTTCTTGAGGGGATGATCATATTCCAAAACCATCTGGCCCAAACGAGCAAAGCTGGGGTCACTGGGAGAAGAATTTGAGAATATTATAGGCCTTCCTTTACCCACCTGCTCATCCACGAGGAGCCTCAGGGGAGAGAGAGTCCTGGAAGGCATGTCTTAGTCTCTGAGGTTTTTTCTTTTTCAATTTGGCTAGAATAGATTTATTTCATCTGTCTGTAAACAAGGTGTTTTAATAGTTATGGCATTTTTTGAAATGCATGTTAAATTAGATGAGTTAGACTGTATCCCAGATGCAACAAAGTACAGGAAAAGAAATGGACAAGAATTTGGAGATGGGATCATAGGATCATAGCTCTAGGGCCAGAACAGACCTCCAATGTCGTTGAGTTCAACCCCATCCTTGTATGGATGAAGAAACTGAGGCCCACAGAGGTGAAGTCATTTGTCCAAGGAAGTAAGGAACACAGGAAGTAAGCAACAGAGGTAGTATTTTAATCTAAGATCTCTGATGCCCAATCCAAAGTTCTCTCCGCTCACTTCCTTAACTGCTTTATTTAGAATCATAGTTCAAGAGCTAGAAAAGACTTCAAAGGAGGTCTTATACAGATGAGGAAACTGAGACCAATAGGGGTTAAATGACTTGTCTAAGGTCACACAGGGAGTGAATGAATATCTGAGCTTAGATTTGAATCTAGATTATCTGACATCACATCCTGAAATTTTTCCACTGCTGCAACCCTCATATGTACACACAGAATCAAATCTGTGTTCACAGGCCAGTGTCCCACTTTACCCCCTCCCCAAAAGATGTATTAAGCCCATGGACTACATATACACACAGATATATCAGCTCATGTACGCTATACTCTGTATGAAGAGAACAAAATATCCCAAATGTGGAAGCCCATAAACCTCCTTCCTTAATTGTGTGCTAAAACAAGAAGCCCAGTACTGGGAACATGATAGGCCCCCATCGGTATTTGGGCTCCTAGAATGCCCAGGTTGGAAGGGACCTTAAGGCAAACCCTACCTGAAGCATGAATCCCCTAGCCTCTGATGGAATACCTCCAGAGATCAGGGACTCAGCTGATGGAATCAAAAGTCAAGTAATGGACATGGCCCCCAAAATAGATGCATCCCGGCATCCTAAGGGGAATATGTACATGCACACTAGGCCAGTCTACAAATATGAGCGCATATGTTGACATGTTAGCACACACACATGCATGAGAGCTCTGATTATTTCCCCATCCTACATGGGGCAGTGGAAAGAGAGCAGCATTTGGTGCCAAAGTACCAGGCTCTACATCCTCACCGTATCATCAACTAACCAATGTGACTTTGAGCAAGTTTCTTCACCTTTCTAGTGTTAGTTTCCTTGTCTATAAAACAGGGGAGTTAGTCTAGAGAAGAAGTTTTGAACACTTGGCCTACTGGCCTCATGAAAGACACAACATTCCAAGTGCAGCCTGAACCAGATTAAAATGCTGTTGTTCTATCGTGTCTGACTCTTCATGACCCCATTTGTAATTTTCTTGGCATGGTTTGCCTTTTCCTTCTCCAGCTCATTTTACAGATGAACAAATTGAGGCAATCAGGGTTCAGTGACTTGCTCAGGGTCACACAGCTAGTAAAGTGTCCTGAGGCCACATTTGAACTCAGGAAGGTGAGTGACACCAAGCCAGCACTCTATCCACTGCTCCACCTAGTTGTCACTAGATTAAATGTAGTTGGGAAATATTTAACAAAATAAATAAAAATGCAATAAAACATAAATAATATTAATATATGGTTTTCTAAATCAATATGCAGCTCCCAGGGATCCTTATGTACAGTTTAGTGGTCCCCATTTCTATTTGAATTTGACCTCACTGGACTAGATGACCTTTAAAGTCCTATCCTATGATACCTCAGCCCTCAATACTCAGATTGTCAGGTCTAAATATATGTACTAATGGAGCTGGAAAGGCTGTACCTAATACACAAATCATTTAGGTTTTACTTGGAACGCATTATAGTAAATGTCATTTCTCACAGTGTTATTTTCTTGATTTTCTTTCTACTCATATTAAGCAAAGTAAGATTGCATTGCTTTTGTAATTCCCTACAGTGGGCCCAGACAAGCACACGGAGGCAGGGCGGAGGCAGAAGCCAAACTAATATTAAAAATGTACTATGTGCTATGCAAAGGGAAAAGTTGATATTCATGAGTTGGCTCTATGTTCATCTGCACCTGGCTCATAGGAAATTCAAGCTGTTTTCATTTCTAGAAGTTATGTCTCTCCATCTGGACCATAAACTCCCAGAGGTCAAGGAGCACCTCTTCTATTCTCTCCGTAGCCAACCCCCATCTCAAAGCCCCAAGTATAGGGCTCTTGGAACAGTGGTTTCCTTTGACCTACCTGTGCCCCTGCGTCATCTCAAAGGCACAGTTATACATGCCAATGAGTACCCTTCGGTCCTCGATCCGTGACAGCAGCAAGATAACTGAAGTGTAGGTCACAATTAGGTCTAAGTAGCTCCGAGTGAAGTCAAAGTTGAGGTTCTACAAGGAAAAAAAGGTGTGGGGCGGAGAGGAATGCAGGTCAGACAGCCCATTAATTTGGACCTTCCCACTCCCCACCTTCTACCAGGTACTACTTCAGTCGATGGATTTAATTGCTGATCTCTCCCAGGTGGGATCAGTCTATATGAACCAGGAGAAGGTAGAAGGAAAGCAGAGACTTCGAGGAATAGGAAAGGAAAAAGGCAGAGGTGGGGAAAGAGACCATAGAGCAAAGGAGCAAGGACTAAAAGAAGGCAAGGTTTAGAAAAAAAGCAAAACAAATGAGAAAACAATCAGAGAGCAAGGGAGATTTCTGTACTTGTTTACATTAAATAAATTCCATCAAAGGCATGCTTAACTTGTAAATATATGTTAAATAGTCGTTATCTTGGGTCCTTTTGGTAATAGAATTGTAGTCTCAGGAAAATACAAACTAAGATAGACATTTCCCTAATCCCATTAGAGTCCACAATGCCCTGTTCAAAGTAAGCACTAAATATTCATAAGATCACAGAATTAGAGATGGAAGGAACCTCCAAAGACATTTAGTCCAGCTCTCTCCTTTTACAAATGAGGCAACTGAGACCCTGGGAGAGTCAAAGACTTACCCAAAGCCACACAGGTAGTATCAAAGATACATTTGAACCCAGGTCCTATGTCTCCAAAGTAAATTCTTTCCCCCCTGTACCATGCTACCTGAATGCCCATTGAGTGGCTTCGTTTAATTCCCACTACCCTTTCTCCAAATCCTCTTGCCTCCCCCAACCCTCCTTCTGGGTGTCCTTTCTCATAGCCATCCCACCGACACAGGACAGGGGAGGAGGACACAGAGGGCCTTACAATGTCGAAATGGCACTGGCAGGCATCAATGGTGTTGAGAAGCTCATATACGTGATCCTGAGGAGAGGTCAAGACACAAGCAGATGTAAGATGGGGATGCATGCAAAAGGAAATACTCTAGCTTGAATTTGAGGGGAAGAGCCCTTTGGCTTCGAAGAGAAAGGGTTGACAAAGTGGAGGAGGGAAGGTAGGCGCTCAGCCTGACTTCAAAGTTTCCTATCATGCCTCAAACTCCAGAAGATGTAGGGTAAATAAGGCAAAGGACACTCCCCAAAGGCAGTTAGGACTGGTTTTAGCTAATATTTCTTATTGAAAGAAATACTGGACTGAACACAGGCAGCCTCCCCTATGGTGGCTCTTAACTTGAAGTCCATGAAATTGTTTGGTTTTTTTTTTCATTTCAATATATTGATAACTATTTCAGTACCATTAGTTTCCCTTGTGAGCCTATGTATTTTATTTTTTACATTTAAAGGCATTCTTCTGAGAAAGGGTCCATAAGCTTCACCAGACTGGCAGAAGGGCTCATGAAACAAAAACTGTTAAGGAGTCTTATTCTAAAATGATATCTCCTTGAAAGAAAACAAGTACTGAAAAATAATGCCACCATAGGTATTATTATAAATACTCCATCCTCAAGCAGGGGGGAAACGTGGTCTATAAAAGGACTGGAGTGCTTCATATTCTATCATTAGTTTTTCTAAAATATGACCAGAACATACCTCAGTGCTAGACATTGTCCACTTATTGCAAGTAAAATTAAAGTGAATTCTTAAAATGATATCTTGGGATAATGTTGATATAACTCTCTAATGAGTTTATCATATAATACTATATTTTATAGCAATTTATACTAGTAGACTGGAAGTTCCATGAGGGCAGGAACCAGGTCTTATCTAAACTTTTTATCTCTCCAGTGCCCTGCAGTGGTCTACACATAATAAATATGTTTGATAAATGACAGCTGCATTGTATTATATTGGGAAAGATTACCCAAGGCACTTAAGTCAGTTTCTATGTTGGCAGGGCACACTCAGCTATGACCCTCCCCCCCCAACCCAAAAGTTATGCCTATTGGTCTACATGTCATTAAACAAATGCTAGACTGCCTTTGGAGAAAGTCCAGTCCTTGAACCAACCCAACTTCCCCAAAGATACTTTTTCCCCATTTTTAGATAAGGGCCTCAGTCACAGAATTAAAGAAGTTTAGCATTAGAAGGGACAACATGGTCAGGGACCATGACCTCTGCTGTCTTCCCTAGGAACTTAAGCCAGGATCTCCTAGGTCCTCTCATCTTTCCTGAATTCTTTATTCCAGTGCCTTCCCTCCGTCAATTATTCTTGATTATTCTGTATAAAGCTTGCTTTGTATATGTTGGTTTGTATGTTGTCTCCCCTATTCGATTGTAAGCCCCTTGAGGGCAGGAACCATCTTTTGCTTCATTTTGTATTCCCATGCTTAGCACAGTGTCTGACACACAGTAAACACTTAATGAATGTTTATTGGTTGGTTGATTAATCCAACTCCTTCATTTTAAAAATATGA
The DNA here is from genome assembly GCA_028646595.1 of Phalanger gymnotis. NCBI lineage: Eukaryota > Metazoa > Chordata > Mammalia > Diprotodontia > Phalangeridae > Phalanger > Phalanger gymnotis. The sequence continues at coordinate 216,318,181 of CM053623.1, forward strand.
ACTATGGGAATATATGGGAAACTGAGCTCCATAGTGGTCAAGGTACTTGGCCAAGATGAAGTGAATCAGATGAAATTTAAGTGAACTGGCAAGATCACACATTTGATATGACGGATAGAATGCTTCAACATAGCTATACTATACCTTAGAGTTATCTGCATTGTGCTCATGGTTCCTTTCTACCTTGTAAATGCTCTCAGTTCAAGTCTCCAGTATAGTAGCACCTGTCCCTTTTCCAGTGCTATGTATCTCCTTTGCTAAGCTTCCTATCTCCCAACGTCCCCGTCATCTCATCCTCTGGGAGACCCCAGCTTAAGTTCCTAGGGAAGACAGCAGAGGTTATGGTCCCTGACCATGTTGCCTTTTAGATAAACCTCCTAATTCCACCACCAATGGTTTTGATTGTTAAGATGAAGATGGATTTAATCTTAAACACTTTAGATTAACAACCTTCTGGGAGAGGGAAAGGACTGCACAGGGTCCCTCCCTGTTATCTCAAGGCTAGAACAGAATTAGACGCTACTCACCCGAAATTCCATGACATCCACAAATGACTGGTAATAGCTGGTGAGGAATCTGACAATCTCTGCTTTATCCCGGTGAACGGGTCCTAAGTGTTGCTGGGAAGAACACAAAACAGAGGAAAAAAAAATAGAATTGGGCTCAACTAAGTGCCAGAAGGATTTGGGCTAGACATGAAGAACTTCCTAACAGATGTTAAAATATGACTAAGGGAAATAATGTTCCTCTTTGGAGAACCCTGCACAGAGGGACATAGCCTGAGACAGTCTGAATGTGGTCCTTCCTAGACCCAGAAGGCTACATGAAATGACTGTTCTTTCAAAGCCCCTTCCCACTGAGGAAATCAATAATGAATCTATGGCCACACTAGGAAATTTAGATGTTAAAAGATTTAGAAGGCATAAAATAGAATAAGAAGTGGGAAATTTGGGGGTGAAGTAGATGGGTATTATAATAGATAAGAAAATTAAATAAATTTCAATAATTTTTAAATTTATTTATTTAAATTTTAAAAATTTATTTAAACTTTAAATTAAATTAAATATTTATTTAAAATAATTTTTTAAGATTCAAAAATGTTTTAATAAAAAGAAACTTAAATAAGTTGATAAGAAAATTAAAACAGATAAGAAAAAGTGAGCAAAGACTCATCAGATGGGAAAAGAGGACAGATGGAAACCTGGAAAATCTTTGGCTTTGAGGGAAGATGAAATAATAACAACTCACATGTACATAGCATTTTTCTTAAACATAGTGCTTTCTGTACAACAGATAACAGTGTATAGAGCTCTGAGCCTGAAGTCAGGAAGACCTGCATTCAAAACCAGCCTCAGACATTTACTTGCTGCATGACCCTAGGCAAACCACTTAATCTCTCTGCCTCAGTTTTCTCATCTGTAAAAAAGTGATTTTACAGATGACAAAACTGAGACTCAGAGAGATTAAAGCCACTTGCAAAAGGCAGAGCCAAGATGGTAGAGAAAAGGCAGGAACTCACTTGACCTCTCCCCACAACCTCACCAAACAACTTTAAATAGTGCCTCAAAACAAATTCTGGAACAGCAGAACCCATAAAAGGACAGAGTGAAACAATTTTCCAACCCAAGACAACTTAGAAAGTCATCAGGAAAGGTTTGTTGTACCAGAATGAGAGTGGAGTACTGTCCAGTGCAGGCCCCACACCAGCAAACCAGGAGTATGCCTTGGAGGTGACTAAATCAGTCTCAGCCCACAGATGGTAAGGGAGTCAGACAGCTGGTCAAAAGGAGATTACAGGAGTCCTTCTGCTGGTACCGAGGGCAGGACTCTTTTGCATTGCCCATGTTTGAATCTGGGTTGCAGTCCCTTGGTCTCAGTCTCAGGGCAAGGGCATGCAAACAGCACATCAGGGGCTTATAGCTATGAGAAAGGTGGGACCCTGGTCATAGCTCCAGAGTGGAAAAGAGTGCTTGTGGTCACTCATAGACCAAAGCATAGGCCAGCACAACAGTAAACACACCTCTCCCTAAATCATACCACCTTGGAAAAATTGAAAATTTATAGGTCTCCAGAATTATCTCTGAAAACAGTTACATAAAATATATGAAGCTTGGGATGGTGTCCCCTCCACTCTGGAAACAGAGATCCACTTTAGCATAGAGTTAAAAGTCAAGAAATAGGCTGGGAAAAAGAACAAACAGCAAAAAAAGACCCTTATTGTAAAGTTACTATGGTAATGGGGAAGAAATAAGAATTGGTCTCAGGCTATGGAAGAGCTCAAAAAAGATTTTAAAAATCAAGTAAGAGAGGTGGAGGAAAAATGGGAAAAGAATGTGAATGATACAAGAAAATCATGAAAAAGAATCAGCAGCTTGGTAAAGGAGGTATAAAAAGTACTGAAGAAAAAAAAAACCTTGGGGCACATAGGTGGTACATTAGATAGAGTACTGGCCCTGGAGTCAGGAGGACCTGAGTTCAAATCCGGCCTCAGATACTTTACGCTTACTAGCTGTGTGACCCTGGGCAAATCACTTAACCCCGACTGCCTGGCCAAAAAAAAAAATAATAATAATAATATTCTTTTGAAAGAAAAGAACACCTTAAAAAAAACCGAATAAGCCAAATGGCAAAAGTGGCACAAAAATCCAAAGAGGAGAATGACTTGAAAGCAGAATTGGCCACCTGGAAAAAGTTATACAAAAATTCACTGAAGAAAAGAATTCCTTAAAAAGTAGAAATGGCTAAATGGAAAGCCCAAACAAAAGCTCACTGAAGAAAATAATTCCTTAAAAATTATAATTGGGCAAGTGGAGGCTAATGACTTTATGAGGCATCAAGAAACAATAAAACAAAACCAAAAGAATGAAGAAATAGAAGAAAATTAATGTGAAATATCTCATTGGAAAAAAAATTGACCTACAGAATATATCCAAGGGAGATAATTTAAGAACTATTGAATCTCCTGAAAGTGATGATCAAAAAAGAAGCTAAACCATCATCTTTTAAGAAATTATCAAGAAAAACTATTCTCATACTCTAGAACCAGAGGGTAAAAATAGAAATTGAAAAAATCTACTGATCATCTCCTGCAAAAGATCCCAAAAGGAAAACCCTCAGCAATATATAGCCAAATTCCAGAGCTCCCAGGTCAAGGAGAAAATATTGCAAGCAAGACAAAAAGAAACAGTTCAAATACCATGGAGCCACAGTCAGGATAACACAAGATTTAGCAAATTCTACATTAAAGGATCAGAGGGCTTGGAATATGATATTCCAGAGGAAAAAGAGCTAGAATTACAACCAAGAATCAGAGTATAATTCTTCAGGGGAAAAATGGCTTTTCAATGAAATAGAAGACTTTCAGGCTTTCTTGATGAAAAGACCAGAGCTGAATAGAACATCTGATTTTCAAATACAAGACTCAAGAGAAGCATAAAAAGGTAAACAGGAAAGAGAAATCATAAGGGATTCAATAATGTTAAACTGTTTACATTCAGACATGAGAAAATGATACTTGTACCTCCTAAAACTTTCTCATTATTATGGCAGTTAGAAGGAATATACATAAACAGAGGACACAGGTGTGAGTTGAATATTATGAAATAATTATCTAAAAAAGTAAAAATTAAGGGGTAAGAGAGAGGAATGCATTGGAGAACAGGAAAGGAAAAGGTAGAATGGGGTAAATTATCTGACATAAAAGAGACATGAAAGAGCTTTTACAGTGGAGAGGAAGATGGGGGGAAGTGGGAAGAGGAACACAAGTACCTTATTCTCATTGGAATTGGCTCAAAAAGAGAATTAACATAACACACTCAGTTGAGTATAGAAATCTATCTTACCCTACAGGAAAGTAAGAGGGGGAAAAGGATAAAAGAAGGGGGTGCTGGTAGGGATTTTTGAAGGGAGGGTGGACTAAGGAAGGTAAAAGTCAGAAGCAAAACACTTTTGAGAATGGACAGGGTGAAAAGAGAGAGAGAGTAGGATAAATAGGGGGAAATAGAATGGAGGAAAATATACAGTAATCATAACTGTGGAAAAAATTTACAGCAAGTTTCTCTGATAAAGACCTCATTACTCAAATATATAGAGAACTGAGTCAAATTTATAGAAATAAGAACCATTCTTCAATTGATAAATGGTCAAAGGACACGAACAGGTAGTTTTCAGATGAAGTAACCAAAGCTATCTACAGTCATATAAAAAAAATACTCTAAATCATTATAGATTAGAGAAGTGCAAATTAAAACAACTCTGAGCTACAACCCCACATCTATCAGATTGGCTAATAAGACAGAAAACGAAAATAACAAATGTTGGAGAGGATGTGGGGAAATTGAGACACTGACACACTATTGCTGAAGTAGTATATTGATTCAACCATTCTAGAGATCAATTTGGAACTATGCCCAATGGGCTGTAAAATCGCACATACCCTTTGACCAAGGATTCCCACTAGTAGGTCCATATCCCAGAGATAAAAAACAAAAAGGAAAAGGACATATTTGTACCAAAATAGTTATAGCAGCTCTTTTAGTGGTGGCAAAGAACTGGAATTTGAAGGGATATCCATCAACTGAGGAATGGCTGAACAAGTCATTGCATAAGACTGTGATGAATACTATGGTGCTATAACAAACAACAGACAGGATGCTCTCAGAAAAACCTGGAAAGACTTACATGAAGTGATGCAAAGGGAAATGAGCAGAACTAGGGGAACACTGTATACAGTAACAGCAATATTATATGATGGTCAACTGTGAATGACTTACTTATTCTCAGCAATACAATGATCCAAGATAATTCTGAAGGACATAGGATAAAAAAAAAAAGCTATCTACCTCTAGATAAAGAACTGATGGAGTCTGAATGCAAATCGAAGCATAATTTTTCCTTATTTTCCTTGGATTTTTTGTCTGTGTTTTCTTTCACAACATGATTAACATGGAAATATGTTTTTCATGACTGTACATGTATAATCTATATCAAACTGCTTACCTTCTCAATGAGGGGGAAGGGAAAGGAGAGAATTTGGAACTCAAAAAAAATTTTAATAAATGTTAAAAATTGTTTATACATGTAATTGGGGAAAAAGTAAAATATAATTTTTTTAAAAGAAAAGGGAAATAGAACCTCTTGCCCATCATCAAATGTCAATGTCAGAGTGGGGATTCTACCTAGAGTATATACTCTTTCTATTATACCAAACTGTGCTAGAAAAAAGGAGAGTTAATAAGAAAGGGGCTCAACAAAGTTAGAAGTAAGCCTGAGGTAAGAGGGTGAACTTGGGAACTACCATCTAAGAAAAGTAATCAAGGGACAATCTGTTAGGCTGATCTAGTTTTCTTCCTTTAAAATAACCTAAGTCCATGAACACTGAAAAAAATATTTTTAATAACTCAATTTCAATATATTTGGCTTCCTTCATAATGCTATATATTTTATGTTATGCATTTAAAAATACAGTTAGGAAGAAGGGTCCATAGATTTCACCAGATTGACTGCCCGAGGGGTTCCAGCACACAAAAATGGTCAGGAATTCCTGCTCTAAAAGAGTAAGCATTTTCACCCCCCCTGCATTGGGGCAAGGGAGAGGGGCACTGCTTAGCCAGTTGAAGTTCCCAGTCTTATATTCTCAGAAAGAATATTCAAAAGTTACAAAGTTATAACCACAAAACAAATCAAATCAAGGAAAACGATTAGGCAATTCAGCGGGGTGGTGGCTAATAATAATCACGTAGCTCACAGGGCTGTAATGAGGAACAAATGAGATAATGTGCAAAAAGTGCTTATATAAATGCTAGTTATTGTTAAAATATTTAGGCTCCCACCCTCTACCAACTTTAGAAAAGGGGCAGCTGGAGAATGAGGACCTAGTTCATCCTCAGGTGGGGCTGGGGTTAAGACAGAACATGGCCAATGGGGGTGTTTGCCTTGCTTGTACTATGCATGTTTATTATAAGGATTTTATTTTCCTTTTCTTTCTTTTTTCCAAGGTAGCAAGTGGGAGAAAGGAGAGAAGATAAATGTTTGTTAGCTGAAAAAAAAAATTTTTTATTAAAAAAGAAAAGAGGAGAGAGGCAGGCTTCTCACCGTGCTGCTTCGGACATCTATGTTGGGGAATTTCTTGCTGATGTACTTGACAGATGATTCCATGGACTTTTCCAAGAGAAAAGGTGGCTTGGATTTAGGGTCCGAACAAGTCTGGGTAGAATAAAACAGAGAGGGTCTCTACCTGCCATCTGACCATCTAGAAGCATCGTTCTGCCCGCCTCATTTATCCTTCCAATCCCACTTTAGGAAGGAGGGATCTAAGGATTATTCCCTTACGACTGGTATCAGAGGGCTAGCTAAGCTGGCTGGCCCCAGAAACATCAGAGAATGGGAGATGCCCAAAGTTAATTGCTGCTCTCTGCTTGGCCCAGCCCAAAGAGGAAGCTAAGCTAACTAACACCCCTAACCAAGGCCGGAAGGAACAAGTAAGGCAGTCAGTCTGCTTGGGAGGCCTACAGCTAAAGTGGATTTAGAAGGAGGTTCAGTAACACAATTTGACTTCTATAGCATGAGATCCTCCACAAAGGGCACCGTGGGTCACATGGGTCAAAAACTCATTTATGAACAATATATTTAGTAGCTAAATGAATAAAACTCTTCCCTGCTCTTTTCCTCCCTGGCCCCCCACCCCATTCTCTGTTTCCTTCTCCTCCACCCCTGTCCCTCTCTCTTCACTGGCTATCCTCACCCTGCTTTTGTTCTACTTAATATCCATGTAACTCATTGCTCCCCCACATATTAGTGTAGATTATCCCAGCCAGGAAGGGAAAAAATGGCTATATCTATCTCAAAAAACATTACCCTTCTCTACCAGGCAATAGGTTCTCCCCTATCCCCAGCTCTTCCATGACAAGGTTTCAGCTGAAAAGCCTATGTCAAATATCAGTATGAGGGTGAACCCTGGGATTCTGGTTCAAATCCTTTATCTGAGAGACTCAGAGTAAAATTGTTGCTTCTGCCGTAGCAAAAAAAAAAAACCCAGATTCTCACCATGGTGTCAATCATAAAATCATGAATCTAGAAGGCTGGAAGGGTCCCCAGGAGCCATCTAGTCCAATCCTATTATTCTTCTAATGAGGAAACATACACAGACACAGACACAGACACAGACACACACACACACAGACACACACACACACACACACACACACACACACACACACCCCTCTTTCAGGGAAATGAAGTGATTTTTCCCAAGATCACCTGGGTAGTAATTGAAGCAGGATATTAACATGGACCATATGACTCCAGAGTTAATATGGTTGTACCATGGTACTTCTCCCAATGAGCAGTGATGAAACTCAGACTAAGGAAAGACGGAACTTGAGAAGGAATCCACCCTTCTGGCCTCCTCATCCTGCTAGAGGGTTCAATCTCCTCCTGTCCTTTAGTTATGGCTAGAGACCACTCAAGTGGGCAAAAAGTAAGGGTTAGTGTGGAAGAGTAAGCACTAACCCCTGAACTTGAGGGCCTCAGGACAGCAAATTCCCCTGACCACCCTTGGCTGGCCTAGAACTGGCCTAGAGGCAAAATCCAGCCAACTCCACTTACCTTCTTGATGTTATAAATTCGAATGAGAACCCCACGCCCTCGGTCATTTAGGATGGTGAGTTTCTCAGTCAACTTATGCTGGTAGCAGGAGGTCATCGACATGATGACCGCTGAGCTAGGGAGGATTTCTCGCCGTAAGCCTGGATCACTAGTCACCCAAAGGCTCAAGGTGGGGAGAACTGGCCTGTTTGGTGAATCTGTCTTCCTGCTACCTCTGTGATTGGCTCCGGGGGTAAAAAGCTGTCATAGTTCACAAGCTCTGAGAGCTTTCTCCTACTTCCTTTTTGTAAATTCACCCCCAAGAGACTTCCTCTTTCTGGCCTTTTGGCATTTGTTGGGGGCGGGGCGGGAAACAGGGAGGAGGGAAACCCCCGATTTTCCATAAAACCAAATACCAAACTCCTGCCTAGCATTCAAAGCCCACAATCTGGTCCCAGTCCAGCACTTCTACAGGTATCCTCTATTCCTGACCTATTTACTGCTCCTACCACACAGCGGTTTAGCATGAGCCCTTCAGCCAAAATGCCCTCCCCTCTCCCCGCTCCCCCACAAACACATACAGTTCTCTCTACACATCTCAAATCTACCCCTTCTCTAAGGTCTTCCTCAAATCTAACTAATCCAGCTTCCTGTAAACTCCTCTGACATTTTTTGTTTAGCATTTATTACTTTCTCCCTCCTCCTTATCAGACCACCAGGCTCCTTTGTTTGGTCTTCACCCAGCTCACACCCGCTAAATGGGGATGTCCTCCCAACGCTCTGTCCTAAGCCTTCTTCCTTCCATAGTATTTCACTTAATAATCTAGTCAGCTTCCATGGGCTCAATTATCAAATATCTGCTTCCCAGATCTCCATATCTAATCCTAAGCCCTCTCCTGAGCTCCAGCCCTGCATTCACGGATACCTACTGAATATCTCCAACTAGATGCTTTATCTGGATATCTTCTCAAACTCAATGTGCCCAAAATGGAACTCATCACCTCTCTCCCCCAAGTTCTCCCCTCTTCCAAAGTTTCTTATTACTGACAAGGTGCTGGCATCCTCCCAATCGCTCAGGTCCCCAATCTCAGCATCATTGTCACTCTCATTTAAGACAACATATCTAATCATTTGCTAAATCTTATACTTCTTTCCTTTCTTTTTTTTTTTTTTTGCTCTTGGAGGCAATGGGGGTTAAGTGACTTACCCAGGGTCATTCAGGTCCTCCCAATTCTAGGGTTGGTGCTCTGTCCACTGTGACACCTAGGCACCCCATCCTTTCTTCCTATCTGCCCCCTACTCTTACCACTCATATGGCCACCACCCTCATTTATCACCTCTCAGCTGAATTATTGCCATAGCTTTCTAAATGGTCTCCTGGTCTCAAGTCTCCCCCCATTACAATCCATCCTCCACACAGCTGCCAAAATGATTTTCCTGAATCATGCATCTGACTATGTCACTCAACAAACTCCAGTGGCTCCCTATTACCTCCAGGATCAAATATAAAATCTTCTGTTTGGTCTTCACAACCTGATCTTGTCCTGCTTTTTCAGTTTTTTCACACATTAAACCCCTCCCTGCCCTCTGCAATCCATCTAGACTCGCCCACTTGCTGTCCCTCACACATGACACTCCATTCACCATATGGGTGCCTTTGCACTCTGGCCCTCAGGCTCAGGGTGCTCTTCCTACTCATCTCCACCTCTTAGATTCTCTAGCTTCATTCAAGAAGGAAGCTCAAATCCCACCTTTGGGAGGAGGCCTTTCCTGGTTGCCCCAGTGGTTAGTGCCTTCTGTGGTTACCTTCTGTTTACACTGCAAGGATCTTGTACTAACTGGCTGTTTGCATCCTGTCTACCCCATTAAAATCTGAACTCCTTGCCTAGTAGACAAAAACTACATTTTTGCATTTCTTCATAGCTTCAGACATTAGCGCCATACCTGGGAATTAGTAAGTGCTTAATAAGTAAGTGGTTATTCATTCCTGCTAAGAAATGACAAATTAGAAGCAAAAGGAAGTTCCATGTGCTGTCCCTCACAGCCATTGTATTAGCCAATTTTGGTTTTTTGTTTTTTTTAAAGGAAGGCACTCTGTGTGTGGGCAACTAGATGGTGAAGCAGATGGAGTTCTGGGCCTGGAGTCAGGAAGACCCACCCCATGAGTTCAAATGTGGCCTCAGACATTTACTAGCTGGGTGACCCTGGGCAAGTCATTCAACCCTCAGTTGCCTTATCTGTAAAATGAGCTGGAGAAGGAAATGGCAAATCACTCCAGTAACTGAACAACAATCATGTGTGCAGTGGGAGATGGAGCTTCTGAAGATACTACACAAGGAAATCCCTATTTCATCCCCTGGTTTTCCAGGGAAGCTTTGTGTGTTTGTTTGTTTGTTGTTGTTTTGGAGGCGAAGGGAAAAGATGGAACTTGGGTAAAATTAGGTAGCAGGCCAAATTTGTTTTCAGTTTTACCTTCCCTAGGCACAGGGGATTAATTCAGTCTTGGGGAAAACTCATTCACACTAGGCTGTTAGGAACTTAATGTGTTTTCCCTCCCAAGAGCATTTGGTCTTTAAAAGAGCAGTCTGGAAAGAGCAATACATAATATAAAGGAATGAATTACTAATGGAAAAAAAGGCAAGCAGCAATGAAGGGTAGTCTTGCTTTAGTTGGGATAAGAAGGGGGCATAGGGAAGAGGGGAAGGGAAGGGTCTCAGTGACTTTCTTATAAGTTTACTCTGTTGTGATCGTAGGAGGCTATAGGATTGGGAAAATCAGAGGATCAGGTGGAGTGAATGCCATTAGAAAGACTGGAATCACCTGCAATCTCAGGCAGGCCTAGGGGAAAGTACTAGTGTAAACACATCCTGAATGGAGATACTTCATTGGTTTTCTCCACAATAGGGGGCAGGATAAAAGGAGGACCTAAGAACTCATAAATTAGGAAACCAACAGTAGCCATGTGATTAGCCTCTTTTGTTTAAGGTGAGTAGGGATTTCCTCAAACATTTTGGAACATCTTTCACTTTATCCCTTTTCAAGGCCTTCCCTGACCCAGCCTTTGCCCGGCCTTGTTTCTACTCAGGGTGGTCTCTGTCATCCTGGCTCCTTTCTACATTGCTTCCTCTTCTCTACCACCAGTCTTTTCACTAATCCAAGTCGTACCCACGACACCTTCAAGGCCCAGAGTAGTCCTGCTTCCTCTGAGAAGCCTACTTTCCTTGATCCCTCTTTTCATCAATCTCTGCCTCTCTTAATGTCCTACAGGAGTTAGTCTATAACCTCTAACTTCGTGTGTAATCGTGTTTCCTTCACGTGGGTCGACGTGGGTCATCTCTCTGGAGGTTAACCTTCTTGAGGGCAGGGACTGTCTTTATATTCTGTTTCCTGTGCAATGTGCTAAACATATATTGTGGTTTTAATGATGTTTGTCTTCTGAATGTTTTAAAGAAGCAAGCCTCTCAGTGGTTCTTCACCTGGAGTCTATTAACTTTTTTGCCTTTGTAAATATTTTGATAAATTGTATTGCAACGTAATTGGCTTCCTTTGTGATCCTATGTATCTCATACATTTAAAGACATGATTCTGAGAAAGGGGGTCCTTCCATAGACTATAGGGGTCAGTGTCACAAAACTAAGCTAAAAAACTGAGAAGCAGCTAGAAAAGCTTTGACAATCAAGGCAGACTACTTCAAGGATTAGGTGAGTCTCGTAACTAGTTAGTGGGAGTGGATATGGCGGCAGAAAGAAGTAATGAAAGATGTAATAATGTAATGATAGCATGTCTATAACACTTCAAGGCTTGGAAATCACTTTCCATATATTAAATCATTCATTCACAAGGTTAGAAAGTCTGGAATACTCACCTTTAAGAAGCCCTCAAGTAGTATGCCCAAGATCTCCGATTCAATGTAATTAGGGAAACAATTAACCAACTGAGAAATTACCTAGGCTCTAGAACTCGCTCCCAGTTCTAAGAAATTCCTTACTCACTAAAACCTGTTTCAAAGGATGAACAGTTTTTTTCTGACTTTTAGCAAATTCATTTTTTAAAAAAAGCCACGTTTTCTCCAAACCACATTCACTATGATTCCCAAGTTATTTACAACAAGTCTTGAAAGGAGTTTGGTACTTTGGTAAAAACTGGAGTTCCCAGGCTGAAATCCCAGCTCTTACCTGTATGACCATGGGCTGGTTATCATCCCTCTCTGGGCCTCCTTTTCTTCTCCTATAAAATAACTCTGTGATCTTATGTTCTGACAACTAACTCTTAAGTTAGTACAGGATCACTGACAGCAAGATTTAATAGTGTTCTAGAATACTTAGTAAACCTGTCTCTCTCTGTTTTTCAGAGGTCCAACTACCTTTATGTGAAGCACACAGTTCCTGGCTCTAATCTGATCATTAAAATTCTAGGGAAGCTTTGAACAGAGGCACTGGCTTGTGACAGTATTTCCTAAGAGGCACCTGTGCCTAAATCCCTGGACTTAATCACTTAGGTGGCAGATGTGCCTTCGGGCATTTGACAACCTATCTCTATGCCCTCTGCCAGCGCCCCAGGCATAATATAGAGCTGATCTGGAATAAACTCAACCTCCTTCCTCCCCACCGTTCATGCCCGGTTTTCTTGATCTGTATTTTCAACAATACTGGCCAGCAGCTGTTGCCTGGGTAACTTGGGAGTCCTTGAAGCAAGAGTGGCAGCTAACATTTGGGCTCCCCAGACAGCACGTGCATTCCAGCCTCCAAGTGGCTGCTCTGAGTAACAATTTTCTCCCCTAACTGAGTTCCATAAGGACACAGATCAGTGATCTGAAGTTGGAAGGCTTCTCTGAAGGCAGAGAACTGTTAGAGGTCAGAGGGGAAGCTGACCTCCAGGGGCCTGGTTCTCCTATGAACCTACCAACTTTCTAGACTCTTTTATTGACAATGCCAATTGAATAAGCTGCTCTTTAGAATATCTTTGGAGCAGTTCTATTTGTTTTCATGAGCATCTCTTGTAGGAGTGAAAGAAGGCACTAAGGTTGTAGAGTACTCTTCCTCCATTAGACTGTAAACTCCTTAAAGTTTTTTTTTTCCTTTCACCTCTTTTTGTATCCCCAGAGCTTAGCACAGTTGCTGGTACATAGAAGGCACTTAAGAAATGTTTGTTGGTTGATTGATAAGGCACTAAAGAAATTTGAGTTCCTGAGCCCTGGCTCCCCCCAGCTTAGACAGGATGCAGCAGAAGTCTACTGGTACCCTTATTCCAGTAGAATATGAACTCCTTGAGTTCAGGGACTTTGATTATTTTTCCCATCCCCTATGCTAGCACACATTTTAGATACTTAATAAATGTTGGAATTGTCAAGTTTAGTTCTATAGTTCTTCGTAGTGGGGGGTGGAGGGGAGTACAGAAGAGAAGGCAGGTACCTTGCCTGACTAGTACCTCACTCTGAGCACAAATCTTCTGGTTCTCAGAAGCCTATAAACATAAGTCTAACTTATGGGAAGACCTACTTACCAGTAGAAGTATGTGTCTTTAAGCTTCAAGGAAGAATCCCTTTCCCTAGGGACTCTTAAAGCATCAGCTCCAGGCGATTGAAGCCTTTCCTAGAAATAGAATAAGAGGAGACCTGTCTTATCCACTTCTATTTTGAGAAAAAGACATTGTCAAGACTGTTGGCCTTATGTGTTGGCTTCTTTCTTCTGTGTTTTGCCACTGTATGGTTCCTGCTGCCCAGGTATCATGGATCCAGATGGCAAAGTACAGTGCCCTTATGACCCAAACCATTTTGTATCAGAAAGTCGAATGCAATACCACTTGGCACAATGCAAAAAAGTGAGTATTTCTAATCTAGCTCCTGAAGTCATAAAGTATGAGGACTAGGGGAAAGTAAAAGAGGGAGGGGCAGCTTGCATAGGAAAAGGGACAGTAAGAACTTCTGTGATTCTCCCTCTAACAGCAGGGCTTTCTTTTCTTCAGAAAAACCCAAAAAAGGCAAAAGAAATGGCTAGCTGCAAATATAATGCTCGTCACGTGGTCCCACGTGAAACCCTCCAAAAACATGAGGACACCTGTGAAGACAAAATTGGTAGGAAAGATGCTGGTAAGCTTATATCTTCATGGTGGTTCATGCAGTCGTAGGCATGGAAGACCTTCTCTTGGCTGGAGAAAGACACATTCTCTTCCCCAACACGAAGTTCGAAGTTAAATTGAGCATCAGGATACAAGTCCCCTTTAAAGGAGGGATTCAAATGCTAAAATAAAAAAATTAAAAGTCTAACTTAAATATGACACATCCAAGGCAGGAAATTTAACCTTGCTAAGTGGTGTCTAGTTTGTCTTAACTTTCAGATCCTTCTAATGTTTTGAAATTTCTTCCCTCAGAATTTTAATCAGAATGGGCCACAGGCAGCTCAAACACAGACTTATTACAAAGGTCAAAGTGGGCCACAGGTAAGCATAGAGAAACAGGCTGAGATTAGTCTCAAAGTATGGCTCTAGGCCCTTGATTCTTAAGTCTCATGGGAATTAAAGCCTTAGCATGGGGAGAGAACATGTTAATCAAAGTAGAATCAGACTTACTTTGTGTATGCCTGTAGCAAGTTCAACTGGCTTTGATATGGAAGAATTTGAACTATCTGAGTCATTCTCTGGTCAATTTCAGATGCTTTGCCTACCAAATCTTTCAACCAGTGCTAGGGAATCAATTTGCAAGTGAAATCCTGCCTCTATAGGCTAACAGCAATATAATTGCCATGTGAATTAACATTTGTCTATAGAACTTTTCAAATAATGCTTACCAACAAACTTTAATATTTTTTATCCTAAAAATGGGTATCAGACTAAAGGACCTCTCAGGTCCCTTTTAGCCCTAAATCTAGCATTTGAGTGTGAAACTAGTAAAAGATAGGGAGTGGACTTTATTACTAGAGAATGTTATTCAAAACCCTCCCAAATATAACTTGGAGAAAAAAAGAATCCCCAGCCCTAAATGTATTCTTTTCTAGATCCAGTTCTACCCAAGGTGAAACTTCTTCAGAAATTTATCCCACAATGGTTCTTTTTTCAAGAGTTAAGGGGACATCATGTCTCAAAAAAGCGTTTTGAGTTTTACCCAGTGTTGGGCTCCCTTCGCTTTGAAGAAAAGATAGTGGTCTAAGAACTACATAATATATAATACATAAGAACTTAAGTCTAAACTAAGAACTATAGAAAATGATGGCCTAAGACAGTGAGATCAGTTTGACTCCCTCTCTAATTTGGTTATATAGGTTCTGTCTAAAAGTATTTTAGCACTTAGAAGATCCAAAGGCAAAGCATTGTCATTTCCCTTTGTTCTCCCCTTTCCTCTGCTTCCCCCACTCCAAATAAATCCTAACCTAAATAACAAATCTCATTAAACTGTTAACTTTCCAGTTTCTAGTTTTAAAAATAACTTATTTTCCTAGTCTCTCATTTTACAGTGATAAAGATGAGAGAACTGAAGAACCAAGAGCGTAACCATAAGCCTCCAAAGGACCACCAATCTCTAAAAAGTTTGCCTGTAATTCCAAAAGAGCAGTACCATCATGGAAGCATGGTTCAACCTTCAAAGATTCATATTGACCTGATCTCAAGATATGCCTATTTGAACCAAATTTCTAAATGGAAGAATGTATAGAATTAGTGTTGAGGAAGCCATCTCTCTGCTCCACGGTCATACAAAGATGGTAGCTAATGAGACTCAACACCATGGGCCTAGTACCTGAGAGAAGGTTTTAGTAGGTGTTTCACATAGGAACACACAGAAGTCTTATTCTATTCCCTTTGTTAGGTTATAAGGCTTGTTAGAGCAAAGTCCCAACAGGTTGTCTTTGGGAAAAGTTCCCCATTTGAAGGAAGACTCACTTGGGCAGGGGAGAAGAAATACAGGAACTAAGTGATTATAAAAACAAAAGACAACCAGCTTTTTAAAAATTTCCTTAAACTCTGACATTCTGAGGGTTTCTTCCTGTTCTGAGGATCAGGTCTTTAAGTCTTGAGCAGTTTTAGCTGTTGATGATTGGATCAGGCTAGGGTTAGTCAAAATGATAGACTGCCTAATCCAGATCTTCAAGAAGAATCCACTTTTTGGTATGCATGAGGCTATGACTCATGGTGAAAAGTCCAACGCTTAGCACAGTGCCTGGCACGTAGTAGGTTTTAATAAATGTTTATTGATTGAGAAGTATCCACCTCACATTTCCATTTCTCTATACCTATAGGGGAAAGCTGCCGAGTGAAGAACCAGTAGAGAGAAGGCTTGAATTTTTTTTAATATTGGCTTTTTAACTTTGGGCTGCCAAATTTTTAAATGATTGTTTTTTAATTGTCGCTGTTGGTATCGAACTGTTTTTAGCACTTAATAAATGTTCTTACATGCCTCGCTGTCAGCAATAAGTCCTGTATCCTGACATCAAATTAATCTCCCTTGACAAGAATTTTTTATATTTTATATTTATATTTAAGTTCAATGTCTGATTGTGTGACTCATTCTAAGGCCTGGCTGAAACAGAGAAGGTAAAGGGACTGAAAATTAGTCCTCTCTAACACTTACAAAGCAATTAACTGCCTTTGGTCCAATCAACCTATGTGCAGAAGATTTGTTTGGTTTTTTGGAGGCAATGGGATTAAGTGACTTGCCCAGGGTCACCCAGCTACTAAGTATCTGAGGTGAAATTTGAACTCTGATCCTCCTGACTCCAGGGTTGGTGTTCTATTCACTGTGCCATCTAGCTGCCCCCCTCGCCTTATTCTTTAGAGAAAAAGAAGATTCTTTGAGTAACCAAGTAGCCTGATTCCAGCAAAGAACAAATTAAGCAGGGTTAAGTAACTTTACAAGTTAAACTTGGCTGTTACTTTCTGAATCATTGACCATCTGCTACTACAATAAAAACCTGTACTTCTTTTCCAGTGTTTTGTTACTTGCTATAACTATAATAAGCATTATTACCTCTATTTGCAAGGTAGTAGGCCAAGTGCTTGGGTTACCAAGATAGAATGAAAAAAAATTTAATATTTCTAGGCATAGCCTGTCTCTTTAAAATATTTTTATTAGTGTGGCTCATAAACTTTTTTTTTTCCACCTTTTCCCATTTAAGTCTTGAACTCAAAAATTCTGAGACTGTCTAGTCCAAATCCTGCCTCCTCTTCAAAGCCTTCCCCTTCCCAATCTATAATTCATCTTCCCCATTAGGGTGGATACTTAACCCCAAAACTTAAATGTGGTAGGCAACTTCAGCTCTAATAACCAAACTTCTCTCTCCTTAGGTTAAGGTGACATCTACAATTCTCTAATTCTTAAATACTGGTGCTTGTTTTCAAATCAGGTGATAAAATAAAGCAAATACAATCTCTTTCCTGTGCGGTCACTACAGTTCTCTAGAGGATTATAGACCCTCCCCTACCCACCTTTCCTAAGATCAGTATCCCTTGCTCCTTCCACTGAAAACCATAGCATGTGGTTCCAAGTGCCCTTCCCATGCAGATCACCCATTCCTTTGGCAATGCACCTCTTGATGTGGTCTGACCAGTGCGGTTTAGTTTAATGAGTCAAACATGAGGTATTTGATATATATATATATATATATGAATGAAACCCCAGAATGTGGTTAGTTTTAGTTTGTAAATGCTAAAATGTCAGGATTGGAGAACCTCTACAAGTGATTTAGAACCAGAGAACCAGAGCCCCTTCAGAGTTGCCCAGAGAATGAAGACTATTCCAGAATGTACAAAAGAAGACATCTGGGGACCACTGGGGCCATCACCAGTCATCTTGACCTATGTCTTGCCTCTGATGACTCTGTAGAAGAGAATGAGACTGATGACTTTGCATAGCTCTGCCTCACTTAAATCCAATTCATTTGCAAGTCAAGACGTCACCTTCCTGATGTCCTGTCCTCTTCAAGAATGAAGGATGAACAACAACACCTGGGGACCAGACAACTACATGAGATGTCTGGGACTCAATATTCTGATTAAATAAACAGATCTTGGGAGTGGGTTACCAGGATACGAGGAGACTTGATGTATGTACATCATTGTATTGCTTTGGCCTTTTGTTTCATGGTGTCTATGTTTAAATTTGTTTTCTTGGTTATCTTGGTGACGTGTAAAGCTTTCTTCTCAAAATCAGTCCATTGTGAGCCCTCTAAGTAGTTTGATCTGTAACCTGACTTTTGTAATTCTGATCATGAATATACGAAAAACGTTTATAGATTTGGCTCACAGATAAGTGAGCTATGGGGAAGTGGGCTACCCACTCCCCATAAATCAAAAGGTAGAAAAGTGAGGGAATTGGGACAGCAAGAAGTTTATTATGTGAATTAAACTAGCTCAGTTCCCTTTCTATTCAATTATGGGTCTAGTCCAAATTCTATTTTGTGAGAAAAGTTTATTCAATTGTGGGAATTGGGGAAAAACCTTATTGCATTGTTTGAACCTAGCCCTGCATGGCTTGGAAAGTGGACCCCTTCTACCTGCTATTTAGAGACTCAACTAAGGACTTAGGTTATGCTGACCAGAAACTCAGATCCAAAGATTTGTGCAAGGAGTTTTCTCACAATTGTACACCTCAAGTAACTCATATGTCTTATCTGAAAATTGGACCCATACTAATCAGTTATTGTTTCCACGTTCCTTTGATTGTTTACAGACACTTGGAGTGGGATACCTCCTTTTTTGATTTCAGGGAATTGCATGTGTTCATTCTCCCCCTTCCAACTTGGAAAGTCCCTAATTTTTCGTCCAATTAAAAATCAGATAACCTAATGTTGTGTTGTTTTCTTTTAATTAATTGGCATTATTTGATTGTTTTTAATGTATTAAAAAGTCTGTTCTCTGTATTCAGGGTCCAAACCTAAGCTGAGGAAGTCTGGTCCCAGTTTGTTGGGCAATTGGCATATATTGCTTAATAAATCAATATGCTCAGAAGATTGAACTTTTGTTTTCCTCAGTTATTTCGTCTTTCACCCGCCACACCACTAGAGTGGTAAACTTCAAATTTTATAATATTCTTTTATCTATCACTCATGTCATCCTCAATAATCCAATAGGCATTTAATATGAATATTATTCCTATTCTACCTCTATGGAGGTCAGTTGTGTTCTCCATTAAATGACTTGCCAAGATTTGTAAAGTGAATATCAAAATTCAGTTTCCTAGATGTCAATTCTAGTGTTCTTTGTACCCTACCCTGCTGCCTTGGTTACCTACCTATAAATGTAAATGTAACCTGTGAGAACTGATTTGTGTTTTTGATGGCCTTTCATGATATAAACAAAAGTCTATGTATCTTTTTCAATGTGGATTGCTATTTTGTTCCATACAGAGTGCCATCTTGTATAGTTTCTTTTTTAACCAAACTATAGAAATGTATCCTTATTAAGATTTAGCCCATCTCTCTGCATCCCAGTTCTCCTAGCTTTCTATTAACTGAAATTTTGAAAAGACTACTAATTTGAAGGCATATAAGGTTCCTTATTGCTCTATGGCTGGTTCCCAAAGTGGGTGATACTGCCCCCTGGGAAGACACTGGAATGATCCAGGGTGCAATGGGGTGGGGGAGGGAGTTAAATAAAAATAAGGGGGTGGTGGAAGTATAACGAAAGAAGAAAAGAGAAGAAAAATTTGTTCTTACATGTTTCACCTGTTGTATAACAGTTAAATTCACAGTAATTACATTATTTTCCAAATAAACACACAAAATGCAAGTTATAACTGAGCAGTGGTCAAGTTCCCTGATAGGTCTTAACAAGCAAGTGTTGATGGGCCAGGGAGCCAGTGGCACATTGTCAGGAAGTTTAGCATGCATTGGCAGGAATATGTGCATGTAATGATTTGTTTACAATACAATACTATATGTTTCATGATACAACATTATGACACCAAAATTTCAATGCAGGGAAAAAACCTCACAAATTTACAATAAATTTATTAAATTTAAGATGAATCATTTTTTAAAAATATATTTTATAATCTTTTGAAATGATGCAAATTTAAAAAAAAACTGTTAAAGAAAGTAGATTTCCAGGGGAGCACTGAGTAATTTTTTAAAAGGGGTGGTAGGCCAAATAAGTTTGGGAATCTCTGGTCTAAATCTCTGTGATTCTAAACACAATAGGGCTGAGGACTGAACAATAGCATTAGACATCACCCTACTTTGATGCTAATGTCTTATTTAATGCCCCAGGCCTAATCATTTAACCAGTTAAAAATCCACTAATAATTTGACATAATTCATAGCTGTGCAGTAATTATATAGAGGCAGCATGGAATGGTGAATTGAGAGCCATCCTTGAAGGCAGGAAGACTTGTGCTCATATAGACCCTCAGACACTGGCTGTATAGCTCTCAGCAACTTATCTCACTCCTCTGGACTGCTCTCCAAGTCTATCAGATGCAGAGGTGTCTACCTACAGTATGGGAGGTGTTTCCTCACCTGGGAGTTCCCTATTTGTATGGCATCAGAGGTTCAGGCTCTATTCCTAAAGTAATTATACTTTTTAGAATGAAAATAAGCTGCTTCTATTTTGCTCCAGAATTTTCCCCCATCACAAGGGGTACTCCACAGCCCCAGACCACCAGGACCATCATGTAAAGGTTTCATCAATATATTTCAGGTCTAAAAAG
Source organism: Phalanger gymnotis (assembly GCA_028646595.1). NCBI lineage: Eukaryota > Metazoa > Chordata > Mammalia > Diprotodontia > Phalangeridae > Phalanger > Phalanger gymnotis. The sequence goes on from CM053623.1 coordinate 216,338,399, forward strand.
TATGCAGTGTCCAAATGGTTCTAGAAAATTCTATCATGTAAATTATCAGGAAATTTTTTGCATGAGCAAATCAGTGCAATTGGAATTAGAAAAGTAGCTAATTGAGAACAATAATTGCAGCAAATATTGCCGATAAAGGTCTGCTATCCACTATACGTAGGGAATTAAAAGAAATATTCTAAAGGGGAAGATAGCATCAATATGAACAGATACATACAAGATACATTCAGATTAGGTAAAAGTAAGCTTAGAAGGGAAAGCATTAATAAATGGGACTGGAGGTACAGCTAGACTGAGAAAGGTCTCATGTAGAAGGAAACCAAGGAATCTAAGACAGGGAGGGTGAGTAGGGGAAAGCCTTCCAAGCAGGGCAGACAACTAGTGCAAGACACCCACATGGTAGATAAGGTGTCATATGTGAAATCTAGGCCAGGAAAGCTGGACCACAGAATGTATGGTGGGGAGTAAGGTGTAAGAACAATGGAAAGGTAGGAAGGGGCCAGTTTATGAAGAGCTTTAAATGCCAAACAAATTAGTTCATATTCGATTCTAGAGGAAATAGAGAGCCACTGGAAGTTGAGAAGGGGGGGTGTGACACAGTCACACCTAAGCTTTAGGAAAATCAATCTGGCAGCTGTGTGGAGGATGTTTCAGTAGAGGAACGCTGGGCAAGGGAGACCAGCCAGGGGTCTAGGAGAGAGGTGATAAAGGCCTTGATTATGAAAGTGGTTGTGTGCCCTCAAACATGGGCAGATATACAAGAAGGGGAAGTATACAAGAGATATGAAGGCAGAAATAGATTTGGCAACTGATTATGTATGAGGTGAATGGAAGTTAGGAGTTGAAGATGATAGCAAAATTGTGAACCCAGGTGACTGGGATGATGGTGGTCCTGTTGAGACTGACAGAGAAAGTTGGAAAAGGAGTCAGTTTGGGAAAAAAGATAATGAATTTTTGCTTCGTACATGTTAAGTTCAAGATGCATATGGGATATCCATTTGAAATGTCCAATAGGTAGGCAATTGGTGATGCAGGACTGAGGCTCAAGAGAAAGACTAGGATTAGATATATAAATCTGGGAATCATCAGCAAAGATAATTGAACTCATGGTTGCTGATGAGACCAGTCAATTAACAAGCATTTATTAAGCTCTTACTGTGAACCAGGTAGCTAACAAGTAATAGAACATACATAGAGAGAAATCCACCAGGATGAAGTCAAAGTGAATGGCAGGCTAAGATAGAATGTTTTGACTGAGTATAGGTTTCATTTAAGGAACTAGAGCTCCTGAATCTCAGTTTTGCTCTACCTATACATCATGATGTATACATCTTTCTATAGTCACCCTAATGTTCATCATCAAAGCCAAAATGTTTTGTCATCTACATTTTATTTTTTAATTTCATTATACAGTATATATCTTGGCAATGCAATAATTTAAAAATACAAATGACGTCCACTTTAAATCCACATTTTTTTCAATAAATACTACCCATTCATTCCCAATAGCAGAAATATCAGTAGTAGTCCTACCCCATTAAGGCAGGACACTAAAATACTTTTTTTAATAGCAAGATGATGTAGCATAATTTTTACCATTCCTCTCTGGCTGTGTGGTTCAGTCCCTGAATTTTAATTCAGAGCAATACTACTAGATAGCAATAAGTAATATTGAAATAAATGTGACGTGTCATAGCATAAATATCCTTTTGAAAAATCAATCTATCCGTCCCATTATCCTACCCCCATTGAGCAAAAGGAGGAAAAAGTCTTTATAGCTGCAAAGGGCAGCAAAACGAATTCCTACATTAGCCATGTCCAAAAAAAGTTTGTCTCTATCTGCATTTTAAGTTCATCGCCTCTAGGTCAGGAGGTGAGTCACCACTATGTCTTAAGTATCTGGGTGGCAAAAAAGTGAGAACAATATTAGCTTAGAGGCTTGGCTTCTCACCAGTTCTGTTACTTGCTTTTAAAAGGAATGTTCCAACCTTGAAGGCATCTTAGCCAATGGAAGCATAAAACACTGAGTGAGGCCTCAGTTGTGTTAGACAGTATTAAGAAATACTATTAAGAAAAAGACAACATTAAGAAATAATACAGTGACAGTGTCCTGATCTTTCTTGAATAAAAGACAATTTCAGGAAGGGAACCTTAATTCCCAGACACATCTTTGGAGGGAGTTTGTCTTGTTTATGGTGTCCAAAGTAAGAGTAGGGATGTCTTCCTGTCTCATACAATTCAGAGAAAAATCTCTCCATTTGAGAGGCAGTGAATGGCATAGTGGAGACAGAGGTGGTCTTAGAGCCAGGAAAGACATGGGTTCCAAGCTTGTCTGTGAAACTTGCTGGCTGTGTGACTCTGGGAAAGTCACTCACCTCTCAGTGAGCCCAGGTAAGTCTCTAAGACTATAAATTGCAGAGAAGGTGCTAGCTTACATAGGTAGACCAAGTTTTCTCTTCCAGGTGCTTCCTATTACAGTAAAATCATGTTGTCTCTTTGTCTACCTTTGACCAAATTCTAAGGGAAATCCTTAGAGAGGATGGAACTGGTTTCAGGAAGATATCTTTCCCAAGCGTTCTCTAGCATTAACATGACTATTGGCACGTTTGCTAAATCAAAAACTCTATAATTTAAATTATGTATCTTTGTTTGACTTTGTTGTTGAACTTGAAAGATTTGGGCTAAAATGCAGAGCATAAATTTTTTTTTTCCCACAACACAAGAGAAAGAACACTAGCTCTGGATTCAAAGGACCTGGGTTTTCAATCCCAGCTCAGATGCTTCTCCTCGTGCAACCTTGGACATCTATAAAATGAGGGGTTGAACGAATGGCTCCTGAAGCCCCCTAAAGTTCAAGACCATCAGGTCTAGGATTCTTCCCTTCTTTGCAGAGGTCTGTGTTTGGGAGGAGAGAGAAGGAAGGCTACTGTCAGACTCAATTGATAAGCTGGTCAATGTTGCTAAACTGTCTTTTTCAGATTTCTTTTTATTTTTTGCCTAAGGAAAAACTGGTGAAAGGGAGAAAATGAAAAAGCTATTACCAAGTGAAGGTGATCTAAAGAAAAAAGATATCAGCCGTTTTAAAAAATTGTCCAAACAAGGAACAGTAGAAACACATTGAATTCTCAAGCTTCCAGACTAAATTTTATTTCTAGGTCTTCAAGCACAGCCCTTAGCACAGGCACATAGCAGGAGCTTAATAAATTTCTGTTGGTAGATTAATCAGTGGTGGATTATGTCAAAGGGAGGACTCTTTTTCAGGGAAGGGTTGGCGTAGTTGGTCCTAGAGGTCCCTACCAACTCTGTACTTGGAGCTGGGAAAATGTGCCTCAGCTATTTACTAGCTATGTGATCTTAGGTAAGTCACATCATCTCTGGGTGCAGATTACCCCAACTGGGAAATCTGGATAATGATAGCACCTGGATCAAAAGGTTGTTGTGCATATCAAATGAGATAATGAATATAAAGAAAGCATTTTGCAAATGATAAAGTCTAAAAAAAAAGTGGAAGCTACCCAAGGTACTATAACAACAGTTGGTAGCATTTATACAGTGCTTCAAGGTTTACAAAACTCTGTGCTTTTGTTATCTCATTTGAGGCTCACAACAACCCGTGTACATTAGGCAATTTTCTTATCCCCATTTTACAGGTGAGAAAGTGAAGCTGAAGAAGATCAAGAGACTTGACTTCCTAAGGTCCAACCTGAACTCATGCATTCCTGACTCACAAGGTCCAGTGTTCTTACCCACCACCTACTAGCTGGCAAAATCTAGTATCAAGTGGACAAAGGGAAAATGACATGTAAAGATAATCACATAACAGAAATCTAGTTGTATTTGGTCAAAAGATTCTTCCTTTAAAAAACAACACTATATTTTACAGGCATAGTATTGGGGTCTAACAGGTAGCAAAGTAGGCTGGCTATTCTCATTAGCCTATTAAGGTACATCCACTCATCTTTCAAAATCCTTGGCTATTAATATCCTGCTTTCCAAACAGAAAACGTAGAAAAAAGCAAAAAGTAATTATCTAGAAAGTCTTGATTATCAAGTAGCCATGAGACTATTTGCAACCGTGGTGATTCCCTACAACAAAGGGACTTTGAGGTTTCCCTCCTTCTATCTATAGTGTGAACTATGTAGAAAATTGTTGGCAGGGTGAAGAATGAAGACAATCATTATTTATGTCCCAGGCACATACCAGAGCCTAATCCATTGGTTCCATGTCATTACCCATAGCAGTTGGCTCTATCTCTGTAGGCCTTTTGTATGGGTTCTATAGGCAGCTGTGCTCCATCAAACAGGGTAAGGAAAGAGTTGAACTGATTTGGTTTCTTCTTCCCATGTATCTTTTTACAGGACACTTAATGATGGGCTTTGCATTTGTTGAAGCTCATGGGAAAATATACCTGAGTCATCTGGAGGAAGCAACCATTGTATAAATATACTTTATTTTAAATTATATATTTTAATTATGTATTTTAAATATTATTAAATTAAATAGTAAATAAATATATTAATATATAAATTTTAAAAAATAAATAATAAATTGATTAATTAAATTACATATTTTAAAATGACAAAACAATGGAAACACAGAAATGGAATTTTAAAACAGCTGTCAGGCCAGTCTGAGACCAAAAGAAAAATAATAATAATAATAATGTTTGGCACTTAAATAAAAGCCCTTTACATACATTATTTCATTTGATCCTCATAACCAACCACAGAGGTAGTACTACAAGTATTAAGATCTATATTTTTACTGATGAGGAAATTGTCAGAGATTCCCATGAAGTGACTTACCCATAATCAAATAGCTAATAAATATCAGAGACAGCATTCAAACTCAGGTCTCTTATGGCTCCAGGTCTAGTGTTCATTTCACTATATGAGTAGACTCCAAATTTGTTTGCTTGTCCAGTCTAAATGGGAAAAATTTTGATCCTCCATCCCCCAATATGTATATATTTACTTATTTATACTCCAGAGGAGAGAGAATGGTGATGCTAGTGGCAGGAGCACAAAGGAGAAGCTGGTAAGCTCATACAGAAGTAGGAATAGGAATGTGTTGGTAAAGAAACAGGGAAAGGGAGGTGTGGTGAAGGACAAGCCCCACGATTGGTTTTTGTAAGGAGAATGGGATTAGACTTCTTTTCACATCCTCCTAATGGTTGGTACACACCTCCTGGGATCACACCAAAACACCTCTATACTACACCATGCTGCCTTCCATCTAATGAAATAGGTGAAATTTGTCTTTAACACACTTCTTTATTTTTTCTTCCCTTTCTGTGATGTTTTCTGTCTTCCTGAAATGCTCTTCTTTTCCTACACTTCTTCCCACTTCCCAAACAGTTGTCTTTGGTATTCTCAGGTGACAGAGCCCTGGACTTGGAGTCAGGAGACTTGAAAGCTAAACTTGTCTGTCACTCAAAATGGGAATTGTTACTATTGTCCGTTTGTTGTTGGTGTCGTTCAGTCTTTTCAGTCATGCCCAATGCTTCATGACCTCATTTGGGATTTTCTTGGCAAAGATACTGAAACGCTTTGCCATTTTCTTCTTGAGTTTATTTTACAGATGAGGAAACTGAGGCAAACGGGGTTAAGTGATTTGCCCAGGGTCATATAGCTAATAAGGGTCTGAGGCCAGATTTGAATTCAGCATGTCTCTTCCTGATTCCAGGCCCAGTACTATGTGTATGGCGCCACCTACCTGCCTACTGTTGTCCATTAATCCTTTCTAAAGGCCATGTATAGATGTAGTATGCTTCTAATACAGAATGCATGGAGAGGTAGATATCTAATCTGAGATCTGTGCTCCCCTCATCTTTAAGGGGGACTGCAATTTCCACCTCTGTATAGGGCAGAGAAAGAGCCCTAGAAGCACCACTAGTAGCCTTCCTTGGGAGGGGCAGGAATCCCTTAAAAGATGAGATTATAGGTCAGAATTAAAGGAAGCAGAGAGTATCAGACTTTCCTATGTGGAGTTTACATAGGCATCTAGCACTGAGCCACAGGTACCCCAATTCAAGGAAAGAAATGTCTCGCCTAATGATATCACCAAAGGCATGAGCTGCCCCAGATACCTATTTGGGGGAGGTGGGGAACCTGCGGCCTCAAGGTCACATATGGTCCTCTAGGTCCTCAAGTGCAGCTCTTTGACTGAATCCAAACTTCACACAATAAATCCCCTTAATAAAAGGATTTGTTCTTTAAAACTTGGACTCAGTCAAAAGGTCACATCCAAGGACCGAGAAGGCCACATATGGCCTCGAGGCCTCAGGTTCCTCACTTCTGCCTAACCACATGGGTCTCTGTTCCTTGCATATGTACTCCTTCTTCTCTCTCCCCCGACACTGGTGCTATGACTATCTGTAAGAGAGCATGTTACTCTATGTACACAAGAAATCTTTTTGTTCACATATGCTATTTAAACGTCTTTTGCTTTTGAACTTATGTGCTCTCTGGTTGACTGATAAAAGAAACACATCAGCATGGGCTTGTGAAGTATGGCTGCTAGTATACAAAGGGAGACACATAAGATCAAGAGCATGTGTTAGTGTGATTTCAGGTACTGTGACAGGTTGGTGGAAATAGCCCAGCCAAACGATCTGTGGCTACGAATTTGTGCCATTGATTCCATCTCCAGAGAGGGAGAGTGGAGGCTCACTGTCAACTATGATCTTGGGATCATAGTTCCATTTGATTCATAGTAGAATGGCATGTCAATGCAATGTCCAACCTTGAGTCTATCTGTAACCATGATAGGCAGTAAGGAGAATAAAAGCATTGACTGTGTTCAAATAAGGCCACAGAAGTTCATGCAATAGATTTAAAGCCTAACCTTAGGAACAGATTTTTACTGGTTCCACTCATTCTGTATCTCTTGCCCCAGGAGATGCCCTTCCCAAATCCTCATCTTATTTAAACTATAAAACACTCCTCTACTTTAAACTCTCCCCTTGGATCCTTTCCCTTTTCCTCCTGACCTGAATACCTAACTCTATTTTCCCCATCTTTCTCATTCTCCTCCAGGGAATGGCTAGACTAAGGTAGATGGGGTGAGAGCATTTTTCCCTCCTGTGAGTCATTACCATATTCATACCTAAGATAAAGAACACACAAAAATTTTCAGCATGGCAGGACAGACCACATGGCCTAAAAGGACAATGTCATAAATGCTTCTCTAATGTCAGAAACATGGTACTGGCGCTAGCTTCATTTGCATGTCAGTCCAGACATGATCGAAGTTATAGCCTGTCTGTCTCCTCTTGCTTGGAGGTGAAATACTAACTGTGAATTGAATACAGATGTCATAGATGTAGACTGCTTATCACACTGGGGGTTCTTCAGTTTGTGTGTTTGTTTAAACGGCATGGTTTTCTTTGCCCTATCTGCCCCTTCTCTTTATCTCCAGTCCTTCAGCATCTCTGGCGCAGGGACTTCTGATCTTGGCAGGCCTAGACTACCTTCAGCTGTCTTTCATCTGGAAGGTCTGTTTGAGCCTCTCTGGAGTGAAAGCATATGGTAAGACTAAAAAAGAAAGAGACAAAGGGTTTAAAAAATTTTGAATGTGCAAGCGCCAACACAGAACCAAACACAAGCTGGCATCTATGGATTCCAAACAGCTCTCAATACCAGATCAAGTCACAAATTAAACCCTGGACAGTCTGCCAAATCTGGGGCTCTTCAGAAAACCCAAAACAGGATTTTGTGGCTCCCTGGAAGCATTAGATCCCACTGACACACAGAAATTGCCTGAGATAATCAGTAAAGTATAGTACCGAGTATGGAATCTACTTTGGGATGGCCATGAATTCTCATATTGCCAAAAAAAAAGTAACCAGCATGAATTTGAGCATGAATCAGATTCAAGTATAGATTTGGGGTGATAGTCCCACTTATTTAGCTAGCTCCAAGAAGGACCTTTGTATAACATACTTGACCACTCCTTTTCTCTCCTCCCTTTTTAAATATATTCAGCCTAGCTAGACTACCTACTGAAAGTGAGCACAGCAGGAACCTCAAACAAACCAAGTATTGAACTTTCTGGGTTGGAAAAGGAATGAAAAAAGAACATAAGAATAGATACTTTGGGAACTGTTATTTAAAAATCTCTGCTGAAAGACAGGCCCAGTTTTTTTTTTCCTCTAAAAGCTGGTACGGCAGGGCTTGTTCACTGGGGCTAAATGGAACTTCTTTATCAGCTGAGGATCCTGTCACCTTGATGAGACATTACTGAATTCAGTCAAGCCTGGTTGCATTGTTTTCCCTTTTTTTCTTAGCTATTCTTTCTTCAGAAATTTCAAACTGCAGGAATCTGAACGAATAGTACTTATAGGTCACAGAGTAACAATGTCAACAATTTCACAAAGATTACTGCAATTTAAAGCCTGAAAAATCTTCAGCATCTGGGGACAAATCATACTGGCCCTAACAATTCTACACAGTTGAAGCAGGGATAAACTAAGCAGCTTAGGGTTTCATAAGGATTGGTTTTAGTTTTGGGGGGAGGGGCTCTAGCGGAAGCAATTGTTCTAAAATATCTGCTAAAAAGTTGCCAAAGATACAGCTATAGTTTTTTTTTTTAATGGTTTGGGTTAAAGCTACCATGGGGGCAACTAAGCAGTACAGTGGATAAAGTCTCAGCGCTGGAGTTTGAAGGACCTGAGTTCCAATTTGGCCTTAGACACTAACTAGCTTTGTGACTCAGAGGAAGTCATTTAATCCTGTTAGCCTCAGTTTCCTCATCTATAAAATGAGCTGGAGAAGGAAATGGCAAACCGCTCCAGTGTCTTTACCAAGAAAATCCCAAATGGGGACACAAAGAGTCAGACACAAATAATCAACAAAGCAACAACAAAAAAGCTAGTATGAAACTTTCAATTTTTAGCAATTATCTTCCAAGCGCCATGCTAGAAACCTCTTCTCTGGCAATAGACACCTGCCTACCCATGCTCCTTAGGGGAGAGAACAAGCTTTACAAGTTCAAGACACAGCATTTTCATAAGGCATCGCTTGGGTTTCTTCCATTGACACAATATTTAGACCTCCACTTCAGTATCCTGGAAGTCCCCCTCACTACTACAGTGCCTGAGCTATGATATCAAAAAAAAAGTTTGCTGTTATGTAGATAAAGATGGTCATTATACATTTAATGCCCAAGGTTCTCAGGATCCTTTTCTTATCCCCCAAAAGTCAAGCATTTAAGTTTTTATTTGAAGCTGATATTAAGGCAATTTAACATACCTAAACATGATATCATAACTGAAAACCTTGGATACAAACCTAAAGCATCATTCAGTTAAAATACTGAAGACTGCTGACCTGTAGTCAACGTTACATTGCTTGGTTCCTTTGTGTGGTACTTTGATTACAGGAATATACATCCTTTTCATTTAAGGCTTGTCCAGGTCCTACCCTGTTAAGTTGGCTTGGCCAAGCCTAGGAAATTTTCTGCATGGAATCTGCTGATGTGTGTTTATATTTAACCTACAATCCTAACCATCTTCTTCCTTTTTCACCATACATGTTTCTATTAATTTTTTTTCATTCATCCACTCTGAACATCTTTCAAGCAAAGGTCATTTATTGAATATGTAGAAAAGAATTCTTAGTCAGATATGGTTTAGACTAGATGACCTCTAAATACCCTTCTAACTTGGAAACTACATGATTTAGTAGCATGATGATGACGCTAAGCCTTGAAGGATGGGTATTATTTTGACTGTTAGGTAGAGAAAATAAAGGAGAACATCCTAGGTAGAGGAAATATCTAAGGTGAGTGGCCTAGTTTAGCTACAACAGTGCTGAAGAGTAACAAAAGCTAAGTTAAGAAAGATAGGCTTGGGATTTTTTTTTTGGTCTCTATTTTCCCTAACTACATCTGATGGGTCACTAGGTCATGTGATTTTTTTTCCCTTTGAAATATCTCATCCATTCTTTTTTTTTCTATTCTTGTATATGTCTCATCCTCAGAATAGTTTACAAAGGCTTACAGAGAGAGCTTCATAGAATTTTAGTCAGAAATAACCTTAGTGATCATCTGGTCCAACTTCATCATTATTATAGAATCTTAGACTTAGATCAGAAAAGTTATCCAGTCCAAATTCTCTCCCAATATTGTGCAAGTAAAGGATGGAGGAAGTATGGCTAGACAAACATTCATGTGAAAACTACCCACGGGGATTTTCCAGTAGACGGCAAGTTCTCTGTGAGTCAACAGTATGACATAAGAGCCAAAAAAAAAAATAATGTGACCTGAGCGTACATTAATAGAAGCCTGGTGCCCAAAATGAGAGACGTCCTTCTGGGTCCCACTGTACTCAGACCTGATCAGACCAGCCAGAATATTATAGACAGTTCTGGACATCATGTTCTAGGAAGGACAATAATAAGCTGGAGTATTTCGAAGAGGCAAACCAAAAGGATGAGAGAGCTGGAAATCATATAATTTAGCTGAAGGAACTGGGGATGTTTAGCCTGCGAGAATAAAAGGCTTAAAGGGAGATATTTAACTGTCCTCTAGTATTTCAATTTGATTTAAGAAAAATTGATTATTGCATTAGTGCTTAATGCCTAGTGCATTAGTGTTAATTAGTACATTAGTTAATTAGTGCATCAATGTTAATGCCTAGGAAAGAAATTTTTGTTAGAGACATATTTCCTGGCTTCATGAAGTTTATGTTCTAGTGAGAGAACAAGACTCAGAAAGGAATAATATGTAATGAGTACCTGGTACATGGGCAGACCCCATCAGTTTGTTCAGCTGATCAGCTTCCCCACATGGAGAACCTGGGATGCTTGTTGCTCTGAGAATCATGATTACATGTGAGGAAAGTTCTTTGGAGAGACTGTGGAGGATATATGGACATCCTTTAATGGGTTCTATTTGACTAACCATATGGTTGAGAGGACCCTTTTTTGACTGATTATAGAGCCATAACTATCCAGGACTTTGACAGGACCCATCAATTTTGGCTACTTCCTCTCCCCCTCCCCCCACCCCCAGAACAATGCCCAAGAAGAGATCATGAGGACCTTTCTGCCCTCTGAGGCCATATGGCCCCCAAGGAACTGTCATGGTATCTCAACAATCCAGCTAGCAGCTACTACGGTGGTGCAAAACCAATAACAAACAGTTCACAGAACGCTGCAAGCCCAGGTCCTTTTGATCTGCTTTACTAAGGAAAGTGACGTTAAGGTTTTAACAATCTTACTTTAATCTGGCATACAAATATCATTCACTCAGCTCAGGGGGAAAAGCCAGCACCCTGAGCTTCAGAGCAAATACAAACAAATTACAAACATCAACAGACAGACCTTGTCTGATTCAAATCTCAATGGATAGCGACCAGAGTTTAACAAAGTCCAAACATCTGGGCTCACAAGCTGGGGGGCTCTTAACTACAGCTGCCCAGAGTCTCCACATCAGCGTACCAGCAAGAGCGAGAGCTCTAAGCAAATAGCTCTGGCTTCTCTTTTTATGCACTCTTTAGCCATCATCAAATGTCATCTGTGCAACCAGAATTTAAGCTCTTACTATTGGCTCTGGAGTTAGCACCTCCCCCTAGGACCTTGAGGGCTTCACGCCTTAGCACCTAATAGCTAGGGGTTTGGGGCCTACTTGGGAGCAAGGATATAATCAGACCTCCCTTCATGGGCCCCATCTTAGTTACCTAATTTAATCAAGGAAATAATGGCCAAAACTCTTCTAGGGCACTTGGTTGAATAAGTGCTAAGAGCCCATCTTGATCCCCAATACACATGGGTCCTTGGCTTTTTCTTTTGTTCTTTTTCTGTTCTAGGTAAAATGATTGGAACCTCATAACCCAGTGAGTTCCAAAGATCATCACGAAGGTGCTCTGGTCAAAAGTCAGGTACATTAACAAGCTTCAGAACAAAGCTGCCAGGGAAGGCCCAGGGAGAAAGCCATTACCAACCAGGAGAATCAGGGATGGCTTTATGAAGGAGGTGGAATTTTGAGTCCAGTTTTAATTTAAAGAATGGGTAAGAATTCAGCAAGTGAAGGGAGGAACAAAAGGAGCTTTTGGCAAGATGGCCTAATGAGTCAGGAAGGAGAGGAAAAGGAGAAGAAAGGAGAGAGGACAGGAAAGAAGAAAAGAGACCTCCACAGGAAAAACTAACAGAAAGACTGAAGAAATGAGCAAGAGTGAGCAAGAGAGGCCCCAATATGGTGCTACAGAGTAAAAGAAAACTGGGAAGCATTTCTAAAAGGAAAGAGAACTAAAGCAACAGTAATTACACCTCTAGAAGACTACACAGACATAACTAAATACATTCCAAAATATTTTAGAATAATAAAAGAGATAAAGGCTGATGTAGCACTTAATTTTTTTTCTTGTTCTTAATGGAGATTTCAAGGATGTTGATTAACTCCTGGCATGCTGAGTAGCACCCTAAGGATTCTAAAAGAAAGGCAATTCAAGAGGAACGAGGAAAATATATCAAGAACAAGATTCAGATGATGCAAACATATTATTTCAATGATGAAGAATGTGGGAGACTGCACAGGGAAAACATCAGCCAACTCAGATTTTGAAAAAAAAAAGATTTTAAAATATGAAAGTTGAAATGGGTAACTGAGAATAACTGCAAAGAGTGGCATGAGCCTATGCAACAGGGTCAGGAAAGCTAAAAATGCAGAATAAGGCAAAGTTTACCCCCAAAATGCCAAGGTAAGCAAACATTTTGTTGATGTGGTAGCAGTTGTGTCATGTTAGAAACAAGACAAGAAGCAGATTATGCCATGTAATAAGGTAATATGGAAATATGTTTTGCATGACTTCATATTATTGATATATTATTTGCCTTCTAAATGAGTAGGGGAGGGATTGAAGGCAGGAAGAGGAATGTTAAAATAAAGTATGCCAAATTTTAATTTTTTTTAAATGACAAAAAGCAAGAAAAGGATAAGAACACTGTTAAGAGAGAGTAGGAAGACCACGGAAAGTAGAGAGAATATGGAACTACTCAACTATTTTATTTCTGCTTTTTCTACCAAGGAAAATTAAGTTCTAAAGGGGAAGGAAGGAGGGGGAGAATCATTAACAAGGTGCAACAGGAACTGCACTGGCAATTGACTGGCAGCCCGGAATTTGTAGTTCGAAGGGATAAGAATTTCCTGCCAGCCCTGAGTGCGATTTAGACCAACACAATCTTTGAGCCTGGGACTCAAGCTTGAGTCATGCCTGGGAATTGAATGAACTCTGCACATGTGCAAATGGAAAGGAGGTGTCTACATCTCCCCACCCCTCTCCCCACCAGGGAATTAATTAGCCTAGCCAAAGAGAAATAGTGATGAGAGGCAATCACAAGAGAAAGAGATTGAAAGAAGAGCCAATCTGCAACTAAGAAGGGACATATAACAGTGAGACATAAGAACCTCACGAGCATCTTGAAACAATGAACTAGGATTGACCACTACCAATTGCAATCACCTCTTTTAAGGGCTGAAGGAAGTTCCAAAGGGTCTATTCTTTCCTAAATTTTCCTTCTCTGCGCTTGTCTGATAATAGGTACTATTGTGTTCTCCTCTCTTGTTTCTTTTTAAGCTGTTCATTTTATCTTGATTTTTGCTTCATATTAAAAAAAAAAAGAACCTGGTTGGTCACAAAAGCTTTTACTGAATGTCTATATAGAAACTTAATCTATGCCCCTCCCCTTCTCCCCCCCTCCCCCCCGCAAAAAGGAGAAAGTCATTGGCTAGATGGAAACTTACAAAATTTAAATGAGGGTAATGAAATAAATCTGACCCAGTGTTAAAATTTTCCTAACTTTGGACTCTGAGGAATTATGATTTTATTAATAACTTTTCAACTAATATGTAAACTCCATAAAATGACAGAGAAAGGGCCACATAGACCTGATGACTATTATATTGCCTATAGGCTAAAAGTGAATTAATTGCTTTAACACGGGATGTTTGATTAAATCTCCAGTAAGGTGAGAGACAGGCAAGTGGGAAAGGCAGTGAACAAAGGGAACGACACACTTTGAACCTGCCCCATGGGAGGAGGTAGGCAAGGTCTGGGAGATTTCAGCTCAACCCTTTTCCAGGAGGGGGAAGGAAGCAGAAAGAAGCAAGTACTTACTGGTCATCCCACTCTTCTTGGCACACCTGCAGTTCACAAGGGAACTGAAACTCACGATATGTGAAAATATGATGAGAGATCTAGCTGTCCTCAATGAGTTCAATTCTCCAGGCCCAGAGCAACACAATCTCGAGATACTGAAATTAATTCATAGTATGATTAATGAACCACTGTCATCACTCATTAAAGAAACATGGAAAATAGCAGGAAGGAACTAGAAACAGTGAAATGTTCCTATTTTTAAAAAAGGAAGTGAATTCTTTAAATTATAAGCAAGTAAGCTTGATATCCATTTCTCAAAAAAACACTAAAAAATTATTCAAAAGGAGTGGTTGTGAAAAAGAGAGGACATTAACTATGAACCAATACAAGTTTACTGAGAATAAGTCTGGCCAAGCTAATCTCACTTCCTCACCTGTTACTAAATTAAGATCACTTTTGGAAAGAGGGCTCTTTGTATTAGTTTGAAGAGTTTTAAGATGAGGAGATGATCAGTTTCTCCTTCTCACTAAAATTCCTAAAATTGGTGACAAGTGTGGTCAACAAACATCCACCCTAGAGAAGGAAAAAAAGAAAATCCTCTGAGACATGTCCAAGAGATTAAAAGATATTCTTTATAAAAAATTGGAAATTACAAGAGGGTGCTGCAGTCCTCCAAATCTGTGTGCAGATTGGGATGGTGGCATGGGAGGTCCTCCAGATAGCTTCCCAGGCCTACGAGAAAGTGCCATTTTTGACATGTTAGAGACATAGGGGAGGATTCTAGGATGGCAATTTGTAGGGATGAAGGTGTATTATGTATTACCTGTGCTTTTAGATCTTTGAGATCTCTGAGAACAATAATTGGTTGACTGAGATGAGAGTATGAGACCAATGAAGTTATAATTAGGGAAGCCTTTTCAGCTAGTTTCAAAGGTGAAAGCTATAAGCAATTTAAGATAAATAGGTGTATAGAATGATTGCCAATTGATTTGAACACGGATTTTTTCTAGTCAATTATGCTTCAAATCATCTAGTAATGGCAGAGTGGCTTTGTGTTGCTCTTTCAAACGGGGATCAAAAGTGCTTATAACTCCCTCCCGCCCCCATTCTTCATATAAACATTAACTCAAATACTATGGCATTGTGGAAGGAAATAAAATACACACACACACATATATATATATATATACATTTTTTTCCACACACATAAAAAGAATGCAATAGGATCGATAGCTGCCAGGGTTCCCCCTGTGCTTATCCACCTTTCCCCCTCACCAAAGAGGAAAGAAGCTTTCCCTAAGAGTTGACTGGCCCAGGGGTCTAAGGCTCAAGCCAAGTTTTTGTTGAGGTTGCTCCCTGGTATCCTCAAGCCCTAGTAATATGGTTTCCTAATACAGCACCTAAAGGCATAAAAAGGCCTGCCCACATGAAGTCAGGGCCTTTCAGATGATGTCCCAAGGTACTGAGTCACCATACCATATTCTGTGGTTCTGGGGGAAGCTACATGCCCACTATTCAACCACATTGATGACACTCTTCATCTTTAATTATCAATATCAAGTGAGGTCTTGGAGGGTGTTCACCACAGTCCTTGTAAGTTTCCCATATGGAGTCTAAATGGAAGAAACATTCCTTACAGTTGGTGAGGTTCTCCAGATGTTCCTATTTTTTTACGACATTGCACGAATTTCACTAAGCCTCAAAATGCTGCAATGCCTAGCCAGAGAGGTCTGTAGCTACTCAAAAAAAATTATCCTAACAGTCCACACATGAAAATTCAATTCCATCAATAAATCAGTTAATATGCATTTATAAAGTGCTAACTATGTGCTAGGCACAGGAATTAAAATACAAAAAAAAAAATTAAACAATCGCCACTGTTGAGAAGCTTACATTCTATTGGGAGAAACAATATGCACGTATATAACTGCATAATGAATAAATACATGTAGAATACAGTTAAAGAATGCCTGTCACTCAGGCTATAACATGCAGATGGATAGGCAATCCATTAATTAGTCCATTAGCATCAAACATATCATGAACTGATAGTACAAATGGCTCGTGAGCTTAGCCAAGAATTAAATAAGAGAAAATTAGGCTGCACTTTGAATATCAGGCTGCTCCTGTCACAAATCTCCATCTTTTGAACTCTAATATTCTCCTATGAATGCTATATGGCTATGAATCATGAAAGAATAGTCACAGAAGACTTAAAACTGCAAGTGACCCAAAGAATAATAGAAAGAGATGCATGGCAAGTATAAATAAGATATATAACAGTCTGCAACAGATGCACAGTGCTGTCAAACTTTTATATTTTAATTTCCCAATTAAAATGTAATTAGGAATTATTTAACAAAAGAGATCATATTATACATTCTTAAACTTAATCAATAGGCAGCAGCAGAAGTCCTTACCCCCTTCCCCACCTTTTTATTTGAGTTTGATGCCACTGAGCTAAAACATATTGCCAATAATCACTTATGCACTAGAAGTAGCACAAAAATATTATCACTGAAGCATACGATCAGAAAATCTTGTACCATGAGCCAAAGATAAGAAATAGAGAGCCTAAATGCTGCCCTGGTATTTGTGAAATATTAAAAGGCCTGTAATGCACAAGTTCTTCTTAACATAGGGTCTGTGAACTTTTAAAGATATCTATATATTTTTATAACTGAATTTCAATATAATTGGGTAAGACATCACATAAAGGAGAGACTGAAAGGCAGGGGTAGAGAGTCAAGGCTGCTGTTGAGGTGGTAAAGTCCAGAGAGTAAAGAATTGAGCCAAGGATGAAGTGAGCATGCCCTCTGCCCAACTCATGCAAAGCAGCTTCTACCCACTCATTACTCAATGTCAACATTTTATCAGTAACTTGAATAGATGCAAAGACTGAACTCATCATATCTGTAGATGAGGAGATGTGGAAGAAAAAGAATAAGATTAAATAACAAAATAAGGATTCAAAACTATCTTGAGGCACTGGGGCAAAAAGGGATAAAAACAAGACAAAATTTGAAAAGGACAAGTCTGGCAAACAAATTGAAAAAAAATCGGCTGCAGGGGACAAAGGAACTGAGATGGCTACACAAAGGTTCATATTTTTAAAAAGACCTGGGGAATTTTTGGTGATTACGGCAAAGACTTTCAAGGATAGAAAAGCCCTTACTTAGCTCTCTTCAAAAATCAGCTCACCCTAGCTCTAAGAAAACTTCTTAATTACCCCAAGTACTCTGGTCCCCTACCCCACCCCATCTCTTTAAATGTTTTTCGGGTTCGTTTTTTTCCAGGCCTGTACTCATTTGCACAATGCAAACCACCAGGCCATTTAAGGATGGAAACTTTATAGTCTCTTGCCTTTGTGTGGTAGTGCCTAGCACATAATTGGCACTTAATGTTATTGATTAACCAACACAGGATCCAGGACTCAACATCTGACCCAAAAGAACAAGAGAAGTTATTAAGAAGAGCCTGAAATGTGTTTGGAGTTTTTTTTTTTTGTAAGTGTACGTAGCAAGACTTTTCCACAGAAGGTAGTTTACAGCTGTATTTGTATATAATTCTCCTACCAGGCTATAAAATTTATGAAGGGACTATGTCTTCTCTAAACTTTGTTATGTCCTCAAGAACCTAGCATAGTGCTCTAAACAACACATAGCCAGCCACTTAGTGAAGTTCAACTGAAATAAATTGAAACTACTGTTTACACCAAAGCAATAGCAGAGACTTCTCTAATCATTGACTCTTTTATACCTCTACAAGGTAGCCCAGAAGGAATAAGCAGTGAAGTTAAAAAAACAAAACTCTCCTAAAAATCAGGATTATCCAGAAACTGAAGGAAACGCCTCTGAAAGTAATGCATTTGTTTCACTGCTGGTCTTGCTGGATAGGGATACCTTTTTTTTTTTTAAAACAATCAGTGAATGTTTTTTGGAATTAAACTAGAGGACCTCTGGGGTCTCTGCCAACTTTAGGATTCTGATGTGTTATAGTCAAAAGAAAAAAAAGGAAACCACCACCAAAAACATGGCAATCTTGGGCTTTATTAATGAAAGTAAATAGTGTCCAGAACCCAGAAGAAAGGTAACTACCCCACTTAACTGCTCTTGTCAAAGCAACACTTAAGGTCCCTTCTCATTCTCAGGGCTCCAGAGTTAACCAACTTGATTATCTTATCACAGCTCTCTGGAGCTCAACCTTTTGTCTGGTTCTGCACCATCACATTACTGCTAAGCCGCCAAAGACGCCATCTTCAGGAAACACCGACACAAGACGGTGGGAATCCCCTGCTCTCTTTTCTTTCATCTTCCTCTTTTTTCTCTTATTTTCTTCTCTTCCCCTTTTCCTTTCTCGTCTTTCCCCTCCTCTCTTCTTTCTTCTTTCCTTCTTTTGCCCCTTTCTCTCTTTTCCATTCTTTTTTTTTTTGCTCTCTTGCCACTTTCTCTTCTCTCCTTTTTTCTCTTTCCTTTTCTTTTCTTTTTCTTCTCCCCTTTCACTCCTCTCTTTTCCCCCTTTTTTTATCCCTTCCTTTCTTTCTCTCTTTTTTTTCTCCTTTCTTTACACCTCTTAGAAACGGCCCCTCCTCCACGTCAGTAAAGCGTTCCAGCACAAACGAGAACGCTAACAATGGAGCCTCCTTCTGGGTTCTCGGGCTGGGAGTGGGGGGGAAGAGCTCAGAGCCTCGCTCTCCCCCTCACAGAGCTACAGGGAAGGGGGGGGGGGGGGGGGGAGAGAAAAACTCAGCTCGCCACCGGAAGTGAGCTCCGCCCTAACTCCAAGGGCCGGAAGTGGGCGTTGCCTGGGAGCTCAGGTGCGGCTACCACAACTGAGAGCTGGCAGTACTGCTGGGCTCTGAGGTAGGGTCCGGTCGTGCGCCGGGAGCCGGCTCCGGTTCAGCCCTCCTTCCTTTGACAGGAATTCCCCTCCTCTGCCCACGGGGCGCTCCTCTGGAGTGGCCCTGGCCAGCCCTGGTTTCCTTTTCCAAACCTTGCCTCCATGTGGCTCGTTCTGGCGCGCCTCTCGTCCCTCTCCCGCCCTTTTCTCGACGCCGCCGCTACCATAGGAGGCTACGCCGCCTGCGCGCTCAGCCCGGGCTTCCAGCCCTCGGCTCCGTCGTCTTCCCGGCTCTCTCCTCGCCCTTCTCGCCCCGCCTAGCCCGCGCGGCAGCCCGCCTCGATCCGGCGGGTCCCCGACGGGCTCAACAATTCCAGGACCTTTTTTTTTTTTTTAAAGGGAAGCAACCCCAAAGGGGCCGCGGCCGCCGAGACCCCAGGGCTTAAGTGGAGCTAGACCACTACCTCCTCCGCCAGGCAGCCCTCGGCCTCGCTATATTTATATATAAGACCCGGAGTTAAAAGCGGGGGGTGGGGGAGGGAAGTTATTCACCCCATTGCCAGAGGTGAAGGTTTGGGATTAGCCGGCAATTTTTTTTCAACCTTTATTACGTTCTTTCCTTTAAATCTCTCCCTAAAATCAGATTAGCCGTGGGCGACCCCGGCCCATGGGTTTGGGGGGTGGGGAGGGCGATATCTTTAGTCTTTGAGTTTTTTTTTCCCTCTCCTTTCCCTCAGTTTTTTCTCAAATAATAAGGTTATACGAAAGGGCCCTCAAGCTCCTTTCTTGGCTTTTTCTATTACGTGCGCCCCCCCCCCCAAAGAAAAACCCCACCAACTTGGAGGAGCCTTCGGGTCATCCTTTTAATTTAGTTGTAAAAGATGGAATCGTATAAGAGTAGCCCCGTACGAGTAAAGATACCCCCTTCCCCCCACGAAGGAAACGTCAGAATTTCATAGTTGAAGGGGCAGCCCTCCTTTAGTGAGTGTAATTAACCAATCAGCTCTAGAACGGTTACGGTCCTAGAGGTCCAGCGGGTCATTTGTGTTTTCCAACGTGGCGTTCCAAGACTGTTATGTCATAGAACGGGGGGAGGGTAACCCAGGGGAGACAGTTCCCTAGAGAACAGGAGCCGTTAATCTAAGCCAGCACTTGGGGCAGGAGTGCTGGTTTATGACTTAAAAGTCGTCCTCTCCCCTCCCCACTATGACAATAAGTATATTTCATCCCAATACTCACTAATAAGACATCTCTTCAGATGGAAGAGGACCCTGGCACTAGTCATACTTCATTTTCTGCCCCTCTGAGGTATCTGTTACAAACCGTCTCCCATCCGGTGATATCATCTAGGAAATGGACAGCCCTCCCAAGTCGTCTTACCCAGAAGTATTCCTGTTGAACAAAAAAAAAGAATGATTATTACTTGGAGGATCTTAAATGTCACCACCGTTAAGCTCTGCTGGGGTGGGGGCGGGGTATGAAGAGTGGCGGGTAGCTCTTTTTAAAGTGTGGGTGAAAAGGCAGTTCGCCGGAATTATTCAGCTTGTGACACTGCCCCAACCTTGTTTAAGGAAGACGTTCTCCCTCTGGATGAAGTCAGGAGCCTGACTGAGAATCTACTGCTTGGCACTGGAGTCCTTCCCTTTCTTTCCCCACACTCCCACCCCACCCTGCTTTTAAGAAGTTGAGCAGGGAGTTTAAAAATATGTTTCTCTATTCCTATGTTTTATAATCAGGTGCTTAAATAACATGGTACTCTTTTAGGTTGTGGGTTGTTTTTTTTTTATTGCTTCTGTAACATTTAACAGTATTTCAAAACTGAAGAGATGGTAAAGAGTGACAGGTAGTTGTAATAACAGTTAAAATAAGCCTGCCAATTTATCACCTGAATACAATTTGAATTGGTTGTCATCTTCCATTTTCCTTAAGTGTTGGAAGGCCTGAAAATCTGCTTATTGCAGTGAGTGTGAATCAGGCAGGGTTATGTAAGTTCTTTGTTTAAAAAAAAAATACAAATTCAAGGGATTTGATGAGAGGTTTTTTGTTCTTTTGCTTGCGCCCAAGTTAAATCTGATTTTAATTCCAGTTTGACTTCGTTTCTTTGAGTTGGAGCCTTTTTGTGGATGCCATTTCTGGTTCCCTGAATCACAGCTTTGAGAGAGCACTTGGATCTGCCTCCTTTTCACTGCAGACATGGAAGACAATTATGGTATGTTCTTACTGATAAATAACTCTCTGCTTGCTCATAGAAAGCAAAAACCTAGTAATTTATTCTTTTTGACTGTCCAAGACTTCTAGCTTACTACAAGGGCCAGAAAGGATAGCACAGATGTAGCTCCTAGGTGTCTGGGTTGACTTGGCATTGCACAGGAGGAGCCTGAGTAAAATTTCTACAATGTAAAATTTCTACAAAGTAAAATTTCTTTAGAAGTACTCACATTTGAAATAAAGCATTTTGGATTTGATCCACGAGGGATATTTGAAGCCAAAGAACTTCCAAGAGACAGAAGACATGGTTTAGTTCTTCACTGATTCACAGTGTTCCGACTTATTTAACCTTTCTAGAATTTACTTTTTCCAACTAGGACATAGGTAAAAATAACTTTCTGACCCCTTCTGTTTACAGGGATGACAAAAGGATATACGTGTGTGTGTATGTGCGTGCGCATATGTGTACGTGTATATTATATGTGTGTGTGTGTATATATATACATATATATATGTGGATATGGTAACGGAGGCTGAAGTACAATTAGCCCTTGAGATTATAAAATTCCTGGATAGAATTCTTATAATTCAGTGGTCCTAAGGCCTCCAGGAAACCAAAGGGAATCTGGCATCTAGAATGAAAGCATTTTAGAACTTGCAAGAATTGTAGAGATTGGCTAGTTCCTGAAGTGTCAAACACACATTAAAATGTAATTGGGAAATTTTTAGCAAAAAATACAATATAGCATAAATAATGTTAATTTGTGGATTTTTAAGTCTATCTGCAGCTGGCAGGTATCTATTTGTGTTTGAGTTTGACCCCATTGACCTTGAGGAGGTTATATAGGTAAAGTTAACTGCTAGTTAACTAGAATCTTCTTTCATTGTTTAAACATAATACCCTATTTTAATGTCACCCAAGTTAGAGAAACCTATTGTGCATACTTAGAATCCCCATCTAATTGGGGAATTGTTCTTAATGAAGGCAATTCCAGCCGTTTCTCCCTCCTGGTAGAACAACATTGAAAGTTACATCACTAAAATAAGGAACAGAGATGTTAATTTAAAAATAGATAAAAAGTTTGAAATGAAACAGAAATTACTCTTATTGTCTGTTTAGAATAGTTGCCCTTGTGTCCCTAGTAAATCCACATACTTTTTAAAAAATTTATTTTCATTTCAAAAAGGGAGATTTCTATTCATTCTTACAGATCCACAGCCACCTGGTTTGTTTTGTTTTGTTTTTGCAGCCTTTCTCTTATAGCTCATGTAAGACATTGTTTTCATTATTTTATCTTAGCAGCCAACTACTGGTTATTTTTTAGCGTAAATGATGCTTCACATGATGTGTGTTTTTCAGATTTTCAACCTGTAAGCATTTATTCAGTATCTGCTAAGTGATGGGTACTGTCCTAGGTTTTGAGATACAAAGACAAAAAAGAAAAGTCTTTGCCTTTAAGGAGTTTTTACTCTTTTGGAGGAGACAACAAGCATATATACGAATATGTACAAAATAAATACATAAAGATGAGATAATGGGTAGGAGGCACTAGCAGAGGGAGGGATCAGGTAAGGCTTCATGTAGAAGGAGATGTTTTAGCTAAGCTTTGAAGAAAATGGGGGATCTAAGAGGCATAAGTGAGAAAGGACTGCATTGTTACAGGCCTAAGGGGACACAGTCTGCACAAAGGCCCAGAAATTAGAGATAAATTGTTGTGAGTGATGGGCATTTTACCAAAATGACAAAGAATTAAATTTCTTAATCTCATATAGGGGTATATTTGGGGTTACGGGGCTAATAATGAATTTGTCTTTGAAGTCTCCTTTGTGGTCCATTTCTTTACCATTCGCTTTGGCACATTGCCCAAGTCTGAGAAACATCAAAGTGAGTGTCTCTCAGCAAAGTTTTACAATATAGGTTACTCTGCTCGGAAGTCCAAATTTAGTCTTTTGCCCAAAAGGCCAGGCAGAGCAAATTGGAGATCACCTAAGTTATGAGGAGCAAAACAGTAGTGGAAAACCGTCATTCTGACAGTTCTGACGTATGCATTTATGTGAACATGAATCATAAAGTGACATCCATTCTGTTGGCTAGTGACATGGTCTAACATTTGCTAGTTACGGAACAGAGCAAATGAAGGGAAACTAATCAGAATTTACATCTGTAAACTGTCCCTTGATGTCCTGGAACATTAGACTATAAGGAGACTGCTGATCAAGAAAAGGTTGGTAGGCATAATAAACCCGTCCTCTAAGACTTTCATTTCTTTCTGCTCTCTCTGCCCTTCAAGTCTCCTCTCTGGCTCATTTGCATCATGATCATGGTTAGCAATTTATTCCATGTTTACCACTCTTCCAGTGAAACTGTCAGCTTCAATTCTCTATTGACTACTGATTTCCATAGCTGTCCTCTGGCTTATAAACTTCTTTCCATTGTGAATGGTTTATCTTACTTCACTGTTATCAAACCTTCAGTGGTGGTAAGGTCAGGTTGTTGGTTATTACAATCCACTAAGAATAAATTTAACCTTTTAACTTCTCCTTTCCAAATTTGGGACACAACCTGGAT
Organism: Phalanger gymnotis; assembly: GCA_028646595.1. Lineage (NCBI taxonomy): Eukaryota > Metazoa > Chordata > Mammalia > Diprotodontia > Phalangeridae > Phalanger > Phalanger gymnotis. Next base: position 216,362,114 of record CM053623.1, read on the forward strand.
GTTTTCCACAGTATCACAGAATTTGAGGGTTGGAAGGGACCTCAGTGTCCATCAAATCAAACTCATACCTTTCAAATCCTGAACTCTTAACACACCTGTTAATTGGTCCAGCTTCTTCTTAAGGACCCTCCAAGGTGAGGGGCAGGGAGCAGGGCTCCACTAGCCCTCAAGGCAGCCCTTCCTATGCAAGAATTGTAAGGAAGTTTCTTCTAACAGCAATCCCAAATTTGCCTCTTGGCAGCTTCTACTGATTGCTCTTGGTTCTGTCTTCTGGGAGTCAAACAGAACAAGTCTGATCCCTCCCTCATCTGATGTTGCTTTAAGGTGCTTGAAAACCACTATCAAGTAAGTCTCCCTAATATTTCTCTGCTTCAGGTTAAGAATCTCCTTTGTGTTCATTTCTGGGCATCTCGTGAACCAGAATCAAGGTGTCAGAATGCATACATTTGTTGTAACTGGCCACATCACTTATAACTTGAGGAAGTAGATTTTGTACCTCTTCACTGGTCTTTTATAAAGTTGATTTCACTTTCATTCTTTGGATCCAGAGAAACTAATACAGTCCCTCTGTGTTAGGGCAGATTAAGTCATTCCCATATTAGGTATATTCTAAAATATGAAAAAAAAAGAAGGTGCTTTTCTGATGTAGATTGTTTTCATTTAAGTAATAACTAGATAATTTACTAAGTTCTTCTCTTTCATCTTTTTGTACAATGCCTTCCACATAATAAATTATGCACTAAGCAAATGTTATAGACAAACTTAAGTAGCTAAGATTAAGAACTGTTCATGAGAATAACCTGTAGAAAAAGCAGAACCAAAGGAACATCCTCATACTAATTTTTTATTGTGCGCATACATAAGGTATGTGGCTAGGCTAAGTGTTAGGAGAATGCCCTGCATTCATATTTCTCAGAAAGAAAAAAATTTGTTTAGCTGTTTGCTTTTACAGCCTACAAATAAAACTAATAGCATCTGCAGTTACGTATAAAATCAAAGCGGAATTAACAATCCAGAGTGTATGTATGTGGTTCCGCTAGGCTCATTGAGATTCTGTGACATCTCCTTTTTGTCTGCTTTGAGCTGTGATTCCATTTTAAAATACAGTCACTTTTTACATAGCTTAGTTGTCTTTCAAATTGTTTTATATCACTAACTATGAAAAATAGACATTTTTTGCAATTATTAAACCTTGCTGATCCCTTGAAAATCTAGCATGCTTCATGGTCTACAGTTTTACATACGCTCTTTTGCTTTATATTCATTGTGTTTCTCTCTTCCCTTATAGTTGATCCTTTGGATCCAGAGAAGCTGATACAATGCCCATATGATAAAAACCATCAGATCAGGGCCTGCAGGTTTCCTTATCATCTGATCAAATGCAGAAAGGTAAGGGATTGTTTTCCTCACTTGCTCTTTAATGTCCTTATAACCTGTCCCATTTTAATAAGTAAAAATCAGGTCGTCTCAGTGCATAATTTTTAGTGGACTGCCTGGATTGTTTGACGACTCTTCCTCTATTTTATGTCACAACATTTGTAGGAGGGACTTTCTTTTCCTCTAAGTATATTAGATAGGTTTTGTTTATATGTTTGGAGATGTCAGGAGTAACTCTAGAGAAGCAGTGCTTCTCACTCTTTGTGGACAGAAGACAGAAAACACCAGTCTTTGCAAGCAGTAGGAGAAAACCCCTCCTGCCTTATGAATTTGATTTATTCATAGTTTTGAAATGTAAGGGTCAAATGGTATTAGAAGTTTTTCAGATTTTTTTTACTTGATGATTTGCAACTTTATTTCAATTTGGATATCTGACTGAAATTTAACTTACTTGGAGGTCAGCCTCAGGAAAATATTACTCTCCTAAAAATAACTGCTTCACTAAATTTGAGCAGTAAGCATCTTCAGAACTTATCGAGCTTTCTTTCTTGTATAAACATGGCTAAGGTTAACCTCACTGTTGGTAAATTGCTGAAGATATGCTATCATTGTTGCGGAAATGCTGAGACAAGAGGTATAACTTCCTACCTAGAGTTATGCCGTGGAAATAATGTTCATATTAATTCAGGTTACTCAGCAGTAAGTTTAATAATAACAACCTGACTGAAAAGCAAGAGCCCAGTTTCACAAGTTCATAATAGGTACTTAATAAATATGTGATTGATTAATGTCCTCTTCCCTCTAGAGCAGAGTCCCTAGCCTATTCTATGACCATCATCTATCTAAGCTGCTTTGGTCTCCAGGTGGCAGCTGTCCTGATCCTTCTCCTTCCCTTGGCCATCAGACACTTTTGGTGGTGGGAAAGTAACAGATGGTACCTGGAAGCAAGACCAGTTGAAGTCTTGACCCAAGCTTCAGTGACAAAAGTAGCTCTCTCTACTCACACTGATTGGAATCCCCATGTCTATGATTTTTTCCTATGCCTTTATTCCCCTTCCCTTCTCTCCATAACTCCTTCTTTATGCTTTTCCCTTCCCACTCCTTGCTCTCTCAATCCTGTGTTGGCAATCAAACTGAATTTCTTTGCTCCCCAGTTATCTTTGTTTTGATGATAGGATTTGGGTAGAATGACCCCATCCATACCCTTTATTTCATGAACAGGTCACCATTTATCATTTCCTAAGGGAAATGGCTGCAGTAAAAGTCAGATTGTTCAGACCTTTATCCCAGGACTCATGATTTTAAATGGGCTTTATTATGTTCAACTTGAACAATTCTTTGCTACATCTACAAGAGCTCCTTCCCAGCTGCTTATCTAGCCCTTACTGTTTCTGCCTCTACTGAAGCCTAAGTTGTGGGTGTTTGTTTCACTGTTGCTGTTGGTCTTAAAGATCAGCAATCAAATATTCAGAAATTTGTATCTAATTTCAGATGAAATTTCCCTCCCCTAAGTGTATGACCTTGAGAATTAAACTTGGAGATTGGGAATTCTGTTCAGATACTCTTGTTCTGTGTTGACTTGTCTTTCTGTTGGTAAGCCCCTTTACCCTTCCTCTTCTTAGAGACCTAAAGCTCTGTCTACAATGAGTGAAATTAAACTTAAATTGTGGGTGGGTTTGTGAGGACTAATTAGCTAAAGCCCATAATGTCTATGAGTGGTAAGTAATCACTGTTTTGATTTTCTACTAAGGATTCTTACCCTATTTAAGCCATTGACTAAGAACAATTTTTATAAAGCATTTGTAGAGCAAAGCTAAGTTAAACCTCCTCAACAGGCTAAGGAACTGATGGGTTTCTTGACTTTGCTTCGGTAGAACCACCCTGATGTTGCAAACAAATTGGCTACATGTCCTTTCAACGCTCGCCACCAAGTTCCCTGGGCTGAAATCGGTCACCACATCTCGAGCTGCGATGACAAAAGCTGCATCGAGCAGGATGTTGGTAAGGAATCAGCAGCTAAGGTGCTTCGATATTGGGACCTAGCTCCTAGAAAACTGATATACCGCATGATGAGTTTGATTTTTTTTGTCCCCTTCCATTCTAAAAGGTCATTACTTTTCTGTTTACAAGATTTTATCTCCTAGCAGGAATAATCTGTCATGCTGTATTTGTCAGGTTCCTTTCTCTTCTGAACAACCTATTTTTACTAACAATTTATCTTAAAAATAAAAATCTCATATTATTGCCATAAATATGTTGCTAGACTTCTTTGTTTTCACTCCCTCCTTGGCCACCCACCCCCCACCTCAGCCCCTTTGTGTACCATCAGGGAAAAGATAAGGTTCCTTTGTTTAGATTTTAGACTTGTCCTTCTTTCAAAAACAAAGAAGTATTTGGCTGCCCTGCCTGCTAACCCCTTGAAGTAATATAACTTGGCAGTGCCCCATGCTCATGTGGGAATCTGTATTGTTTCACAGTCAACCAGTCCAGGAACTACAGATGCGAAGCTCTGACTGTGAACACATGGCAGTGCCCTCCTTGTGATGAAGACTGGGATAAAGGTGAGGGACCTCTACTCTTTTCTCTGTTCATAGCCTCTCACTCCATAGTCAGGCTGCTAAGCACAGAATGAAGATTTCCCTTTTTTAAGAACACGCCATATTGTTTAAGAAGCCTGATAATTTTTATTGGTCCCCAGAATGAGTGCTGTTGTATTACGTGCCAGACACGTGGAGCAACCCATCTCTGAGTGGATAAAACACTTCCTCACATCTGTTTTTTCCATAAATTGTGTTGTGCCATCTGTGTTTAGTTGTTAATAGACACATTTATTATTATTTATGCTGTGTGCGTTTATATCTTTCAATTAAATTCCTGCTACATTGTCACTTAGTCAGGAAACTTGATCAATTTTTACTCCCTTCTTTAAACTCAGGCACTTGATTCCCCATTTCACAGCTTCTGCATGCTGGCTCACACTGGTGCCTTCCTAAATAAGTGTCACAAGCTGTGTTTTGCTTCCTTTGGCAGATTTGTGGGAGCAGTCCAGCACTACCTTTGTCTGGGGCACTGCTAACTGCAGTGGCAATAACAGGTAATGAAAACTGTGTGTGACTCTTGATGCTCCTCCTTCATGCTGAATATTCTGTTGTTTAGAAGTCACCTCTTTGCTATCAGGCTGTTTTGGGAATGTGCCTTGGTGGCTCCATACTTTAAACTGTAGTCTGGTCTGTTGTTCTTGGTGTCTGTGCTGTTGTGTAACACTGGCATACCACATAATTCTACTGCTTAGTTTTTCTTGATACATGTTATAAATGTTGTTTTAAAATTCTCCACCTTTCCAATTTGATAGTTTTTCCCTTTGGTGACAAGCAAAGATTAAAGTCTTTTCAAAAGTAGTAGGCTTTCAAGGTAGGGAGATTTTAAAAATTCCTAAAGGGAAGAGAAGAAAATCCATCTCTTCACTAGTTTTATTTCTAACTTAAAAGCAACAAGATGCATTTTAACTTTACTCTTGAAATAGATATCATGGCTGGAAACTTAAGTAGCAAACCCAAAGGAGAATCTGAGGTTGGAAAATGAGTGGATAGTGTCCCCTGAATACTAAATTTCCTATTTGTGTTTTTCTTTTTCCAAATGGACTATTTTGAGACTTTGTGATTCCTAGCCTCCAAAGTCAATAGTAACTGTGTCTTGTGTACATTGTTTTGTAAGTTCATGGAGTTAAAAATCATATAGATTTAGATAAATTTCACTAGGACAGCTTTTATCCTGTTCTAGTTTTATGAGGTTCACTGCCTTGGACTTAGTCATCTTGGCCCTGAGTGATTTGACAGGCCTGTCACGAAGTTGAACAGTAGATGGCATCCCTGTTTATCTCAATTTCAGTTAATATATTGGACAGTGAAAATGGCTAGACCTTCCTGAATGTTGGTACAGAACATTCAGAGAAGGAGTAATCATTCTGATTTCAAGAAGGACTGTTTTGATGGAAATATTTTTATTTCAAATCTGTGTGGGTTGTTTTTCCCTTAGGTCAGAGAAAAATATCCTGATTGGCTTGTGTGTTCTCATGTCTGTGAAATTGAAAGTTAGTCCTCGTGTGACCCCAGTGTACCAAGACAGTCAAGGTCCTCTTTCTTTTTGCAGCCCTGCAAACAATGTAGTTGTGGAACATAAGAGTAACCTGGCTTCAGGCATGCGGGTTCCCAAGTCTCTGCCATATGTACTACCATGGAAAACCAGTAAGTGGGGTGGAACTGAACAAAAAGCGTTACACTCTCCATGGTGTGGGTAGAGTCAGCCTTGATTATTCAGGGATTGATTCTGCTGTTTGTTGTCCAGACCCTTTTTCTATGCACTCTTTGCCATTGGAGGAGCCATTAGATGACCCATTCATTATGCCAGTTTCTAACCAGACACATTTTGAATTAAAAAACCCAATTCTGGGATCTACAACTAAAGAAGACTGTGGAGAACCTCCCAGAGGGAGAGTGCAGTAGAGACAGGGATGACAAGAGGATTAGAGGAAAACTATGGCTAAAATTTATACGAACTAGAATCATTCAGCCTAAATACTAATGTAATGAAGTTCTTCATTTGGAAAACACTGATGATCAGCTAGTCTGTATCACAGATGAGAATAAAACACAGGAAAATGGGCTTAAGCTACATCATAAGGCATATAGGCCAGATTTAATAAAAATGTTCCTGATACTTAAGTGGGCAAATGAGGCAGTGTTGAAAATTAGAGTTTCACGCAGAAATAACTGATACTAGAAAGAGTGTGGTAAGTGATAGTGTAAGGTGCAGAGATAGTGCAAGAGTTCAGAGGAAGAAGAAATCATTTCTTGCTGGGGGAAATCAGAGAAGGTTCCATAGAAGAACTTAGTCTTGAAAGACAGAGGTAGGATTTCAGCAGATTAAGATTAGAAGTAGAATGTATGAGAAAGGTCCAGGCATAGGGAGTGGTTTGTGCAAAGGCTAGAAAAAGATGGCACCTGTTAAGAGAACAAAGGTGTCTCAAAGTCACCTTGGCTAACGTCAAGAATGTTGAGGTGGAAAGGGAATAGTGTAGTGGAGACTAGGACTAGAAAGATAGGCTGGGATCAGATTGTGTGTGAAAAGATCTTGAATTCCAGACTAAGGAGTTTAGACTTAATTTGCCATAAACAGGGAACCGCTGAAGGTTGATCAGGAAAGTGACATGACCAATTGTTCAGTGCCCATGTTTTGCAGATAAAAAACTGAGAGGCAGAGAAATTGCATGATTTGACCAAAGTCTTAAAATAGGTTGTAAATAATAGATTTAGGATTCAAAACTAGACCTTCCAATTCTTAAACTCTTTGGCTTTTTTTTCTCCTGGTTTGCCCTATCAGTTCATGTTAAAAAATATCTCTGTCCCCATCCCTTTTACTTCTTAATACCAGAGCTGTGGCTAATATATCAAATACCCAGGATACCATAAACCTCTGATTTCCAATTTAATGCCTGCACTTGAACCTAAGGGAAGGGAAGTATAACTTCTAAATTCAAATGCCTTTGGTATCAATTATCTTTACTAGTATCTGAACTAATTTTAGAGTGTTTAGCTGTCTCTTAAATTTTCTTTTGGTCATTGAACATGAGATTACCAGATTAATTGCCTAGAGACTTGAATTGAGGATTGGTCATGTTGTCACTGACTTTCAAAGTCTTTTAATGTAATCAGAATTCATATATCACAGTAGAGGTTCATGTTTAGTTGGGGTTAGGGGATAGATTATGTTTCCATTGACTTGATGTATTTATTTTGAAATGTTTCTACTCCATAGATGGAAATTCACAGTAACTGAAAATCTATCTCATCAAGTAAGTGTTTCAGTTTTATTTCACTGTCTCATCAGATGGTAGCAGGATTTAACTGGACATAAAGCAATTTAGGTCCAATTTTCTCTCAGATGATAGTGCCAAATTAAAGCTTTGTGTGTGTGTGTGTGTTTCTAAGTATATAGCTTCAGTTATGGCTTTACACGCTAATGAATAGGCATTTGCTGGTTAAATTGGAATTCTGTTAACATGCCAAGTTGTTTTCCTTAACGTCAGTACATATTGCCTGTTTTTTCATTTTTATCAAAGTTTCATTTTAGACATATCACGCCTCTCTAATGGACTGAGATTAATCAGACAGCTGTGCTTCATGACCTTACAATTCTTTACCAGTGCAGTACACTTTAACACTCATCAAAAAAAAATCATACTTTTTTTAAACAAACACTTAGATGTTATTGGTTTCCAATGTTATTGCTGTTGTCTGAGCATTTGATATGGCAGGACTTCGCAACTCTTAGTAGGAGGAATTCGAAATCTTGGCCTTTTCAAAAGTGAAAACCTACCTCAAGGTCACCCCACAGCACAACCAGTTCGGATGCTTCAAACCTTACCTTCAGACTTAAACAACCAGCTATGCTATTCGAGGGAAGTGAAAGATTGGCCTAAATCTAGACTTCTCACCTTAATCTCTCTCTGGATAATGATGGATCCAGGGAATAATCATTCTGTACCAAAGGTGATTAGCTTTTTAGTTCTTATATGCCAGAAAATATATATATTTAAAGTTAAAACTCTTTAACCTTGAGAACTAATGCTTCTCAGTTTGTTGCTGTCCTGTGTTTGATTTCTTGATGGATTCTGATAATCCAGTATGTCTGGAACAGAGAAAATAGAATTCTTGAAATGCTCTTGGCTCCAAAAGGAGAGGGAGGGTATACAGTAGCCCGGGAGTATCAGGAAAGCACAAATTGAGGAGGCCGGATGAAATGCCGACCTTGAGCTCCACATTCTGACGTATTCCACAGGATATGTGGTGGCCATGCACATGGCAACTTGCTGGTCAAGGTAGCTCTTCTAAAGAGAGAAACAAGGAAAAGCTGCCTCCCTCAGTACTTGGGGACTTGATGCTTCTCTCCTTTGGAAATTCACTCTTCCCCATTTATTTCTAAATGAAAAGTCACTGTTCCATGTCTACTCTTAAGATAGAAAAAGGAAAGAAGTATCTAGAGAAAGAGTCCTTATCAGAAGCAGCCACAAATCCCCTTTATCTAACAGGATGAAAGGTCCTAACAATCAGTAAGGAGTGGGTTGCAGTTAATCAGGGGGAAAAAAAAAAGGCATTTTACCTCAAAGAATTTCAGAGTGGTTTCTTTTCTCCCAGCACATCTGGGAGATGAGGCAGAGTGAATGCTGATGTTTTCAGAGGGTGTTTCTTGGGGTCTTGTGTGCCTAGCACTGTGCTGGAGTGCCCCTGGCCCCGAAGGGCTGAGGATCAGAGTTAGCAGAAAGCAGGAGGCAACCACCTTAGCAGGCTGACAGGAGGAAGTCTTAATTTCACTGTGGCTTCATGGACCTTTGTCAGATAATTCTGATAATGATATTATTGATAAGTACTAAGAACTCTTCTTTTTCTGTTTAATTGCAGATGACAGACCCAAGAAGACACTTTAGCCTCCTGCTACTTACTACCAGTGGGTTCTTCATTTCTTTTCCTAATCTTATTTTGGAAAGATAAACTGTCTGTGGCTCTGATTGACCAGTCCCCTTTTTTTCTCCTCCCCTCCCGTTCCCCCACTTGGGCCCTTTCTGAGATGCCTCCTCAGAAAGCTTTTCCAGATAAACCACAGATGTACTAAGGCTGGCCCAGTAGCTGCCCTGAAAACACTGTTAGCATCCCTAAAAGCAAAACCCATCTTTTCTACCCAGTGTAGGACACACAGTGATTTGAAGCAATTTACCTAAACTAGTTCCAGTAGGCAGAAAACTTGGGCTAGAAACAGTAGTGCCACTTAAAGTTTAATCCAGGTGCATCTCTGTATAGTACCAAGAGGCCTGGTGTGTTTCAGCATTCATATAATTGACAAATTATGGTCCACCAGCCCGTAAGATCCTTGAAATATGGATAGGGCTTATATAGAAAAACTTTTATTTTGAGTAGCTTTCTTTTGGTAGCTTTCCTTTAGGGTGTCTTACTATTCCCAAACACATAGGTTTTTCTGCTTCTACTTCTCCCCAGTTGCTAAAGGGGCAAGGGTATGTATTAGGAAGTGGATTTTGATATGGGTTGGAGGGAGGGAAGTATCCATTCTATGTGTAATGGGGACATAGGCTTACCACCTCTATGTGAAATTTACTTTTTTCAAAAACCTCCAAAGCTTAAATGTATGAAGACTTTGCTGACTTCCCTAGGGTGTGAGTATCACAATACTTAGTCCCAGGCTGGGACTAAGGGAACAAACTCAGCATCTTGTTGGAAAATCAAACTTGTGTGGAGACTTCCTAATCTCTAAGGCCCAGTTTTTCTTTGATAACCTTATTCAGGCATTGTCTAACATAGAGACTTTGGGGATTTGGCATTGATAGGAGTGCTCTATAACAAATGAGTTTGAAAATTATCTGTTCTAACCATCTTTGTCAATAGCAGATAAGGGGTTGGTCTAGTGGGAGGGCAAGTATCATAGAACCTAGCTACAACAATGAGGCAGGGCTATTGGTCAGGGAACAAACTCTAGAATCAGGCTTAAAGATTGAGCAGTTTCATTTTCAGCTCTGTTGGTTGAGTGGGAAAATAGGTATTTCTGGGGAGGACAACATTTCATTGGGAAGGAAATCATACTCCCATTATTCCTCTCCCTCCCCCCTTTTCCCACCTTCTCATATTTAAGGGTCAGTCAGCACTACATAATAGCTTAACTTGGTCCTGGTAGGGTGGGAGTGAGAGGGGGTGAACAGGAACTTTATTGCTATGAAGTTTGGTAGGGGGTGGGAAACCTTCTGACTTTTTTTAGTGTTGACAACATATTGTTAGACTCATAACTGCTACCCAAGTTGGGGAAAGCAGGTGGTAGAGTTTCACTGCAGGTGACTCCTGTTCCTTTTCGTAGTATATGTTGATATACTGTGGGGGGATTGGGTGGGAAACAGCTACTTTGGATTTTCAGGCATCCCCAGGGTAACTCACTCTATTATCTATTATTCAAAAAGGACAAATGAAAACCCTTTCTGTTTTTGAGAGGATGTGTCTGCCCACCCCACTCCCAGAATACCTTTTGTTTCGCACTTCCCCTCTTGAGACTAATTACCAGTAGCCTGACCCTTAAGAGTGTGAATAGCTCTCACCACAGATTACCTGCCAGTGTTAATTGTTAGCACTCAGGAGTAGGCTGTCTAAAGTCTGGCTTCTTCAGTAAACTAATGATTAAAATAGCCAGTTTGGCTGGTTCAGGAGCTTACCTAAAATTGTAGGTGTTTCAGAGATTTAGTGACCAATAGGAAATTCCCAAGAAAGGGTAAAAAAATAAAAAGTTGCTTTACTTGACTAGACTTCATCAATCAGGAATTTGAAGGAAAAGCCACTGTGAACAGCTTTTGGAGTTCATTTGTTGAGAGTATTGTCCTTGGAATATGAATGAAAGATAAATCCTTGTGTCTCCTATCTAGTTCATGCTGCTAGTTAACTTTGGGTTATAAATATGGTTCAAATGTTCATGGCCCAGAGAAGACTGAGGCCTGTATTCTGGCTTTATTTTGGGCTTAGGCTCCGAGGAGAATTTTCGTTTTAGTGAGATTGCCTCTCCCTGCAGGGATGCTGGAAGTACCATGGTGATTTGCAAATGTTCTCACTAGGAATAAACAAATGTAGGTGATAAGTGCTGCTTAGTTCTCATGGTAGCTCTGCCTGAGCAAAACAAGGAGAGCATTTGTTTGGATTTAATTTAAAATAATGTACTGCAGCACCATTTCAGTGATGCAGGAGTACAGTAGCTGCTTGTGTTAATTAGTCGCAATGTTTAAAAAAAAAGCATATATGTGTATGTATGTGTCTGTTGGCATTATTGAAACACTTGAGTTGCACTTTTCGAAATTCAATTTAAGTTGCAAGTTGAGCAAAAAATAATTAGATAAAATTGTGCTTATGATGGCTATCTGTAAAGGGGCAACTTGCAAAATTCAAGGCATTTTGTATGACATTTTAAAATGTCTTCAGTATATTGGCAAATTTGGGGGAAAGAAATTGTGTGCTTGTATTGTTCAGATAATAGAGGAAGATAAAAAAACAGGCTTTGAACACTATGAGAAAGATACTGTTGTTTCATTCTTTGAGCCCTGTTTTCATGGTGCTTCAGTGTTAAAGAATACATCCATAGTCTGTGTCCATCTTCACCTCTTCAGAAGCAGTCTGATAGTTCAAGGGACTTTAATCATCAGCTTCATCCTGACAGACAGACATGAGCTGGCTTGTCCTTCTAGACTAGGTGAACGAAGACCTCGGAATGAAGAATTGTCTTCTCAGTCCAGGCCTAGAGCCTGGTCCGGCTTACTAACTCTTACAACTTCATATCTGGTAAGACTCAACTGTGAAATCTGAGACTTGTTTGCATCTACGAAGAAGCACCTTAGGCCAGACTGTAATGCAGGAGAGCAGCCATATGGTCAGCAGATCTGCATTTGTGTTTACCTTGTCAGAGGACTGCTTTATATAAAGTTAAAACAATGTGAAGGGTTTGGGGGAGACCTGGAAGGAAAGACTTCAGTTGTTGTTCCCACATTTTACATGGAGGAACTAAAGCCCAATCTTTCATGAAAAACATTCATTTGAACTTGGACCATGATATCTGTGTACTTGCATTGAAATAAAGTACCTTTCAATCAAGTTAATCTGTTTCAGTTGTTTGCTTACACTTGGATTTGAGGTTTACCATTTGGAGAGGGGACAAGGAAAAAGGGAGAGGCATTGCCTGCCAGTGGCTTAGTGGATAGAGCACTGGGTCTGGAGTCAGGAAGACCTGAGTTCAAATCCAGCCTTAGACTAGCCTAGCTGTGTGTCCCCACATGAGTCACTTAACCTCTGATTGCCTGATGATATGAATATACTGGAGAAGGAAAGGGTAAACCACTCCAGTGTCTTTGCCAAGAAAACCCCAAGTGAGATCATGAATTGTTGGACACAATTGAACGACAGCAAGGAGAAAGGGGGGCTAGGATCTGTTAGCCACTTTATACTATTTTCTCACTAGAATAGAACTTTAGGGAAAAGGTACAAATTAGATATTATGGGAAGCCACATTCTGGAGTTCCTGTTGAAGGTACCATAGAGAAATCTCTTGTTGCATAGTAAGCATCTGGGGGAATTTGTCTCCAGAAAAAAAGCAGTGCCTGCATTCGGAGTATTTATTCTAAGGGGGAAAATAGTCTTTGCAAAGAACATACAAAGTAGCAGAGGAGGGAACATCAGCAACAGGAAGGTCAGGTAGACTTCCTGTAGGAAGTGACAGTGGAGCAGAGCTTCCAGCACACACGAAGACTTGTGTGATGTACTGATGTGGAGGCATCCTAGGCAAGGGGGCATTTTGTGCAAAGGCATAGCAAGAGATACAAGTTGTATTCTAGGATCAGCAAGTAGGCCAGTATGGCCAGAATATCAAGTGGATGGGTGAGAGAAGAGCTGCAATAAGCCTGGAAAAGATAAGCTGGAGCCAGATGATGGGCTTTAAATATCAAAGGAATTTTTGTTTTATTCTAGATTCAGTAGAAAGCCACTAGAGTTTCTTGGTCAGAGAGGTAACAGACAAACTACAGCAATGTCAGTTTAAGAACTCCGGAGGATAAATTGTAGGGGGTTAAAAATGGAGGCTGGGGGCAGATAGTGGCACAGTGAGTAGAGCCCTAGAGTCAGGAGGACTTGAGTTCAAATCTAGCCTCAGACACTTGACACACTAGCTGTGTGACCTTGGGCAAGTCACTTAACCCCAGTTGTCCTGCCAAAAAAAAGCAAAAAAATTTTAAAAAGAATAAAAAAATGGAGGTTGGTAGTCCAATTTAAGGCTGTTGGAACAGACCAGGTAAGAAATGATGATCAAGGGTGATGGTTGCAACAATGGAGAAATGAGGGTGTGGGCATGAGACTTATAGGTGCAATTGACAAAACTTGGGGACCCATTAGTTGTGAGCAAAGAGCGAAAGTGGTGACCTAAGGATGCAAAAGATAAGAACCCGGGTGACTGGAAGGATTGTGGTGCCCTAAACAGGAGGAGGAATGTTGGGAAGGCATGAGGGTTTTAGAGGGAAAGATAATGAACTCTGATTTGGACTGGTTTGTCACTCTTCTTTTTAGGAAAATTTAAGAGGCACTGAAAACTAGCTGTTATTTGAGGTGTTACCTGGTTTGGTCACACTGTCCTAAGGCATCAGCTTCTACATTAGGGAATCTAAGTGTGGTGATGGAAAGCAGGAAGACTTAATACAGACAGCCCTCAGATGACCTGTAATCATTTCAAACATCTTACCTGATATTTGCCTCAAAAGCAGATAGATAACAAGGAGGAGAAATCTTGGACCTGGATAATCTAAACATCAAATAATTTATGTCCAAAACATTGACTGGTTCTAGTAGATGTCGCTGTTTTCAGATGTCTGCTTTTATAAGCAGATTGAGGTCAATTGCCTTTTTTTAAAATGGGAAGTGATTATTCTATTGAGGAAGATGACGGAGTTTGTGAACCCATATTTCATGCCTGCTGTCTTTCTCTTGATCATGCTGTACTTTCACTATTATTATGCCTGGCTTTAAAATATTCTTTGAGACCTTCCAGGTGAGGTGAGAGGAGCAGACGGTAGGAGAGAATATCCTAGCAAGTTGAGAATTTTTTTTTTTCCTAGGGAGGATCAAATGCAGTTTTTGAAATGCTTAGAGCAGCCCCTGTGAATTCCCTCATTTCCCAGAGATGTAGTTTCTGCTTAATCTATCACTAGACCTGAAGAAAGAAAATCTTCAAAGACCCTTCACTAATTCTGAGGGCTGGAAAGATTCATCTGGAACTCAAAGGCCTGGTATTTACAGAAGATATATTTAAAGTGGCTTTTTAGTTGTGTTAGCTAAGCTAGGGATTAAATGGAGCCCTTAGGATCCTTACACAGCCTCCTTTGGGTTATTTTAAGGACCCACTATATTTTTGACCTAATTTTTCCCCCCAATTGCTCATCTATTCTCTTGTTTCTGTGACATCAACTGCCTTTCAGTATTCCATTTACAGTTATCCAGAGGTTGTTTTGCCAGTTAGAGTTTGTTTTAGGTCTTGGTTTTGTTTTTAATTTCCTTCCTCTATGAGTTACAGGCACCCAGTCACTGGTATTGCCTCCAAAGAATTTAGTGGAGCTGCAGAATTCACATTTCTCCCCTGCCGATACTCGTTTTCATTTTATTTAAACCCTGTTTACAGATGTATCTTTTGCTTCTTTCCTTATATCCCTGTATCCTTTTCCCACCCTACTGCCAATATTGTGAACTTCAAGAGGCAAAGGAATATCCCTATCCTCCTCCTTTTCCCAGCATAGGCTGTAGAATCACCAGAGTCCATGTGTCAAGTTGTGTAAGAGAACTGAGTCTTCACACACAGATGTTTCTGGTTGGCAGGAAAACCATTTAAAAGCCTCCTCACTAGAAGGTCAGCTCTGGGGCTGCCTCTCTGAGCTTTTGGGTAAATGAGATGAGATTGAAGCTGAGTCTAAGCCAAAGACTTTACAGATAAACACTAATGAATATATTGAACACTTTTACATTGGGATATGGAGAGTTTTTCCCACTACGACTTCTTTTTATTCAGTGTATTCTTTAAATAGCTACATCTGCATAAAACCTTGTACACAATCTAGAAGTAACAAAGTCCTTGCCAGTGGATGTCTGGTCTAAGTGAAGTGGGTAACATCCCAGTGTTGCAGGTTACAAAATCGCATTATCTATGTCTTCCCATAAATTTGCCACAGTGGATTCACCCAATTTGCTGGAGACAATTTACCTGTATACCAATGGAAAATGTGAGCCATCTAATTGCCTCTGACTCTGGACATGCAAATAGCCTTAGTTTCCTGTCTGTGATGACATCCTTGACTCCACTTCTATCTAATTCATTTGCAGTGTATTGTAGTCTGCTCATGCCCACCATATACCACTCCATTGCCCTTTGGGTGAGTACCAAATCCTTTGAAGAGTATATATGTCCACGTATGTCATAACTGGAAGAATAGTGATATTCGTACCTTTCTTTTAGAGAGAAACTTGGGATCATTAAAATAATTGTGAAATCTTCCTGAAACAGTCTAGCCTGTTTGTCATCATCCTGTTCAATTCTGGTTTCATTTTATCTCTTTGTCATGTCCATCCAAAATATTTTTGCTATGGACGAGCACTATAGCTTACCTATCCATTTGCATAACCCAGTTTGAACAAAAGGCAGGCTTCATCTGTTTTTTCCTGTGTGAAGAGTTAAGCCAAACCCTTGAGTAAGTGGTATCATTAAGTGGCTTTGCAAATCCGGACTTGATACAAGCAAGATAGTAACTAGGAACAGACTCATTAGCCCAATGCCATCCCACAAATGGGAACATCTGAAGGACCTTAAGGAATATGAAAGAGGAGAGAAGTCATGAAGGGGATGGGGCAGGGGGGAACCTAGGCCTTATTAACAGGAAGAGGCGACTGAAAATATGAACTCCCAATCCCTTTGCCTACTTTCCTATGTATTCAAAATTCTCATGAGACTAAGCATTCATTGAGGGCATCTTGATGAGATTAGAAGGGAACAGTCAACTAGCATTTGTGAAGCCTACCATGTTCCAATCACTGAGCTATGAAATGAAGCTAAAGGGATAGTTAAGTTCTCTCAACAGAGAGAAAAAGCAGAGAAACTCCCCACTTAAGGAGCTCATCATCTAATGAGGGAGACAACATGCAAACTATGTACAAACAAGATATATGCAGAATAAATTGGGGATAGTCTCAGAGGGAAGGCACTAAGGTTAAGG
The DNA here is from genome assembly GCA_028646595.1 of Phalanger gymnotis. Lineage (NCBI taxonomy): Eukaryota > Metazoa > Chordata > Mammalia > Diprotodontia > Phalangeridae > Phalanger > Phalanger gymnotis. Next base: position 216,378,324 of record CM053623.1, read on the forward strand.
AGTGCTGGGAAAGGCTTCTTGTACAAGTTGAGACTTTAGCTGAGATTTGAAGGAAGCCAGAGGAACTAGGACAAAGAGATGAGTTTGCTTTAGGCACAACCAGTAAAAATGCTTGGAGTTGGGAAATGGAGTGAGGAACAGCAAGGCTGCTAATTCCAGAGGAACTCAGGTATGTGGAGGGGAGAGTAAGGTGTAGGACTGGAAAGGTAGGAAAACGCCAGATTATGCATCCCAAGTCAAAGACAGATTCTCTATAAATGGTATCTTCTCAAAATCATCAATCGAAAATAAAAAATTTATTAAGCATTTAGTATTGCAAGGGTATTGAGGACACAAAGACAAAAAAATAGTTCCTGTCCCCAATGAACTTACATTCTAGTGGATACATCATTTCTATATGTTAATAAGTACAAGATAATTTGAGAATGGAGACAGCACTAACAACCAGAGGTATCCAGAAAGGCCTACCAGAAGAGCTAGCACTTGAGTGTTAAGGGAACCTAAGGCTTCTAAGAGTCAAAAGTAAGAAGTGAGCGCATTCTATGCATTTCCGGCAGCCTGTGCAAAGGAACGCAGGTGGAATGTGTGATACTGAGACTGAGAAACAGCATAAGGAACAGTAAGAGAGTGCAAGGATTTGACATATCACTGGGCATGGGGAGTGAGGAAGAATGAAGGGTTGGGAATGACTCCAAAGATGTGAACCCGGATGATTGGAAGGATGATGATACTTTCAACAGAAATAGGGAATTTGGGAGGGAGAAAAAGTTTAGGAGAAAAAAATTAGTTACACTTTTTACATTGTTCACTTTGATATATACCTATGGGACTTTCAGGTGATGTCTAGCAGACAACTGATAATAGGGGGTGGGAGTTCAGGAGAGAAATTAGAGCTGGATATATTTATAAGTATCTGCAAAGAGATAACCTCGAGGAGCTAAGAAGACAAGAGGGTCCAGGACAGCCTTGAGAAACAAGCCCTATTAGGGAGTATTATGACTGAGCAAAGGAAGCTAAGAATAAGCAGTCAGGTAAGAGGAAAACCAGTAGAGAACAGTGTCATGAAAGCCAACAAAGAAGGTATCCAGGAGGGAATCAACAATGTCAAAACTAGAGAGTTCAAGAATAACGAGGGGCCATCAGATATAGAAATTAGAAGGATCCATGGACAACCTTGGAGTCTTAGAGCAATTTCAGTCAAGTGGTGGCATCAGAAGCCACATTATAAATAGGTTTAGACGGAGGCAGAATCTTCTCTCCACAGGAAGCTCCCCTCTATCCCTACGCCACCTACCCCACCCCCAAAACCTTCAAACATCTAGAAAAGAAAATCCCGACCAAGAGATCCAAGGAAATCACAGTGACTCATCTTTTTCAGCCAAGGTCAATATATGGAGACAGAAAAGCCTATGGACACTAGGGAGAGGTTCTAGCTAGGAATGTGAGTCATTCCAGGGTCCAGTGCTGAAAGAGAACCAAGACTGTGCCCAAGGGGAAAGAGAGGTCTCAGGCCCATACTGAGGCACTGCCACCTTGTACAGAAATAGGTGCCAATTGAAAGCTTTGTTGCTCACTCCCCAGCTCTTGATCACTACCCAATTTTTAGGGCAAACTGAAGAGGAGCCTTGAGGCCCAGCAGTAGCATTCCTGAGTGAGGAGTGCTCATGGACTCTAGGCTACATACTGACTGAGGAACACCAAATTGAAAAGCAAGCAGCAGGTGTGTGGTTCAAACTCCGGGAGAAAAGTGGGCCCTCAGTTCTAACCTCCAACCCATTCTGAAGCCAGCAGTGGAAAAACTAGGGTAGGAATCCCAGACCAAAGGAAAGCCTTCAGGTCTGTCACTCTGAATCAGCAGAGCTTTCCCAGCTCCCTAAAACTTCAAATGTGGAGAGCCCCACAGTTTTGTTGCTCAGTCAGACTGAAGCCTAGGTCAGGATTTTGCAGAGCTCAGACAAGGGAACAGAGTTCATACTTGCCCTGGATCAGACCATTTTTGGAGACTGAAAGCTTGCAGCTCTCCAGGCTGCAATAATAGAATACTAGAATAATACTAGAATAATAGAATACTTGGTATCCCAAGAGGGCAATAATGTAACCAGCCCAGACATTTCCTCCAGAAGTGCACAGAGCCTGGGCCTAACATCAAGTCAAAATTCAGAAAGTAGTTTGGAAGAATAAGCAAACAAGAAAGAATTCCACTATAAAGAGCTGTTATGGTGACAGGGATGCTCAAGACACAAACACAGAAGAGGACTCTAAAACATTTATGGGTGAAGCCTCAGAAGAAAAGCACAGCTTGGGTACAAGTTCAACTAGAATTCCTGAAACAGATAAAACAATTTTAGAAAAGAGTTTAAAAAGTAAGTTTATAAATAAAATGAAAGTGCTTAGAGAAAAAAAATGGAAAAAGAAATGAGAGCTATCGAAGAAAATTGGAAAGAGAATTAATAGCTTTGGAATAAGAGGTGCACAAATACCTGCCTAAGCAAGGAATTTCCTAAAAATTAGAATGGACCAAATAGAAGCTAATGACTTCAAGAGACAGTAAGAAATATGTATAGTCAAAAGACAAAAAAAAATTGGAAGAAAATATCAGATATAGCAAAACAACTGATCTAGAAAACAGATCAAAGAGAAAAAAAAATAAGAATCAATGGACTACCAGAAAGCCATGACCAAAAAAAGGACCTAGATAATATATTTCAAGAAATCATAAAAAAACACTGCCTAGACCTCTTAAGAACCAAAGGGCAAAGTAGGAACAGAAGGAATCCAATGGGTACCTCCTGAAAGAAACCTCAAAATAAAAATTTTCAGGAACATTATAGACAAAATCCAGAGTTTCCAGGTCAAAGAAAAAGTAGTGGCAAACATCCTGAAAGAAAAAAAAAATTCAAGTACCACCAAAGAACATGTGATTTAGCAGCAACCACTATAAAAAAACAAAGAGCTTAGAATACAATATTTCAGAAGGCAAAGAAAGAAAGGAAGTAAACAAGCATTTATTAACTGCCAGGCATTTAAAGTGCTATTACTATGTACCAGGAATTGTGCTAAGTGCTTTAAAAATACCTCAATTTAATATCACAACCACTCTGTAAGGTAGGTGCTATTATTGTCCCCATTTTACAGTTGAGGAAAGTGAGGCAGACAATGATTACATGATTTGCCCAGGGTCACACAGTGTCTGAGGCCAGATTTGAATTCAGGTCTTCCTGACTTCAGGCCCAGCATTCTATCCACTGTACTACCTATCTACCTATCTATATCTAAGATTTGCATGAACTGATGCAGAGTGAATTGAACAGAACCAGGAGAACAATTTTTACAAAGACTTACACTTACTTTTACAAAGTCAAACACCTTTGAAAGATTTAAGAACTCTGATAAGCATAAAGACCAACCGTGATTCCAGGGGACTAATGAAAAGCGAAGGACTCAGAAATGCACAATGAGATCGATAGATAGGTAGGTAGATGAATAATTTTGAAATGGCCAATATGTAAATTTGTTTTGCTTGACTGTACATGTTTGTAACGGGGCTTTTGTTTTCCTTTTGTTCTCAATTGGTGGGGTGGGGATGGGAGAAAGAGAAAGGCAATTTTTGATGATTGAAAAAAATCATTAAAAAAACAAATAGGTTTGGGAATTTACAAGGTATTGAGTTTATAGAGCTTGTTTTATGTGATCCAGGTGCTCACTAGCAGAGAGATAAGATAGGAAAATAAACACAGAGGTCACACATAGCAGCACAATATGGTCAGCCTGATATATTAGAAGGACCATGGACTGATTTCAACTTGGGCTTACTGATTACCTAAATGACCTTTGGTAAACTGCTACCTCAGTTTCCTCCTCCATAAAATAAGGGAAATGATTCCTAATATTGAATACACACACACATATGTATATTTGAAGGCTAGTTTCAATTTTTATAGAATTTCTTTTCATATATCATCCTTTTCAATGGCTCTCTTTTTTAATGGAGTCCTTGAGCAGGGTCAAGGGTCAACAGAAAAGATAGAATCTCTTTTTACTTACTCAGATTAGAGTACTATGTGGACTGAAAGAAAAAAGTCTTCTGACAAAGTCATTTGTTTTCCTGGCAATATATATACCTTGATGGTCAAGATCAAGTTGGTAATAGTATATAAGCAGGTCAGTTTCAGAGTTTTGATTTATAAAGGTACTCTATCATTACTTCTCCAAGAAAGAGTTCCTGGGATAATTCCCAGTATTATAAATGGCTTCCGAGTCTCAAATCAGTAGGCTAGGAACAAATAGGCTCCAGCTCTCCATCAGTAGGAAATAGGACCTCTTGTGGCTGTCCTGTCTTTGGTGGTGATGGGGGTGAATGGAAAGAATCAGGTTATCAAAGAACATTGAGTGGATGTAAGATTCTCCATCTTATACTTAGTCCCTGAGGGAGACTGTAAAGTGTTAAATACTGTGAAATGTTTGATAATCAGCCACTTCAGCCACTGTTCAATAGTTGAGAAATCCAGAACCCCTATGAACTAAACCCCAAGCATAGACCCACTTGCCTGCCCTCTCTGGGCTAAGGTTCTTTTTTTTTTTCTTTTGCTCACTGTTTCCCAGTAAGTAGGGTGAGCGAGGAAGGTTGACTTCTTCCCTCACTCAAATCAAAGTCAACTGCAAGTCATGTCATCATTTCCCTGATGTCATGGTCCTCTTCAAGAACGAAGGACAAACACAACAACCTGTTAGTGGGGAAACTGAAAGAAAGAAACAGGGCTTTAGTTACGGCAAGTTATTTCATTTCTTTGGGCCCCAGTCCCATTTCAAATGAGGGGATTGGATTAGAAGATGATCACTAAGGTGTCTGTCCAGCTCTATCACTGATCAGAGGCAATGGATGTTGTATTGGGACTAGAGTCAGGAAGACCTGAATTCAAATCTAGCCTCAGACACTTAATAGCTGCATGACTCTGGGCAAGTCACTTTACATCTGTCTGCCTCAGTTTCCTCATCTGTAATATGAGAATAATAATAGCATCTACCTCCTAGGGTTGTTGTGAGGATAAAATGAGATAATATTAATGAAGCACTTTTTAAAAGCTAGCTAACATACTAAGAGACACAGTGGTTTACTCTTTGACCCAGAGATTCCCCACCGATAGACACAAACCCCAAGGATATGATGATAAATACAAAGGTACCATATACACCAAAATATTTATAGCAGCACTTGTAATATCAACGAGCTGGAAATAAAATAGTTACTTGGGAGTTGTTGAATGACTGCACAAATTGTGTTAGGAGAATGTAATGGAGTATTATTGTACTCTTCGGCAACAACGAAAATGAAAAGTATAAAGAAAACTAGGGACTTTTTTGAACTGATGCAAAGTGAAATAAACAAAACCAGGAAAATGATATGCTCCATGTGCAACAATGTAGATAGATGAACAAAAACCAAAACTGGATGCCCCGAAATTATAATGACCAAGTTTGTCCACAAAGAAGAGATAGGAGAATGAATGGTCTTCCCTCCCTTCTTTGTAGAGGCTGGTGACTATAAGGTCAGATATGATTGATGTGGAGTTAATGTTGCTGAACCTTTTTCTTCCTCCTAGCTCTCTGGGAAGGGAAGAGGGAGGGGTATATTGGGAAATTGAGGCTATATGAAGTGGGGAAGCTGGGTGGTGCAGTGCATAGAGTGGTGCGCCTGGAGTCAAGAAAACCTGAGGTCAAATCCAGCCTCAGATATTTACTAGCTCTGTGACCCTGAGCAACTTACTTAACCTCAATTTCTTCATCTGTAAGACAGAGATAAAAATAGCACCTAGCTCCCAGGGATGTTGGGAAAATCAAATAAAAAAGCAATTGTAGAGCTCTTATCACAGTGTCTGGGATGTAGTGAGCACTATATAAATGTTAGCTATTATATGGAAACAAATGATATCAAAAATGTTTTAAGACCTTGCAGAAGAACAGGGGCATAACCCAGCTCTCTAGAATCCAAGTTAACCCTAATTGCAGACTCTAGCTCCCCAAAGGGTGAAATTCAAGCTTTTTCCAAGTGCAGAACAAATCAGGGTGTGAGTGGACAAGCCTAAGGGAACTTGAGTGTGTTACTAATTCTCATAGAAAAGCGGGGAAAAGGTTGTAGATCCCCATAGTATCCAGCAGATGGCGATGAAACCTCAACACTCCACTGAGTGCAAAGAACCAAGGCAGCTCTGAGATGGGTAAGGGGCTCTGAGAGGTCCAAAGAACATGTTGGAGGTAAACAGTCGGTCTCTGCTGTTGTCAAGGCTGTTACGCACCTGCTTCCTCCTCTTTTGCATCCAAAAATGCTAATGTGAGCCTTAGACACGTCTCGTGGATAGGACTCTTTCCAGTTGTCAGGTTTTATCTGGAATCCTGGGCTCAGGCTAGTAAGACAGTCCTAGGGAACTAAAAAAGGACTTAGAGATGATATAGTCTAATTCCCTTGTGCAGATGTGAGAACCACATCCTACAAAGGGAAAATGACTAGGCCAGAGTCACACAGGTAGTAAGCATCAGAGTTGGGATTCAGTTCCAGGTCCTCTGAGTGCAAATCCAGCATTCGGTCCTGTTTACCACTAGTATTAAAAAGAAACACTTGAGAAGGGTGAGGGATACTCTCCCTAAGTTCCTTTCTAAGACCAAATTCCAAGCACCCTATGCCATCAGGATATTTGCCAATTGGCACGAAGTCCTACTCCCGACATGGAAATACTAGCATCTCAGTTCCATGGAAGACTCCAAATTGGGTCACACACACCCTATCTATCCCTGACTATTTCCCAACCCTGAATTTAACCCAAAGCAGGAGCAGCACGTGCTGAGGCATCCAAGACATGCAAAACCATTTTCCACAGTCAGCTGTCTGGCATCTTTGGGCATTGTGCCTCCAAGTACATGGGCAGGCACACTGCCTGGCAGCAGGCATTGTGCCAAGACCACCAGCCTTAGGTACAGTCAGCATGCCAAGCCAGAGGGCATCCTTTTGGCACCATGCCCATCAGCTTTTCCCACTCTGGGCTGGATGGAGCCCAAAACCTCTGACAGCCCTCCTTAATCTATGGGGAAATGGAATTAGTTTTTCCCTGGAAACAGCAGGAGAGAAGCAGTCAAGGCTTGGAGGGATGTCGGCAGGATGAAATAGTGAGTAACTTAGAATCAGAAGACCTTGGCTTAAGTGTGGCCAGGCTACTTACTGACCACCCAGGTGATCTTTCACAAGTTGAACAATTAGCTCAGGTCCCTAATTTCTTCATCTTGTAAAATGTGAAGATTGGACTAGATGACCTCCTAGACCCCTTCCAATTTTACATCCCTTGAAATAAGGTCATGGAGCAGAGGGGGTAGCTCTCTTCCCTTGCAAAAGAGAAATTATGTCAGCTTAGCTCCTGACCCTTTCCCGAGACACCGGAAGTCCTGAATGAAGAGAAGACACTTTGTCCTATGGTTCCCGGAGGTGGTGAGGCAAAAGGAGATTGGGTATGATTGGAGGCCACTAAAAAGTGTAAAAGTGCTGTTACTGCCACCCACCATATGACTCAGTCTTCTATTGTGTCATAGCTTGGGGCTAGGGCCCCCCCTCTCCTCCCACCCCTACAGGGACAGGAGGAGCCATGGACTAGGAATGGAGTCAGGGACTACGGAAGAAGTGAAAATCCTGAATTCCTAGCCACCACCCCCATTTCCTCCATCCCTACCACTGGACCAACCACATCCTGCACATTTAATGGGATAGCCACAGTAGAAGGTCTGAGACAGGACAAAGAGGTCCTAACCTATCAGTCCCAGGATGCCAATGAGGCCAGAAAAACTAGGTCTAAGAGTGGCATTCATTTGCATGATTTATATCCTTTAGATTATAAGCTTTTTGAGGGCAGGAACTGTCTTTTTCCTCATGCTTAACACAGTGACTGGCACATAGTAAGCCCTTAATTAATGTTTATCGATTGATTGATTGATTGATAGATCTTTACTTTATCCTCAGGACAAGATCACAGTACTTCCCCCCCCCTCCCCCGCATAGTTCCCCTTCCTAATTTGTTTCACATCCTCTACCCAAGTGAGTTTTTGTGGAACACGGGACGAAACCTACAGTATGAGAGACTCCAAGTTTTATAATATAAATAATATCACATATTCACATGTAGCTTTCCAACATACAAAGCACTTTCCTCACAGCAACCCTATGAGGTAGGTTATACAAACATCATCCTCCCCATTTTAAAGATGAAGAAAATGAGTCTCCAAATTGCTTCCACCCTAGAAAAGATTTTCATTACCTCTCCATTCTACTATTTAACAGCCACTTAATCAATCATCCCTGCTTTTACACACTCCCCTCTCTAATCCATCCTTCACAGTAGCCAAAACAGTTTTTTTCTAATAAACAGATATGACCATGGAAAAGACAGCTATATAAATGTCAGTTTTTATTATGGCCCTTCTCTTGCTTTAAGACCTTCAGATACTCCCCCTTACCTAGAATCTAAATAAAATGCTAAATCCTTAACCTGGCATGTAAGGCTTTTAGCAGCCTGCTTCCAGCTCACCTTTTCAGATAGATTTCACTCTGTTTAGTTCAGCCAGACTGGACTGCTCATCATTCCCGGATGGAATCTCATACTCTCTTGTCTCTGTTCATTCTCATAGCCCAGAGAATTCCACATTTACACCTGTTGAAATCTTTCCCTTTTTTAAAGACCCTCCTCAGGGGGGCTTCTGTGAAATCTTCTGTGGTTTTTCCCCACCCCAAAGTTTCTTATAGCACCTTGTCTAGATCCCTTCTTCACCCTTATCACACTCTGCCCTGCTTCAGTCCCTCATGCACAGGTCTTATTCTTCCTATTAGATTATAAGCTCCTTGAGGTCAGGGCATCTTCATCTCCCCAGAGCCTAGGGCAGTGTTTCACACTTAGTATGAACTTAGCTAAAGGACTTCAAATTGTAAAGGGGTACAAATGTTAATTCTCATTTTTGTTGTTGTTCAGACATATCTGACTCTTTGTGATCCTATCTAGGGTTTTATTGGCAAAGATACCGGAGTGGTTTGCCATTTCCTTCTCATTTTACAGATGAGAAAGCTGAGGCAAACAGGATAAAGTGACTCGCTGGGGGTCACAGCTAGCAAGTGTCTGAGGACAGATCAGAACTGAGGAAGAGGAGTCTTCCTGATTCCCAGCATCGTGGTCTATCCACTGCACCACCTAGCCGAGGGTCACAGAGCTTGTATGATTACATATGATTACACAGCTCAGTAGTGGTAGATTCAGGATTTAAACCCAGGTTTTTTATTCTAAGTCCAAGTTTGATTCCATTAAGCCATACTGTAGAAAGAAAAGGGGACCAAGAAATCTAGGTCTACCTTAGTCCTCTTCTAGAAATATAGGGAACAGATTTTCCTCTTTTGCCATTATTTCTTCCATTGTTCCAGGTGGCATCCCTGCTAGGGTACTGCCATAGTCTATTCCAACTTTCTCTTTTTCCAAATATTTTAGAAAGGCTGAAAGGCATTCAATCAAAGAGAAGGAAATCCAGAATGCTCTCACTGAATTAAAAAAATAGGAGAGAACACCTAATTTCAGTCAACCAATAAACATTCATCAGAGGTCCATAGTTCCACAGAACAAGATGTGCTCCCTACCCTGAAGAACCTCATCAGTTTCTTAAGGAAGTTTGTTAAGGGAATTTATTAAGGGAGTTAGGTTTATTAAGTGAAATGAGATGAATAACTATAAGATGACATCGATGAAACATATTATTAGCATGTGATTAAGTTCTAGGCTGTGAAGGCACCCACTGAGAAGACTTCTTGGAGAAGGAAGGAATTGCTTGGACTGAGCCTTTAATTTAATGCATAGAATAACACAGAAAGAGACGTGAAAAGGACTTTAGAGGCCAGTTAGGCCAATCTGCTGATTTTACAGATGAGGAAACTGAGACACAGAAACTTTAAGCAATTTGTCCAAGATAGCACAGCAGGAATTGGAACTCAGGTCATCTCACTTCAAACCCAACATCGTCCCTACTATGTGTGGAGCACTGTGTTTATGCACTGAGTAGGGGGAGGGGAGAACATTAGACATGGATTCCATGGAGTCAGTCTGCCACTTAACCTACTACCCAGATTAGAGAAGCAAAAGGTTCATGCTGGGAAAGAGTTTCCCCGATTCTTTTAACTATTTAGGGGAAAGTGCTACTTTTGAGCATTGGAGTATCTCTACCTAAGCACAGGAAGCTTTGTCTTGGGCAAGTCAATCACTCTTGACTTCATTTTTTTTATTTGTAAAACAGGTTCTACATTTACTACCTACTCTGTGGAGTTGTTGGAAGGAAAGACCTTCTTAAACGATAAGGTTTATGTGAAACTCTGGAGGCTCTAAATTCCCTTAACCATTTATTCATGCTCCAATCATTTTTTAAGCACTTACCCATATGCAAGAAAATGTAGATAAGATGAGATCTCTATTCTCAGAGAGTTTATATTCTAGTAGGGGGATAAAATGCCAAAAGAGATAAATATAATATGCCATCGGTTCTCAGCAAATCAAGCTGGAATGGAGGGAGAACTGGCTTGAAGTTGGAAGATCAGCATTCTAGTCTGCAACTCTACAGCTTTGTAAATGGGTGAGACATTTCTCCTTTAAGGCAAAATTTCATCTATAAGAAGATGGAGTTGGATCTGATCACCTCTAAGACTAAGATACCTTCCCAGCTCTAAATCCTATGATCCTCAGCTGGAAAAGAGACAGAGACAGACAGAGATGGAGAGACAGAGAGATGGAGAGACAGAGAGAGACAGAGAGAGAGAGAGACAGAGACAGAGAGACAGAGACAGAGAGAGATGAGATAGAAAGATAGATGATAGGGAAAGAGGTAGAAAGATATATAGAAAGATGGATAGAATAGACAGATAGATGATAGATAGATATATAGATAGAGCATTTATTAAGAGATTATTATGTTCCAGGCACTGTGCAAAGCATGAGAGAGTTGTCTGAGGAGTTTGTCTCATGAGGAAAATCAGAAAAGGCTTCATGGAGGATGTGGCACAAGACAAGTTGTTTTTGCTATTCTGTATAACATATGATCCATGCCCTCCTAGAATTCACAGCCTTAAAGGAAGCACAGTACCAGCTGGATATGGATAGAGAAAGGGAGGGCCAGAGCAAACAAGGATCTGGATCAACAGGGACAAGGAAGCATGGCGTGCCCATGGGATACCCAAGAACCACTGAGGAGAATAGCCTGACTAGACAAGCAGAGGACACAGTTGGGGAGAAGCTATCTAGTTATTTCCATTATGGAGGACAGGAAGGGGTAGAGGAGATCGTTGAATGTTGGGCTACGCCTAACCAAGTCCTCTAGCTTTGGTCCCCAATTTTCCTCTTCTGAGGCCTGCTAGTGTTCTAAGATCAACTCTGTGGAATTATCCTTGACCAGATTAGAAGAGAAAGAGGGTTCCAGAGGGTAGAAAACTTGGGTCTTATTTCTCTGAGCTTTCCGTATCTATACTGGGTTTTTTCCCTTTGTCTCAGTTTCCTCATCTATAAAATGGGAGAAATAACATTTGCTCTACCTACCTCTCAGGATTATTGTAAGGGCTGGGCGTTCAATAAGGACTAACCAAGAGTTAAAGCATGGGGAGTAGAGAAAGAATATTTATTGTAGAGTCCACCCAAGCCCATCCTTTCCTCATCCAAATGCTATCTTTTTGTTTTGTCTTCAGTGTCTCCTGCCTATTCTTAGTGAAAGGCTCTACTTGCTCCCTGGGCTAGCACTTCTCCCCTTCTCTTCTGTATCATCATCATTGCCGATGTCTCCATCGTCACTGTAGAGATCATTTGTCTCCAGAGTAGAAGCTGTCTATTTCCAATGGGCAATGGGCTTGACCCTAAGGGACACATAGGATGATCCCAAGGGATAACCAACAAGGAGGGAACACGGATGGCATAGCCAATCCCGGAGTATGTCTCCAATACAGTTACACCACTCCTTTTACCCATTACCCCAAAGCGTCCCTCATTGCTGTGGGGTATCAGACCATCGGGGTAAATATAAACCGGAGTTATTGCAGCAACTGTGAAGATGACAGGCAAATCACCCTGCCACCAACCTACTTCCATCCTTCCCCCTGCCAGATTGCCTCCTGGCTGGGGCCAGTACCCCTTGGCAGGTCGGTCCCTGCTTTCTAGTACCCCTACTGGTAAGAGCCCTGTCCTTTCCCTTTCCCTTCCGCTTTTTGTTTGTCATAGGGACAGAGTTTAGGATGAGCAGACATAGATGGGACTGGATCCTTATTACAGATCTCATTACAACAATCTCCTCTCCTCCCCATCCAACTCACTGCCCTTTTATACGCAATTCTAGTCTTTCCCTCTGATTATTTCAAATGTAGATAGTACATAGCTTGTTTGCACAGTTGTCCGCATGTTTTCTCCCCCATTAGACTGTGAGCTTCTTGAGAGCAGGGTACTATCTTTGGCCTTTCTTGGTATCCCTAGGATTTAGCACAGTGTCAGGGAGCATAGTAGGTGGTAAAGAAATGTTTACTGACTGAATGACTTCCCTATTTCTATCTAGGGCACTATGATCCTTCAAACCTCGGGTTATCGACCTCTTCATTTTCTTTGACTTTTTACTCAACTGAAATTATTCTCTTCAAAGTTCCCAGTGACCTCTCAAATGCCAGAGCTGATTGTCTTTTCTCAATTCTCCTCTGGACCTCTCTACAGCATTTGAGCACCCTCTTTTCCTGGATACTTTCTCTCTGCTCCCTGGGTAGTTGAAATTTGTATTAAGTACATCGTCTATAAAAGTTATCATATCTTCATACTTGAAACATTTGAAAATAATTTCCTAATCTGTTTAAAAATCTTTTGAATAAAGTGCTTTAGTGGAGTTTGAACCTATAGGTGTAAAAAAAAATGCAGTCCATTCTGAATAGTTTGCAAGAACTGACTGTCATCAGAGAAAATGGAAACTTACTAGCCGAATTACAACAAAAATTTTTGCATAACTTGAGGATAGGCTTAAAAAATGAGTACCATCATTTAGTATGCACAGCCAAAAATGTACTTCTTCCAGCTGGATCACCTTATCTTTGTGAGGTACCTTTTTTCACCTGTGACAGCCATTAAGACCAAGCATTGAAATAAACTGACCTTAGAACCAGACCTTTGAATGGCTGCATCACAAAGGGTTAAACCAAGATGTTCAAAAGTAATTAAGCATATTCAATTACATTGCACTCCCAAATGAGTGAAAGTAATAATTGGTGATTAGTAATCATATTTTAGTGCGTGAACAAAGGTTAGCAAGATTAGCAATTAGTAATAATATTTTGAGAGCAAAAAGAGGTTAGTAAGATTAGTAATTGGTAATTAATCATATTTTAGTGAGAGCAAAAAGATTTTGCACTATAAATAAATAAAATACTATTTTCAAAATATTGTTCTGCCTTGATTTCATCCTTTTTAAACGTCTATTTTTTTTAATTTTTTAAGATATGTAATTCTTAGCACTGTAAGTAGTAAAGTAATGTAGGGAGCTGGTTAGGAACTAGATCCGAGATTTCATCGGTAAAGAAAGCTGCCAGTGAGAAACTGCCTCGAGAAAAACAGGTCAAAACCTTCTTTGTAACTTCTAGTCTGAGAGAGCTACCTAGAATTCAGAAAAGTGAACTGACTCCCCTGGGGTCACATAGCTGGCATACATTCAAGACCCATCTTCCTGGTTTGGAGGCCAAATCTCTTGCCATCATGGTAATCTTACCAAGCACAATACTAACATGGTGACTCTCTAGTTGCTTTTGTTGTTCGGTCGTGTCCAACTCTGTGACCCCATTTGGGGTTTTCTTGGCAAAGATACTGGAGTGGTCTGCCATTTCCTTCTTCAGCTCATTTTTACAGATGAGGAAACTGAGGCAAAGAGGGTTAAGTGACTTGCCAAGAGCCACACAGCTAGTAAGTGTCTGGGGTCAAATTTGAACTCAAGTCCTCCTGACTCCAGGCCCAGGACTCTAGCACTGTACCCACTCTACCGCCTAACTGCCTCTCTAGTACATATATTTAGTTTACAAATAAGCAAATACCCATATATTGGGGTGGGGGCTCAAAAATGTTTTGTAAACAGGTCTAAAGGTCTTTATTAATTTCTCGGCCCTGGATTGACCACATAAGGGACAAACAAGCTAAAGATTTGGGTTCAACTCCCACCCTTGCCAATTGCTGGCTATGAAACTTTAAGCAAGTCGTGACATCTCTGAGCCTCAGTTTCTGGATATCTGTAAAATGGGGTAATAATTCTTATACTACCTGGCAATGGTGAGGAAAGCGCTTTTGTTTTGTTGTTTTTTTTTCTAAACCTTAAATGATGTACGAATGAGGGCTAGTTTTATTGATATAGGTCAAAATGGGAGCTGCTTGGAAGCTAAAGAAATACTTGAACTGAATGCATGTCAAAGGCTAAGGTGAGGACAAATGCAAGGCCCACCATCGGGAGGAGGCTGCTGAGAGAAGATGGCAGCCGAGGGTGATTCAGGGTTTGGGGGGTGTTGAGGAGATCGGTCCAAGAAGGCATCCTGGGTTTGAAAGGAAGGCTGTTCCTTCCCTTCCCCGGCTGCGATCCCCCCTTCCCCTCAAGCTGAGCTAAGAGAAAGAAGGTGATTAGGGGTGGGGTGTGGGGTCAGCAGGGAACCAGCAGTCTGGGCTCTAAGCCAAAGGAAAAGGCCATTGTCTGTGCTGCTTTCTCTGTTTCCTGCACCCCTTCCCCCCACCCCAATTCCAATCCCAGGCCTGCAACTCAGTCTGGACTCCTGCCCCCCCCCCTATCTTGCTCTCACCCCCGCCCACTACCTAGCTCTGCCTCCCTCAAAGAAAAACAGGATTCCAAGGTCCCCCACACACACACCTCCCCTCCTGTCCCGCCATAGTTAAAAGAATAAAAAAATTTCAGACCCCTTACTCCCCTTCCCCCCACAGCCACTCCCAGGAGATCAAGAGGGATAAAACCCAGTCCTGAGCTTGGAGATCACTGGGGGACAATGTTTCCGGGCTGTCGGTGAGTATCCTAGTTTCTCCTCCCACCTACCCCCACCCCGTGCTCCCAGCCCCAATCACCGGAAAAGCTAGGGTTTTCTTGCAGAAGAGAACAGCAGCTGGAAAGTGAGAACAGGGAGGAGTGTGCGTGTGTGTGTGTGTGTGTGTGTGTGTGTGTGTGTGTGTGTGTGTGGAACTGGGGGTGGGGGTCGTCTGTGTGGGTGTCTGTGCCTCTGAATCCCTCCCAGCTGTTTTGTGTGTGTGAGAGACACATAGAAATTCAACCAGACTGGGCATGGGCCAGGGTCTGGAGTATGACTGGCTCTGGTCTTCCATCCCAATCAGCAACCCAGCCTGTAAGCTCTTAGCTCTAAATGAAGCTCACCTACCCCCCCATGCCTGGTCCCCAGTCTCCAAATTAAGCAGAAAGAGTTGGGTCTTCTCCTCAGTAGCACTATATTCATACAGGCCACAGAAGATTAATGTTTAATGGTCTACTTCTTGGCCCCTCCCTTTCTGTCATCCCTGCCCCGCCCCAGCCCCCCAATATATGCACAAACTTAGCTGACATACCCACTCAGCTTTTGGCTGGGAGCTGAGCTCAGAACGGAAATGGGCAGTTGGGAGGTGTGATTTATTCCTCTGACTTCACCCCAGGCTGGAGCCCAGACCCACGGGACCTTCCCTGACCCTCCTCCCCCCAGCTCCCTTTCCACACGTTTCCCCTTCCCCCCTCTCAGAATCCCAGACTCCTCCAGCTGATCAAAAGTCAAACCCCACCCTCCTCATCACCAGCCCCCAAAGTCCACAGAGTTTCCATGAAGACTTCTCCAGGAGGCAAGATGTTCCTGCCAGATCTCTAAGCCCCAGACAATAGAAAGTCCTTCTGGACATCTAACTCCCATCCTTCCGGCTACAGCATTACTCCCATTCTTGTCTTGTCTGGTCCTTTAGCTCATAATTCTACTTCTCTGCTTCTATCTCT
>CM053623.1:216394858-216407211 GCA_028646595.1 Phalanger gymnotis
GGGGGGGGGGCCGTGACTAATCAATGGTAGAAAATACACATTCCTTGACTTGGAGTGAAATGGTTGGAGGTGAGAGATGGGGGTGGGGACCTAGAAGGAGAGGGCAGAAGGAGCAAAGATGGCCATGTAGGGACACTGAGAGGGGAGGCTGGGGGCAGGGCAGGAGGCAAGAGTTGGAGGAAAGGGGTTTTCTTTCTAGTCCTGCCCCTTAGGACAAGAAGAGTGGGGATAAGCACTGGGCAGCCAAACCCCTGGTCCTAGCCCTGCCAAGGGGGAATCTCTGCTCTGGAAACTAGCAAATTGAAGGCTAGGCACTCATTTGCATGCACTCCAAATGCACAGCTAACTGACCAAACCAACTGTCCCTCCCCAATACTCACAGCCCCTCTCATCACAGTGTCCTCAGCCCCAGTTGACCAAGCTTCCTGGAAAAGCTCAAGATTGCCAGGAGCTGGTTGGGGGACTTGGGCAAGCAATGCAGAAACAAGATAGGGGGTAGAGTTTTTGTGTCAGGGACGGAGGACCAGCTCCTTTTGAGGAGCCAGAAAGAGAGGGAACAATAACCATGAATTTCCTGCCTCTTCCCCCCACTCAAGTCTTTCCCCTGCCCCCAACTAGACTAGAAGGGTAAGAATTGGAGGAGGAGCCTCATGGAAGGAAGCAGGTCTTTGGGAGGCCCTTCTGAACCTTCTGGTTTAGTATCCTTCACCTTATGGTGATCCAGGTCATCCTTCTGCCTTTTCCCCAAGACAAGCTGGGCAGACACCAGAGATTTCCTCCCCATGTGAGGTCTCTGGAGAAGAGGCTTCCTCCTTCTGGAAACTCCTGCCAGACTTCCCTTCCTCCACTGATGCCTCCCTTCTGCTTCCCCTGTCTCTGCTCACCTTGGCCTTTTGTGGAGTGTGAGGGCATCTGTCCAGTAGGAAGAGGGAGAGAGAAGGAGGGGATCCACTCAGGCTCAGTACCTACAGATTGCCCTGAGTAATAATTATACCAAGAATGTTAGATGGAAGGGACCTAGTGCTCAGCTAGCACCGCTTCTTCATCTCATGGATGGAACTGGGAAACAGGGAAAGGAGCAGAGAGGTGAAGTAATCTGCCTGGGTCCAAAAAGCTAGTAGGTGGCAGAGTAGGGCGTGAACTCACAGTTCCTAATGACCTGGCTAGCGCTCTTCTCAATATACCAGACTGCACCCTTGACCTCCCACTGCTAAAGACAGGAGCATCGGATCACACATGCGCGCGCGCGCGCGCACACACACACACACTCTCTCATTTAAGCTACACAAATTATGTACATGAACACAGGCACACGCAACCTGTAGATACATATATGAGATGTTTGTGTGCAGGGTCACATGCAGAAACATACACGTATAGGATCCTGGGGGTATCAGAATTCAGAGTTGGAAAGGACCTTTGCATAAAACCTAGTTAGCCCCTTGGAAGCACATGTATAGACATGTAAATAATGGGATAATGGAAAGAACCCCCAGTCTAAGAGTCAAGACGTGGCTTCTGCCACCCATGTGAATTTGGGCAAATCCTAAAAGAGCTTTCTAGGTCCTCTTTATAATTAGTTCCTCCCTAAGGTCGCTTCTATAGTTTTAATTTCTTTCATGTCAAGACAGTCACAGGTCTGAGGAGGATCAGGTCAGTCAGTCAGTCAACAAACATTTATTAAGCACATCTGTGTTCCGGGCACTGTGCTTAGTGAGCACTGGGGATACAAAGAAAAGCAAAAGACAGTCCTGCCCTCAAGGAGCTCACAATCTAATGAGGAAGACAACAAGCAAACAAACATCTACAAACAAACTAGACATGAGATAAATTGGAAATAATCAACAGGGAAGAAAGGGTGATGGAAAGGCTTCCTGCAGAAGGAGATTGCAGCTGAGACTTGAAGGAAGCCAGGAAAGCCAGAAGGCAGAAGAGGAAGGAGAATATTCCAGGCCTGGGGGACAGCCAGGGAAAACGTTCTGAGGCAGGAGATGAGTGCCTTGTCCTAGAAACCCTATGGACAGACGACAGTCATCACATCTAGACGCACATGATAATCACAGTGGGGCATGCATCCCCTAACATGACCGGGAAGGCAGACTGGCAGACAGACAATAGGTATGTGAATTCAGTTCTTGATCCCCCAACCTGGCCTAGCCATGATCTGTCTCTAGATCTCTTTCCCCAAAACCTGTTTTGAAGGCCCCCAGGCCACCGTTTGCAACAACAGAGAACAGGGGTGGGGAAGGGAAGACAGAGGCCTGGGCCCTTCACCCCCAAATCTACTGGCCTTGACACTGAGTCACGGGATTAGGATTCTTGGAGCCCTGATCTTTCCCTGAGGTAAGGGCAAAGAAAATGCCCATAGTGGGAGTTGGGAGAGATGAGCTAAGCAGGCCCGAAGTGGACTGGGGGCGCTGCCATCAGACTTTCCACCTTGGCCCAGCTACTCCAGGGATCCAGGGAGCCTTCGAAGGACCAGAGGGAATTGTGACTCAGGAACAAAGCAGCCTTGGACCATTTTAGGAGGAGGAGGAGGATGGGAGACCTACAAGGAAGGGGAGGAGATATATAAGTCTCTAAGGATCTCTAGTCCTTTCTATTTCTGCCCATCTTAAGAAAAGGGAAAAGAGAACTGAGAGGAGAAACAACAGTCTGGAGGGCAACACACCTAAGATGCAGATTAGGCTTCAAAACGAAATTTGCCAAGTCGGAGACAGTTGTAACTGAAGATTGAGATGGGAGAGGAGACACTGAGCGGAGGTAGAGAGCGGAGTAGATGGGGTCCCAGAGAAGGGGAGAGGTCAGTGAGGAGAGAGAGACCAAGGATCTTGACTTCTGGTGACTCAAATTTCTTCCTAGGAAGGCTGTAGGAGCGAGTCCTAAAGAAACAAAGAAACAAAACAAAACCCCACATTTCCCTTAGATGTTTCACTCTGTCCTTTCTCAGCCCCCACCTTCCCCTTCCCCATACCTCTCCACTTCTTGAAGGTCCCCCAGGTCCCTGCTCTCGGTCAATGCATTGCTTTCATTCCCCACCTCCACCTCAGCCCCTCCCTCCCTCTCTCTCTCTACTTCTGTCTTTGTCTCTTTACTATGTATGTCCCTTCTTTTCCTCTCCCTCCCTACTCCTTCATCCCGTCATTCATTCGTTCAATACTCATTGGCTGCCTACTTCATGCAGGACATCGATCTAGGTGCAGTCAGGGTTCAAAGGAGGAAGAAACTAAGGCATCATCCCTCTAGTAGCATTGGAAAGTCTGGGAAGTTTTTAGTAAGAAGGACCTGGGGGGGGTGCGGTCCAAGTCCTGGTTCTGCCCCTTCCTAGCTGTGTGACCATAAGCAAGTCACAGGGGACAGTGACTGAGGCTACCAGCTGGCACAGATAGTGGAAGGCTTCAAGGAGGAGGCATGTGAATGAATGGATAGAATTCAAACAGCTATTTATTGGGTAAGAAGGTGGTCATTCTAGGCCTAAAGCAATATCACAGCAACTAGACAGAATGAGCTCCCACATTTGGGGTTGTGGAGGAGTCAGAGGTAGAGAAGTAGTGAGAGACAGGACTGGAGATTTAATTTGGCTTCATTCAATTAGCACTGGGGAGCCAAAGAAGGTTTTCATGGAGGCTGGCAATAAGTTCAGTGTTGTAAGTTAGGAAGATTAATCAGGCAGTGGTATATAGGCTAGATGGGAGGAGAAGAAACTGTAGGCAGAAGATTCCCTATCTCACCGGTTTTTCCTCTTTTACCCCCTCCCTCTCTCTTTTACCTTCCCCTTCCTCCTTGACTTTAATTGTGTCACCTTTCTTTGCCCTGGTCTTTTTCTCAGATTTCCTCTCCATGGTGGGGGGGAGGGGGCAGAACCACGTTCCTCCCATCTCCCCAAGAGCACACCTGGCTGTAATCTCCACCACCGCCCCCCCCCCAAAATCTCTCCCTTTCCTGGTTTCTCTCTTCTCCCCCTCTCCAGAGCTCCCCTTCCTGAGCCCCCAGCCCTGCCTTCCCTCCTCCCTACCACCCTTCCCAGAACATCTGTAAGCAATCCTCCTGCTAGGAGGGGGGAATCTCCTCCCCAGCCAGCTGTGGGGGTGGGGCTAGCTATAGCTGGCTGGGCGGGGCCTACGGGAAGGCCTGACCTTCTGAAAGAGCAGGGGTGTACCTTTCCATCTCCACACCCAAACCCAAGACACTGTTCCCTTTCCTAGGTTGTCTTAATCTTGAGCTGTCCTAAGATCCCAGAGCCAGAGCTGAAAAGCACATCAGAAGCGATCTGGTCTAATACCCTCATGTTACAGAGGCCAAGAGAAATCAAGTAATTGCCTTCAATCACATAAGTAGCGAACATCAGAAGTGAGATTTAACCCAAAACCTCTGACTCCAGAGGCACTACTTCTGCCCAGGTACGAAGGCTCACAATATCCCCCCACACACACACCTCCATCACCAGCATCATTATCAGCACCACTCCAGGCCTGAGGGCCTAGGATCTCCAGAAATCTAACAGCCAAGTCCCCTCTCCAGGAGTGGGGGCCTAAGAAGACAACAGACCCAGATCAGAGACAAGAAAGGATGGAAAGGTCTCTGCCTTACCCCTACCCCAGCCCTCCCCATCCCCCCAACACAGGCTGGCCAGCCTGAGCTCCCAGTGATAGCCAGTCCTTACAAGGGGTCAAAGAGGCTTTCTCTGTCTCCTTTCCCAAGTCTTTGAAGTTGGACCCGGGGGCTGGAGATAAGAGCTGACCCTGTGAATGGGGTAGCGGTGGGGGTTGGAGTGGGGCTGAGGGGGTGAAAAAGTCTCCCAGGGATCTACTAAGCAGAAAAGGAAAAGAAAGTCAGGGGAGGGAAAGGATCGGTACCTTGGGGCTAGAAGTATAATTTTTTTTTGTGCATTCAGACCAGAAATGAACTAAATATAAATGAAATGCAAAACAACTCCCCTTCTCCAGGAACTCGGGAGTCCTAGGGAGCCAGAGTCAGACCAGAGGGATCTTCAAGAAGTCTTTCATTTCCCCTTGGTCCTCTAGGACTGTGTTCTCACCCCCTTGGGGATGATTATGGCCTCAACCCACAGGGCATGCTTCATACCCCCTGAAACCCATTGTCCCAAGACTCCAGCTCTGACCTAAATCTTGGGGTCTGTGACCTAGCAACATTAGGAACATCTGTAATCTCCTCAGGGATCCATTCCAGCCTAGCCCCTGGTCCCCTAGCTCCCTAAGAGGTTAAACCTCTCAGTGGGGAATGGAGTCTATTCTTAGCTACACAGAGGATCCCTGGAAAACAAGTGTGTTCATTGAGAGGTGATGATGGACAAAGAGGAATTTGTAGCCAAGGAAGGAGTGAAGGAGTGTGTGTGTGTGGGGGGGGAGGCTGAATTAGGAACATAAGGGGGGGGTGTCTAGGCACAAGGAGAAGATCCAGGCATTCCTAGTGTCTAGCCCAGAAGCTAAGACACTAGCAAAGCCCAGGGATATGGAGTGCTGGCACCATCTCCAAGCAAGGGCACTGCATGATTGACCTTGGAAAGGGCTGGGTACTGGTAATACTTCACAGCCACCACCCTAACCACCTTAATTCCACCTTCCCAGAGGACCACAGATTTAGAAGTTATCTAACCCAATATTCTCATTATATAGATGGGGAAACTAAGTCCTGAAGAGTTAAGTGACTTGCATAAGGTCACATAGCTATTTAACTTGACAAAGTCAGGATTGGAACCCAAGTCTTCCATCAAATTAAAAATTATTTCTATTATGCCACACTGAAAGAAATTGAATAACCAGAAAGAAACACCTCCAGTTATCCTAATCTTCCTTTGCTTAGTGCCCCCCCACCTTCACCGCCCCCCCCCCACCTCCACCTGCCCCAGGGATGAGACTGCTCAAGAATCGGGGATGGGGGAAGGGTAAATTAATGAGTTGGATCATCTTCAGCCCTTCACAGCCCCAAGCGGATGTACTTAAAGATCCCAGTGTTCCCGGTCTCTCCCTGATGGGCTCCAGATGTGAGCACATCTGGGAAGGCCATCCCAGGAAGCCGGGTGATCCCTACCCCTTGCTCCCACCCCGGAATAGGTTTTTCCATCTAGCTTCCAGACAGACCCCTGAGCAGAGAGATCCCATCCATCCAGCCTGATCCTTCCCAGAACTCGATGAATGGTAACAGCAGAAAAGTAAGGCCTATAGCTTAGAACCCAAGGGAAACAGGAACTGAAGGTGGGGATGTTTGATGGGAGAACCTGGGAGCCCAGGGGCCCCTCTATTCCTGCTTCACTTCCTGTTTGTAGTCATTATATTCAGCCATGGAATCCTGCCACCTCCAAAGCAGTGGAGAAGAAAGGAAGGAAGTTTAGGAAGATTGTTCATCAAATGGCCTTTTTCCTAGACACCTGGCCTTTGCCCTTCTCCCACATTTTCCCCAAAGACCCTTCCCCTTTCCCATCGATGTCCCCCTAGCCCCTGCCACCTCTCCTCTCTGCCCTCCTCTTTCTCCCCATCCCCAGGCTCTTCCCTACTCTTTCCAAGTCAGGGTAAAACTGTCCCACCCTGGAAAAAACTCCCCCTTTGAGCATGTGAGAGCCTCAAGTCTAGCCTATTTGGGAGAGGATCCTTCTATGCACGAGGATTCAGGCATCTTGACTTGCAGAATGCCTTTCTTCTTTCCCTGATTCTTGGGCTTTGGGGAAGCTACAGCATAGTCAGAGGTTTATTTTTAGGTCTGGAACGTGAGGCAGGGGTTTCTCCTGGGTCAGACAGGCTAGGAGTGGGGATAGGGACTGTAGGAAGTGACTCATAGATGATAGAGTCATCTGTTCTCCAAAACGGAGACCTGAGTCAGGGCTAGAGGCAGAGATAGAACCTAGTCATCTAGATCCTCTGACTTGCTGCTTTACGTGCATCACTACATGTACCACTTCTAACCATAGATGGGAGTCAAATAAACAGAGGGTTTTCTAAAGATCACACAGATGATGTGACCATGTCAGAATTCAAACCTATGTCTTCTGACTCCATCTCCCTTTCCACTATACTACCCAGGCTCAGGTCCCCACTAGGACCCTTCTCACTGTTCCCCCCTACCTTCCTTTCTACCTTATTAGCCAAAGAACCAAGGTAGCCAGTTTCTTGCTACTCCCACCAGCTCTCAGCCTCCAAGGCACTGGGAAGGTAAGGAGGATATCGTTATTTCACTTGGGGAAAGCTGCCTTTGTATCTCAGGCATCTTTTCCAAAGTCCCCCAGTAGTGGCCTCTGTTTATCTTTACTCCACCCTGCTCTGCCCCTCCAAGAGCCTGGGAACCAATTATTTAGAATTTTAAAATCATCTATATCGGATTGCATGCTGTCTTGAGGGGAGGTTAGAGAGGGGGAGAAAAATTGGAAGTCAAGGGCTTGTGGAGCTGAATGTTGTAAATGAAAAATAAATAAATTAATTAAATTTTAAAAATAGAAATCAGCTAGTGCAATCTTGATAAAGTCAGGATTTGAACCCAGGTCTTCCAATTTCAAATTAAGGATTAATTTAATTTCTTTGGAGAACCTGTGTCTATTCCAACCCCTCTGTTTGGCAAGCTCTTTGCAAAAAGACCCCAACCAAAAACCTGCCCAATTTATCAGCTTCCTTATGCTTCATAGAACTCTGGGCCAGCCCCCTGACTCTAGAACCCTGAGATTTAGAACACCCATCATTAACCCTCCCCAATGTTCTGCATAGAAACTCACTATGCTGGATCTGCTGAAGAAGCATGTAGTAGAAACAATATCTGGAAGTGTGGATGAAAATGTGGGTTAAAATCCTGGCACTACCACTTCTTAGCAAGGTGACTACAGGAAATCATAGGGCAAAGAACAGTGGAAGACCTAGGTTTGAAATCCTGGTCTATACCTGGGGTCAGGGGTCAGCCTCTTTTCTGCTCTGGATCTTTGTTTCCTGATGGATAAAATGAGGCAACTGGTCTAAATGATCCTAAGGGTCTCTTCTAGCTCCAAATCTCAGGATCTTATAACTTTCCAGGGTCTCAGTTTCTTCATCTGTAAAATGATGGAGTTGGCCTAGAGGATTTCCAAAGATCCCTCCAGCTCTAATCTCCTGCGAATGTCATTCTGTGAACCTTGAGAAAAGCTATGACCTAACCCCATTTCTCCCCAAAGTCTCCTGTTGAAATTCACTCTCTTCTTTCTAGAACTTTGCTCTCCAAAGGTGGCAGGAGCCTAGAAACCTGGTGACAGCAAAGAACCTGGATAATGTCCAGCCCATGCCCTTTAGGCCTCCCCCTACCCTCCCGGCCAAGGTGACTCTGATTAATAATAGCGTCAGTCATTACAGCCAATCATTGTCACCTAGAAGCTAAGACAGAGAGAGCCTGTGAGGCAGTACAGAGGGACCTCAGAAAGAAACTGGAACACAGACAGGAGAGGTGAAGCAAAGACACAGAGAGAAGGCCAACAATAGGGCCTTCCCAGCATGATGAGCTGGGGGGGGGACAGGGGATCTGGATTCTAATCTCTGCCCCTCTGCCCCTTCCTAATTTAACTGCTTAACCTTGGGCCTTAGTCAGCCTACAAGCATTGATTAAGCACCTACTATGTTCCAGGCACTGTGCTAAGGGCTGGAGATACAAAGAAAAGCAAAAGATGAGTTCCTGATCTCAAGTAGGTCCCAGTCTAATAGAGGAGAACAAATAGGATATAGATAGGATTAATAGTAAATAATTAACAGAGGGAAGGCACTAGACTGGGGGGATAGAGGGAGATCAGGAAAGGCTTGTCACAGAGGACGGGATTTAGTTCATTTTCCTTATCTACTGAAAGCACATTTAAGGCTCGATGACTTCTCAGGGTCTCTTCCAGATGTAATATTCCTGTGATTTTGCAGAAGCTTCCCTTGACTATCCTTCTGAGCTAGCCTCCAACCTTGTGAAGGAGGCACACATGCCATCCCATTGAGGAAGGATGTCTTAGGGCACATAGAAAAGTCCAGGAACGGAGAAAGGGAGGGCCCGGCAGGACTCAAGGGAGGGGAGGCAGGAGGTGTTGGGGCCACAGGGAGAGGACTTATAAGGGCAGAGAAAGCCAAGAGAGGAGGGATATTGGGGAAAGGAACAGAGGCCAGCCAGGGAATGACTAAGGGGCTCCTGGTATAAACAGGAGCAGACAAAGGGCAGGGAGCTAAGGCTATTTGGCTTGGCCTGGGATTGGGGGCTGGGGGGTGGGGTAGGAGGAGGACCTGGACAGAACATTGTGTCCACTCCCCCCCCAGACTCCTGGGAAGAGTTGAGTCACACTCTCATTCCCTCCCCCCCACCAATACATACACCCCAGCTCCCAAATTCTGGGAAAACCCAAAGAATCTACCTAAACTGGAGACTCAGAATGAGGCTGACTCATTTGCATGCATTTTGCATATCATTTCTAGGCTTACTGAAATACAGGGTCTCCACAATGCCTCTCCCTCCCCCACATCCCAACCTAAACCCCACTACTTAGGTAACTGAAACCTTCCAAAGTTCTTACTGGTTTCACTTCATATCTATTTCTGGACCCCCATCAGAGGGGTAACCTCAGTTTACACTCCTAAGAGGGGGTACTGGTGACTACAGATGTGAGGCTGGGAAGAGGGTGCTTAATTTACCTTCATGCTGGGCAAATTGACCCCTCTTTGGGTTGCAGCTGGCACTGGGGAGAGATTCAAGCAATGGCTAATAGCTGCACTATTTGGGATAAGAAGTGAAATTTCACTAGTGAGGAGTGTGAAGGAGGGGATCCCTTCTCTGCCCATATTAGTTCTGGGCCCCCAACAGGAGGAATCTGTTGAAAAATTGGATCCATTTCCATTTGAGGGTAGTTTCTGAAATAGAGAGAGGAGCCCTGAAGAGAGAGGGAAGGTGGGCCTGAGAGGGATAAATAGGGGTGAGGCTGTTCTCTAGCCTCTGTGGTCCCTGCCCCCACCCCCAGGTTGAGATAACGTCCTGAATTCTGGGAGGTGACATCATCGCCAAAAGCTGTGGGGGGTGAGGAGGAGGGGGCCTCCACTTTTCGACCCTGTGTGTTTCTGTTTCTGTTTCTACAGGGGGCTAAGGGATAGTATCCATATCCAAAGCATTTAAGAGCCAGGAGATGGTGGGAAAAGAGTCCCAGGGATCCCTTTGGCCCTTTAGAAAAATTGCCTACAAAAGCCCCTCCCCCAGGATGGGAATTTTAAAGGGCAGAGGGCTACAAGGATGGAAGGGTCACTCCCTCTTCCAACACACATTATTATACAACCACAATTCAATTTAAGTCAATTCAATAAGCATGTATTAAACAGCTACTATATTCTAAGCACTGGGTCCACAAAGGAATATATATGTGTATGTGTGTGTGTGTGTATACATACATACAAAAGCTAGCATTTATATAGTACTTTAAGGCTAGTAAATCAAATAATACAACCTCACTGGAAACATATGTATAGATACATATATATGCATACACATTATATATTAATAATTAATATATAACATAAACTCTCAAATTAAACAGTCTCTCCTCCCCCCTCAACAGTTCATTCCCTACTAGGAAGGGAGAAATCTCAAATTCCCAGAAGTAAAGGCATCAGATGCCTGGGGCCTCAGCTCTGGGTTCTGGGCATTGGGTTTATAAAAAAGATAATAACTTTGTATAGCACTTTAAGGTTTGCAAAGCACGATAACCGGTAAATAGTTAGATAATAGATAATTGAGATATAGATATAATCTCACTTGAAACATATAGGCATACAGATGCAAATATAATTTCAAGTGAAACAGTCCCTGCTCTCCCTCAACACTCTATTCCCCAGCTAGGAAGGGAGAAATCTGAAATTCCCAAATGGAAAGGCATCAGATGCCTGGGTCCTCAGCTCTTGGGGGGAGCTCTGGCCCTTAAAGCAGCTTCAGATCTAGAGAAGACCAGTTTCTTTGCCAAACCTGGTGCAGAGAGCCTGGCACCTAGAATGCCTGGGTCCCAACCCCAGCTGGCTTGGACCCAGGCATCTGGTGGCCCCGGAAGGCAAAGAGGGAATCCCAACTGGCTGAATGCCAGGGGTTCCCCTTCTCTCTACAGCCCAGGGACTTTCTCCTGAGGGAGATCGGAAGGGAGGCCACTGAAAGAGAGATGAAGAGATTAGAGGGGGGCCCCTCAACCCCACCCCGCTCCAGCCTGGCTTCCACTACCCTCCTGAGGTGGTTCCTTTCCTCATTAGGAAATTCTCCTCTCCCTTTTTCCTACTGCTTTTCCTGTGCGTTTACGTTCTACTTTTGGAGGGGAGGGGAGGAGAGGGGAGGAGAGGAGGAGGAGGAGAAAGAGAAGGAGGAGGGCGTAGAGGGGGAAGCAAGAAAGAGAAGAGGGAAGAGCTCAAACCTACACAGTCTAACTCAGTCCAGACCAGGCCAGCTCCACTGGGCAGCTAAGGAACAGGGGAGCAAAGAGGAACCCCACCTCTCCAGGGTGGGGGGCGTGGGCTCGGCGTTCCAAAGACCCTGGAATGCCCCCCTACCCGCCCCCCCGGGCGGCGCGGGGAGGGCTCAGCCGGGAGTTTGGCAAACTCCTCCCTGAGTTGAGTCATTCGTCTCTGGGAGGTTTAGGAAGCGGCTCCGGCTCGGTGGCCCCAGGACAGGGAAGACTGGGCGCTATGGGGAGCCGGACTCCTGGGTTTCTGTTGCACACTCGGATGCTCCGCTCCGGCCCTCGGGCCCGTCACCGGCTCCTGCAGCTGCTGCCGCTCCGCCCGCCGTTGCTGCTGCTCTTGCTGCTGCTGCTGCTGCAGTCTGGAGTCGAGGGCTTCAACTTGGACGGAGAGGCCCCAGCCGTGCTCACTGGACCCGCGGGATCCTTCTTCGGCTTCTCGGTGGAGTTCTATCGGCCCGCGGCCGAAGGGTGAGTGTAGCAGCGAATTGGCGCCCTGGCCCACTTGGAAAAGGGGCTGGAAGAAGTTTGGAGAGGCCAGAATTGAGATCTGCGGGGCACCGCAGATTGAGGATGGAGGGATTCGGTTAGTTTGGAAGGACCGGGGTTAGAATTTGGAAGCAAGGGGGTCTGGAGTTAGGAGATCTGGGACTGGGGAGGAGGAACTGAGGCTGAACTTTAGGGAGACCACAGTCGGAGGCGAAGGCTCGAATCCGAAAGGACTAAGGCTGCGGGGCAGGCTTCTAGATGAAGGAGAGGGAGCCAAAGGAGCAAGGACCAGGGCGGATTTTGGAGAGCGGAGGGTGTGTGTGTGTGTGTGTGTGTGTGTGTGTGTGTGTGTGTGTGTGTGTGTGTGTGTGTGTGTGTGTGTGTGTGTGTGTGTGTGTGTGTGTGTGTGTGTGTGTGTGTGTCTGTCTGTGTGTCTGTCTGT
>CM053623.1:216407311-216443919 GCA_028646595.1 Phalanger gymnotis
AACGTGGGGCTAGACTGGGAATCCCCCGGGGCTGGGATAGGATGGGGAGGGGAGAAGGGATGCGAGGGAATGAGGCTGAAGTTTGAGAAGACTTAGGTTCAGAGAGTATCCAGAGAGCCTGGAACTTACAGAGGTGTGTGGGGCGAGAAAGCTGGTCAGGACTCTGACGGGTCTGGGCTAGGGTGTCTGGGCTGGGCCAGTAATGGTGGGTGGGGAGAGGAAGGGAGCCGAGGGACTGCTGTTTGGGGGCAGCTAGGAGGGATAGTGGCCAAGCTGGGACACCGGAGGCCAAGAAGACTGTTGTGGCGGGGCCAGGGGACCTGGAGTTAGACGGGCCATTGTGTTGCGGGTGGGGGTGGGGGCCAGGGTCGGAGCCAGAGAATGGGGAAAACTTCAGGGGGAAGTCAGGAAGTGGGGGCCTGGCCAGGGAAGGGTGGTGGTGGAGGCAGCATAGGGCACTGATAGAAGGGTCAGTCTGGCTGAGGGTGGGGAGCCCGACTCTTTTCTCAGCTCCCCTTCTTCCCCCCTCCGCCAGTCTGCCGGCTGACCCCGGGGCTACTGCCGCCTCCTCTTCTCCCCTGTTCCCCCAGAACGTCCTCCACTTCCCTCCAGTCCCAGCCCACTGGAGTCTTAGCGCTGCCCCTGGGCAGGAATGGGGGTGTCCAGGGGAGACCTGGGGCTCTGGGAGGCTCCAGGACAGGGGGCGGGCTCAGCCCCGGGCGGGTGTGTGTGTATGTGAATGTGTATGTGTCGGCAGGCGGGGCGGTGGAGGCAGCTTCCCTTTTCCTCTTACTTTCCGGAGGAAGAAAGAAGCTGATTTCCTGTAACCAAACAGTGGGAGCTGGACCTGGGGCTAGGAAAACCAGTGTTCCAGACATCTGTCTTCTCAGGAAGCCTTGGAAAGGGGCTGTGGGAAGGAAGGGGTCTGGGAGAAGGCCTTGAGGAGGAGTGCTCCCTCCAGCTACTAACCTACCAAGATGACATTAAGCCACCAGACCCTGGGTACCAAAAGAACTCGGTATCTTACACCTAAATGCGTTTCCATCGTGTTCCACTCCTGCCTCCCACCTGAGATGAGTGTGGAGAAGTACAGGGTTCTTATCTTGTCTCTGCAAGTGTGGATCAGAGCATGGTTTCTCTCAGGGACTGAAGATTTCTTATCCAGGTTTAGAGAAAGGGTGTTGATTGAAGACTTATGCCCTTCTTCAATAAACTCTTTTCTCCCTGGCCCCCCAGTCTGTGGGAGAACTGCCTCCCATTGAGCATAGCATGGAGTCCACCCAACACACACACACACACACACACACACACACACACACAGAGAGAGAGAGAGAGAGAGAGAGAGGAAAGAATGGGTTAATCCCATTTGGTGTCCTAAATGGGGGCTTCCCTGGTGTCTATGAGGAGGGAGAGCGGAGGGTGAGAAAGAAGAGGGGATGCTTAGGCCCCAGCTGTTAGTTCTGGGCTAGTTGAGGTCCACACCCACCCCACCTCCCCTCTGGCCTCTTGCCCAAACCCCATTGCATCACCCTGGCCTGGGACCTCTGCCAGGCCCGACTTCCCCAACCCCCCCATCCTCCCCCACATCTCCAGTGGGGCAGGGAGAAAGGGAGCCACTTTCCTGTGGCCAGGGTTCTGCTGGGAGGGAAGAAAGGCAATGGAGGAGCTGGGAAGTTATATGTCTGGAGCTCTAGGGAGGAGATGAGAGAAAGAGAGCAGGATACCTGGGTTCTTCTAGGAGGAGAAGAGGTGGGGATGGGGTGCATAGTTCCCAGGTGTGTTTTTAAAAGGAGCTATAAAGGAGAGAAGAGAAAAGGCTGAGCTGCAAATCAGGGTTCTTTGTTTCCTGTTGGGGTCAGAGGAGAAAGGAAAAGGAGGAAGAGCTCACACCCAGATAGCCTGACTTCAAGGAAAGAAATGACTTTCTTTTCTTACCTTTCCACCTTTCTCTCTCTCTCTCTCTCTCTCTCTCTCTCTCTCTCTCTCTCTCTCTCTCTCCCTCCCTCCCTCTCTCTCTCATTCTCCAAAACCCTTTCTCAAAGCATGACAACATATCCCACCTCCCTGCCTTCTTTCAGCCCAGGTACACACCCACTTGGTCCCCTGACTCTCATGAGGAGCCAAATGATTCCTGCCATCTCAACTATATTCGCCTTCCCATCACCCCCAGGGTCTTCTCTCCTGGTGGACCCTGAGGAAGGTCCCAGAACTAGGGTATGGGGATGAAGATTCTGGATGGAACATTGGGCCTGGGCTTAGGCTCCTTTGTTCTTTGCCTCAGTCATCTCTATACTTAGTTTTACTTTGGAAGGATTTTTAGGGTGGGCTAAGTTGTGGAATTTCCCCTCCTCGTCCCCTTTAGGGATTAGAAGAACCAGGACTCAAACCCAACCATGTGCTGGTTAGTGTTAATGATGGGTCCTCAGAGAGGTGGACATCAACATTCCCTGGACACTGCCCAGTCTCCTGACCTTGCTCAGGCCAATGGAGTCAAACAATAAATAACCTTGTATTGAACAGGCCTGTTAATCAATAGCTTGACTGGGGAGAGAGGAAAGACATGGTTTTATGGTAAATTGGAAGGAGAATTAGACTGGAAGTGTGAAGCCCTGGGTTCTAGCCTGAAAATTCTACCACTAACTTGGGGGGCCTGAGGCATCTGCCAGGCTTCATTTTCCTGATATATGTTAGGAGTGGGAGAGGTGGATTAGATGATCTGTAAGAGCTCTCCTAAGTGTAAGACTCTTTATTATGATCCTGGAATTTAGAAGCTCTGGGGCCCTGGGATATAAGAAGCAGGACCTGGGATAAGGAAGGGGTTAGGGGGTGGGGATAGGAAGAGTCAAAGGCACCTAGGACCACCCAGTGACTCCATACTTCAGTCATTGTGTGCAGACTTGCCTGCCTGAGACTTCAGGAGTCCATCCAAACATAGCTCTTATGTCCCTGAGCATCACAGGCTTTGTCCTAGAAAGCACCCTGGCTAGGGAGCCCACCCACCTCTCTCCTGCCTTATCCCAAATTGTCTTCTCCAAAGAATCCAAAGCTCTCTCTGGTTGGGCTGCTCCACATAGTAGAGGGGCTGGATAAATTGGTGGGGGAGAGGCCTCATCACCCATCCTTCAACTTCAGTGGGGCTATGGACCCTGTGGATACCCCGTGACCTGCTATTGCCCAGGCCTGACTTCCAAACCCAGCCCATACTGTTCTCTGGCCAGAGTCAGGTGCCAGTTCTGTAGGAATCAGAGCCTGAGTTCATGCCAGAATCAACACTCATCTCAGAGGGCAGGGCTCCAGGGTTCTACTGAAAGACAGTTTAAAGTGCCCCTTAGTCATGCCACCAACCACCCCAGCAGCAGAGCCCAAGAGATCCAGGAAGAGGAGAGAGGAAGGTTGGGAGACAAACAGACTAGTGAGAAGTTGGAAACAAACAGGAAACAACCAGTAGTAAATATTTTCTCTCCTTGAAACAACCCCCCCCCATCCCCTTCCTCCATTACCTTCCTTTGCCCCACCCCTTCTTATGTCCCTCTAAGCCATAATTCCAGTTCTGTTCTTTGCTCTCCTTGAGCTCTTGTCTCACCTCTTAGACCCTTCCATGGACAATGCTGTCTGTCCCTGGCTTTCCCTTCTGGCTCTATTCATAATTCTGAGGTATCAGGGTACTATGATCTTGCCCCTCAGAGGGACTTCAGTTCAGGAAGAAAGGTAGCCTGCTCTATTGGAATGCATCACTTGCTGCCTAGGCCTGAGAGAACAGCTGGACCTTAGGGGAAAAGATGAGGCAGGGAGAGCTGGGAGGACAGAGAGGAGACAGAGACACAAACAAGCAAGCAAGAACTGGAACAAGGGCAGAGGGATGGAGCTACAGCAGGCACAGAGAGAGAGGAGACAGAGGTGCAATGGCAGAAACCAAGAGAAACATGGAAGGGAAGAAAAAGACCAGTGATGGGGAGGCGGTGGGGGTGACAAAGCCAAATGCCACATGGTGACAGACAAGAAGGGACAGGAAGGATAGTGGATGGAGAGACAAAGAAGCACACCGAGAGGAAAGATAGGACAGACAGGAAGGGAGGCAGGCAGGATAGGGGACAGAGAGACAAAGAGGTACACAGAGAGGAAAGATAGGACAGACAGGCAGGCAAGCAGAACAGACAGACGGTCAGAATAGGGGATGGAGAGACAAAGAGGCACACAGGGAGGAAAGACAGGAGAGGTAGGCAGGACAGACAAATAGACAGGCAGGATAGAGGATAGAGAGACAAAGAGGCACACAGGGAGGAAAGACAAGACGGGTAGGCAGGACAGACAGGCAGACAGGCAGGATAGGGGACAAAGAGACAAAGAGGCACACAGGGAGGAAAGCCAGGACAGACAGACAGGCAGGCAGGCAGGATAGGGGACAGAGAGACAAAGAGGCACACAGGGAGGAAAGCCAGGACAGAGAGACAGGCAGTCAGGATAGGGGACCGAGAGACAAAGAGGCACACAAATAAGAAAGACAGACAGAGACTGGCAAGCAAGCAGACCAACTGATATAGATAGACAAGAAGAGGGCAGAGGAGGCTGCCTTCTGAGGAATAGAAACAGTGACAGAGAAACTGCCTGGTACAGAGAGGGAATTCAGAAAAAAATTTTCCCTGACCACAAGCACTGTCCCTTGTCCCCCACCCCATTAGTAGATGGGAACAACTGTATGGCCCCCTTTGGGGGCACAGAAGGGCAGGAGCAGGACAAAGACTCAACAGTGATGCAGTGTGAAGGTGGAAATGTAGCCAAGAGCTGAGATGGGAAAGGAGCCTGCAAGACCCTGTGCCCCCAAATCCAGGAGCTCAGTGAGGAGTGAAATTGGGCAGGCAAGAAGCCACTGTGCCCCTTCACTTCCCCCTCCTCCCTAGCTCTTCTCTCTTCCCTCCTTTCCCATTTTCAGGACTCACATTTTCCTCCCATTCTCCCTAGGCTGGGAGGCTGGATGGATCCAGGCCTTGGGAGGGGTTTTGGCTCCAGGAGGCTGAGCAGAGGTGTCAGTGTATTTATACCAGAGTCCTGGCTGGGTGAAGCCAGAGTCAGGTGTCCTGTAGGATGGGAGACAACAATCCATAGGCGATAGTGGGTCCTGCACAATCCTGATCACCACAGTCCCTCCCCTTCTCCTTTTCAGGATTGAATTTTTGATTCCCTCTGGGAATTCTGGAGGAGGGAGTGAGTGAGTACAGGAGGGACTAGGAGGGTTGGGATGTAGGAAGGTATGCTGCTGGGGGGCAGGGGGGAGGGGAAGCGGTTAGTGACAGCAGCACATGGGGACTGCCTGGCTCCATCCAGCTTGTGTCTCTGGCATCTGCGGCATCTCCCAAGATATAAATACCCACCCAGTGGGCATTTGCCCCTCCCCAGCCCCAGGGCCTGGACTCCTGGGTTCTTCTTGCCTTAGAAGTCCATGAGGTCTAGAATCATAGGAGATGGATCAAGGAGCAAAGGTCTTAGAGAGATATGGGGGGGGGGGGGATGGGAGAAGACAGGATAAGAATAGATGGTGCCAAGGAAGCAGGGTGGTATATAGTACAAGAAGGCTGGGACTAGAAGTCAGAATGCCTGAGTTTCATTCCTGGCCTTGCCAGTAATTAATTGTATGTCCCTTGGCAAAGAATTTCTTTTCTCTAGGACTCGGTTTCCTCTTCTGTTAAGTGCGGGTAATTTTTTAAAAAATATTTTGTAAATGGCAAAACATTATAGAAATGAGTTATCCTTTTAAAAGAAGGAAGTTAGACTGTAGCCTTCTTATCTCTAAGGTCTTTTCCTGTGCTAAAGTTCTGAGACCTAGAGATGATAAGGGGAAAGGGACAGGAGTGGGAGGGAGAAGGGGGTTGAGGAGGGTGCCAGCTCTGGGGAGCCGCCCCACCCCCTGATTAGCCCCTTCCCACAGGGTCAGTGTCCTGGTGGGTGCTCCCAAGGCCAACACAAGCCAGCCAGGGGTCCTTCAGGGTGGCGCCGTCTACCTCTGCCCTTGGGGCCCCAACTCTGCCCAATGCACCCCCATTGAGTTCGACAGTAAAGGTAATGGGTTGGGGCCGGGAGAAGGGGGCGGGTCTTGGGTGGGGATCGATAAGAGGGTGGAGCCTGGGGAGGATGAGTCTTGAATGGGGCCTGAGGGAAGGGGTGGGGCCAGACTCGCATAGGGAGCTGGCGCTGGTGGGAGGGGAGCCAGAGGCCCGTAGATGCCTAGTTCGATGCCTCGACTCAGGCAGGGAGAAACCATGCCCTTCTTCCTTTCCGCCCCTCATCTTTTCCCTAGCTCCTTGTGTGGCTTCTGCCAGTGGCATTGACGATGTGTTCCCAGCCCAGCCTTGGCGAGGCGGGGCGGGCATGATTCAGAAACATGTGGCTCTCATTTCCCCTGAATCACCCACAACTCAGGGAGGCCAGAGAAGAGACAGAGACCCAGACAGTGAGAGGGACAGGAACAAGGAAAGCCATACAGACAGGGCTAAGCTGGGAAGAAAGTCAGCCAGAAGATGAACCGGCAATCGAAATGATTAACGAGCGATGGCAATGATAAACAAGGGACAAATGATGGGGGCCGGGGAGGCAAAGAGAACTGTTGGGAAATAGATATTGAGAAAGTAAGACCGAAACTGAAATAAGAACAGGAAGGGGAGAAATACAGAGATGCAAATTTAGGAGAAATCCAAAAAGAATTGGAAGAGAGACATATAAGGAAAGAGCTAGAGATACCAACAATCCATAGACACAGGAGAGAGATAATGTGGAGAGATGGAGGTGGCAAGGCAGAGAGATACAGAAACAGGGCTGACCTAAGACAAGGGAGAGAGGTGGAGATGAAGTAGAGATGCTGATTGAGTGCGCTTTAATAAATTCTGCCCCCAAAATTTCTCTTTGTATCCACCCCCTTCTCTTAACAGACTTAACTGGTTTTCCTGCCTCCAGGTTCTCCCCATGCTAACCCTTCTCATGCACCTCAGATGTATTTGCAAAGCACTGCTTTGATCATGTTACTCCCCTGCTCAAAAGCTTTCAATGGCTCCCCACTTCCCTTTATGATCTGATTCTGAAACTTAGCTGTCCAGCCTTATCTACTATGACTAGCCTTTACCTTGTTTATGTTTCAGCCATCTCTCCCTGAACACTCACTGTTTCCCTAAGGCATCCTGTGTTTTCCTACCTCCCTACCTTTGCTCAATACAGTCCTTCTTGCCTTCCCCTTTGCCCTCCTCACCTTCGGCACATATTCCCATTTCTCGCTGGGCCTTTTAAAATCTTCCTCATCCTTTATGGCTTAGCTTAATGCCACCTGAAGACCTTTACAAGTTACCCTGGCTGGACCATCTATCTTCTTGACTTTCCTTGTGGACACTCTTAAGCACTTTGTGTTATGGTTATTTGCTAATGTCTTATCTTCTAGACTGTAAGCTCCTTGAGGGCAGAGAGAGCCTTATTCACCTTCATATCCACCACAGGGCCCAGTATGTATATAAATATATAATATATATGAATATACATAGATATAAGAATATATGAAATTAAAGTTTTAAAGATAAATAGGCACAGATAGTTGGGGGAGGGGGGTCCAGTTGCACAGACCCTGACCTGGGGGATTTCTTCATTGCCTCTAAATTTTCAGACTCCCAACCCTAGCCCTGGACAGCTTGGCTGAATCAAGGCATCTTGACCCCTACTTTGTTGTAGAAGTTAGGGGAGGGGAAGCATGGTGGACAATTCTGGAAATCCCTCACTAAATGGGGAAGTGCGAGTCAGACTAGGAAACTGTCTCTCAGATATCCTCTTCCTCCAGTCTGTCTGCCAGTGACTCAGGAAGGGCCAAGGCTAGAAGGTGCTTGGGGATCCCCAGCCAGAGGGCAGAGACTTCTAGTGGGACAGAGAAGAGTGTTGAAATTCTGGGCCCCAAGCTTTTCTCCCTTATGTCCATCTCACCCTTCCCTCTCAGGCTCTCGGCCCCTGGAGTCATCCTTGTCCAGTCCTGAAGGGGAGGAACCTGTGGAGTATAAGTCCCTGCAGTGGTTTGGAGCCACAGTCCGAGCCCACGGTTCCTCCATCCTGGTGAGGGGCACAGTGGGCATGTCAGGGAGGTAGGGCGGGCTAAGAAGGGAGTAGAATCCTAGCTGAGCAGTGCCTCTTGGTACCCACAGGCTTGTGCCCCTTTGTATAGCTGGCGCACAGAGAAGGAACCCTTAAGTGACCCAGTGGGCACCTGCTACCTCTCTACGGACAACTTCACCCAGTTCCTGGAATACTCACCCTGCCGGTCAGGTATAGGTGGAAGGAAAACCAGAGCATGGTTTGGGGGGTGCAGAGGAGGTGGGGACAGACCTGGAACACCATATCCTTGAAACTCTTTCCTGCTGTACAATGACTAGGAAGCAGTTTGGAGCAGTGGAAAGAATATTGGTTCTACACTAATTCATTGTTGGTGGAGTTGTGA
Source organism: Phalanger gymnotis (assembly GCA_028646595.1). Taxonomy (NCBI): domain Eukaryota; kingdom Metazoa; phylum Chordata; class Mammalia; order Diprotodontia; family Phalangeridae; genus Phalanger; species Phalanger gymnotis. The sequence continues at coordinate 216,415,770 of CM053623.1, forward strand.
ATTGATCCAACCATTCTGGAGAGCAATTTGGAACTATGCCCAAAGAGCTATAAAAATGTGCAAACCCTTTGACCCAACAATACCACTTCTAAGGCTGTATCCCAAAGAGATCATACAAATGGGAAAGGGACCCACATATACAAAAATATTTATAAGAATATTGGTTCTGGAGTCAAAACACATACCTTTGTGACCTTGGACAAATTCTCTACCCTTTCTCTGTTTAGTTTTCTGTTCTATATGATGAGGGGGTTGAACCAGATGATCCCTAAGGTCCCTTCTGCTGTAAATACTACGATTCTCTGACTATGCCACCCTTGGTCCCCCATGCCCACTCCCTCCCTTCTCATTCTCTTCCCTTGTACCTCTTCTCCTTGCCACATCCACTTCTTTCTGCCCCTTCCCTCACTGGTAACCGTGTCTACATTGTGCCTCCTCTCTCCCTGCAGACTTCAGCTCCGCCACAGGGCAAGGTTACTGCCAAGGGGGTTTCAGTGCAGAATTCACCAAGGTAAAGAAGATGGGAGAAGGGTGGGCACAACCAGGCACTGGGTTCATTTCATAACTTCTGTCCCCCATTCTTCTGCCCATGCAGACAGGACGTGTGTTGCTGGGAGGTCCTGGTAGCTACTACTGGCAAGGTGAGCCCTGGCCCCTGACTCAGACCTTTGCCCAGTGATCCCTCAGCCCCTTTTAACTCTGTGTCCTGTTCCTGGTACTGAACTCCCTCTAGCTTTCCCCTCCCCTCCCCTCTCTGATCCATCCTGCCCCTGCCTACCTCCCACCTTCGCCTTACCATCCAGGGCAGATCCTGTCGGCCACCCAGGAGCAAATTGCAGAGTCCTATTACCCAGAGTATCTGATCACTGAAGTTCGAGGGCAGTTGCAGACCCGACAAGCCAGCTCTACCTATGATGACAGCTACTTGGGTGAGTGAGGAAGGTGGCTTGGGCCTGCAGAAGGGGGACAGCTTCTCCTCTCCCCACTCTACAAATAGTATGAGAACCCTGGGGCTCTGGTCCCTCCCCTCCCCCTCTCCTATCTATAGGCCTTTGCCTCTATCTGCTCCATTCCTAGGAGTAGCTACTTACTTAGAGCCTTCTCTTGAGGCACTGAAGTATCTAAGGCTGGAGTCAGGAAGACCTGAGTTCAAATCCCATTTCAGACACTTACTATATAACCCTGGGCAAGTCACTTAACCACTTTCAGCCTCACTCTTCTCATCTGTAAGATAGGGATGATCATAATAGCATCTACCTACCACTCAAGAGTTGTTGTGAGGATCACAAATTAAAGATATGTGAAATAAAACACATTAAACACCTCACAAACCCTAAAGTGACGTATAAATACAAGCTATTATTCTTATCAAGTAGCAGTGGAAACAACTTGGTATAGTAGAAAGAATGCTGGATTCAGAAGAGACCTGGGATCATATCCTATCTCCTAAATTTGCTTTGAGCAAGTGACTTCATCTTTCTGGGCCTCAGTCCTCCCATCTGTAAAGTGGGTACAATATTTGCACTACCGCTACACAAAAGTGTTATTCAGAACTTTTTTTTTCGAGGCGGGAAGGCAAGGCAGTTGGGGTTAAGTGACTTGCCCAAGGTCACACAGCTAGGAAGTATGTCAAGTGTCTGAGGCCAGATTTGAACTCGGGTCCTCCTGACTCCAGGGCTGGTGCTCTACTCATTGCACCACCTAGCTGCCCCTTATTCAAAACTTAAATCAATACTCTCACAACCAAGTGGGCCAAGTGGGAATTAGGGAGGAGTGGGGGGCAAAGAGGAGACTCCCCAGAATAAAAACGCTAATGGCTCTGCCCATTGTGTCCCACAGGGTACGCAGTGGCTGTGGGCGAATTCAACGGGGATGCCACAGAAGGTAAGGATGCCACCAGGCCCAGGATTATGGGAGATGAGTAGGGGAGGGATTATAGGCCTCAACCCTGGAAGAGGCAAGGATTAAGGCTTCTAATGCCCTTTCCCTCCCTGCTTACCTAAGATGTTTCTTTGCTGCTTGCAGACTTTGTGGCTGGAGTACCCAAAGGGAACCTCACCTATGGCTATGTAAGACCCCTACTGGCCCTCACCCCATCCTGTCCATTTTAATTCATTCATTCTTTCATTCATTCATTCATTTCCCTAACATTTATTGAGTGCCTACTGTGTGCAAGGTACCATGCTAGGGGCTGAGGAGGATACAAAGACACATTCTCTGCACTCAAACAGCTGAGAGTCCAGTAGGAAGAAAAATTGATAATGCACGCAAGCATCTATCAGTAGAAGGCAGAGTGTGATCGGTGCCATGTTTATAAAAAAGGGGGCAAGGGTGTGGGGGAAGAAATTGCAACCCTCTGGGGGAAACAGAGACGTCTCCATCAGGTGTCTCCAGAGCTGGGCTTTGAAGGGTGGGTAGGAGGTCAGAAGGCACGGGTAAGAATAATGGTGTGAGCAAAGATGAAAAGGGGTCTATGTGTCTTGTTCTTTTGATATAAATGGTTACCAAGCTAGTTTAGTTGTTTTCCTTAGTGTTCAATGTTAGTTCTAATAAAACATTTTTAAAAAGAGATGGAGAAAGGCAAGTCAGTAATCCAATTTGACTAGAATGTAGACTGTGTGAACAAGAGTAGTAAGAAATAAAATCCCAAAGGTGAATGAGGAAGGAGTCTGAATTTTATCCAGTAGGCAGTGGGGAGCTATTGAAGGTCTCGGGGTAAGGAAGTGAAACGATTAGTTATGCTTTAAGAAGTTTAATCTGAGAAGTAACATGGTATAGTTGATAGAGCTCAGACTTGGAGTCAGAGAGATCTGGGTTTGAGTCCTGCCTTAGACACTTACTAAGCTCTAGAATCCAGAGCAAGTCACTTGACATCCTTATTTATAAAAGGAGATTAGTGACGTCTAAGACCCTTCCTGGCTCCAAAATCTACAATCTTGTGGTTTATGATGCTATAATCTGGCAATGAGGGTGGGAGACCAGTTGTTAAAATAGTACAAGTGAGCAGTCACAAGGATTTGAACTAGGGTGGTGGATGTTGGAAGAAAAAGCCTCAGTTTCCTCATCTGTAAAATGATTGAGGATTGGACCAGATGATTTCTAAGGCCCTTCTAGCTCTGGCATTTGGTGATGTAGAGAGAGAATTAACAGAATTTGGTGAGTAGGTTGATTCAGGAGTAAAATATCACATAAGTTTCAAACCTGGCCACTGGGGAAAAAACCAGCAGTACCATTAGCAGGAATAGATGTTAGAACGAGCAACAGGTCTCAAGGAGAGAGGAATGAGCCCTCCTTTGGACGCTCTGAATTTAATGGTCTAGCAGGACATCCAGGTGGAAATGTCCGGCAGACACTTGGAAATACTGATCTCAGCCTGGGAAAGAGACCAGGCTTAGATCTATTTTTGTCACAGTGACTCCTGCCAATGCCTGGGTGCCTGCCCCATGAGTCTTCTCCAGTCTTTCCAGGGAACTTTGGGTGGACTAGAAGTCCCAGTATGTGTATACTTGAACCAACACCACTATTGCCCCCCATCACCCAGGTCACCATTCTTGATGGTTCAGATGTCCAATCCCTCTACAACTTCTCAGGGGAACAGGTGAGGAAGCTTTCTAACCCTTTGCTTGCATCCCCAGCCTGCCAAAACTCCCTACAACTTCTGACCCCTCCCCAAGTCTCTATTAACCCCCTAGCTCCCCTTCTAATGTTCTAGAAAGAGTGCATACTTATTGCTCAGTCTTGTCCCCTTCCCCAGATGGCCTCCTACTTCGGCTACGCAGTTGCTGCCACAGACATCAATGGGGATGGGTAAGTAAGTGAAGGGGAAGAACCATCATTAGGATTTCTGGGGCCTGGGTAAGCACCATAAAAGTGTGTGTGGGGGGGGGGGGAGACAGAGGCTGTGGGACATTGGCCTTTACCATCTGAGACCCTGGCATGAGTGAAGCTCCTGCTGCTCCAGCAGGAATGGAGAAGGGGGATGCAGGCAGGACCACTTTTGCAGATTGGGAGGTTGGGAGAAGAGGGGCCATTCTGACCTGATGAAAGTGAGTAAGTGCTGTTAGCTGCCAACTAAATTTCAGTCCCCTGGAGCACAACCCCAGTTGAACTGACTTAGCTGTGTCTGAGGGGTGGGGTTGGGAACTGGGAGGGGGAGTGGGGATTGCTAGTTTCTTCCCGTCTTGGGCTCTAGAAAGGGTAGGTAAGGACTTGAAGACAAACCCCAGAGTTCCTCTGGTTCAGCCATGGATATCTGGCTTCTCCTGGATCAGATAGAAGGGGGAATGGCCAGGAATTAAGGATCAGAAAATCCTGATTTTCCCTTCCTGGCCAGGCTGGACGACCTCCTAGTAGGGGCCCCACTACTAATGGAGAGGACAGCTGATGGACAAGCTCAGGAAGTGGGCAGAGTCTATGTGTACCTCCAGCACCCATCAGGCATGGAGCCTATGCCCGACCTCACCCTCACAGGACTTGATGAATTTGGGCGCTTTGGCAGTTCCCTGTCCCCCCTGGGAGACTTAGACCAGGATGGCTACAATGGTGAGAGTCTTGGGGTAAAGAGAGCCTAGACACTTGGATCCGAGGAAGATGAGGGGACTTAGCTGGAGAGACTAAGAGCTCAGGCACCCGAATCTGGTGAAGAATGAGATTTGGAGGATGGAATTGTTTCCTCGGGTGGCAAACAGACGTGGATGTTTGAATAGAGACCTAGTCCTAAGGGCAATGAAAGGGGAAGGGGGAAGAAGGGTAGGAGTATGGACACTTTTATCTGAGAAGTTACAATGTCTGAGTTCAAAGGAAGGAGAGTGAGAGAGAGAGAGAGAAAGAGTAGAGAGATTAGCTCAAGCATGTGAGTCTGAGGGCCTAGGTGGAACTAGGGATCAGATGCCCAGGTCTTAGGGGGACAGAAGAGTAGATATTTAGGTCTGAAGGCCACTGCTGAGGGCCAGTCTGGCAGCAATGTATGGTGGTAATAGGGAGTGTCATGGATGTATTTCAGATGTGGCCATTGGAGCCCCGTTTGGGGGGCAGACCCAGCAAGGAGTGGTGTTCGTGTATCCCGGAGGCTCCAAAGGGCTGGGCTCAAAGCCCTCCCAGGTTCTGTTACCCCTCTGGCACCCGGGGCATGCCCCTGATTTCTTCGGCTTTGCTCTTAGAGGGGCTCGAGACCTGGATGACAACGGATATCCAGGTGAATGCGAATATACCCCCTTTGCCAGGCACCTAGATTCTTTTCTCCCCCGTATCTGATGAGTCCAAACAGCCACCAAAGAATGCTTAGATTCTTTGGCAAATACCATATCCCCATCTCCCATCACCTCTCCGGCTGGGGAAAGCAACCTCCAAATGTAATTCTCCACTACGACCACCAGATGGCCACATCCCCCAACCCACGCTCCATTGTATTTAGGAAGCTGAGAATTTCAGATGGGGAGACTCCCTCAGTGAGGAGCTCTTTGTAAAAAGCTTATTGATATGCATTTCTTTTTTCATGTCCCTGTTATGTCTCACTGATCTGCCTACATAATCCTTGTCCTCCACTAACAAGCAAGCACAGTCAAACAAAACAAGATAGGCACCTTCTAACCATCCTAACTGACACATGCTGACTGTATGACCCTGGATAAGTTGCTTAACCTCTCAGTGCTCAAGGAGACTCTCCAAGATCCAGAGAAGGTGGCATTCTACATGGGTCAAGTGAAGGTTCCTGTCACCTGTCTCTATCCCAAGCAAGACAAATCAATGCATTGCTTATGTATGAAAATATATACTATGTTGCCCATCCATAGTGTACCACCCCTCTGCTGCAAGTGAAGGGCATGAATCCTATCTCCTGAATTCATGATGGCTCATGTGTTGAGTTATCCTCTGACATCCTTCTTTGTTATTTTCCATCACATTATTTTGTAAATGGTAAATTGTTGTACCCAGGAGAGATTTTAGCTCAGGGTTCACTCATTCTCTGTATGTACATGTGTGGTTTTCTTGCAGACCTGATTGTGGGGGCCTTTGGTGTGGACAAGGCTGTCGTGTACAGGTATAGCAGGGAGGTGGGAGACTTTGGAAAAACTCTGGGAGCTTTGGGAGTCCAGGTGACTGAGCGGGAGGTGGCTGGAGTCTAGGGTTCTGAGCCCCTGTTATCAGGGGACTGGGGAGCAGAGTAGAGGTCTGACAGTCCTCCTCTTCTTCTTCTTCTCCCTGACCCTGAAATCCCAATCAGGGGCCGCCCGATCATCTCGGCCAGTGCCTCCCTCACCATCTTCCCTGCCATGTTCAACCCTGAGGAACGAAGCTGCAACTTGGAGGGAAACCCCATGTCCTGGTATGCAGCTGGGGGAGCAGATCCTGCCTGGGCCTAGGCTGAGAGTCGAACCAATTCTGGGGACTAGACATTTGGGTCTGTGCCTTGGGGTGAGGCTGGAGGTAGACTTCCTGGGTCAATGTTGTGCCACTGGATATTGGGAAGACAAGATGGGGGCCAGCTTGGGGGAGAGAATTGAGAGGACTGAGTCCATCTTTCTACACCAATCTCTTTCTATCTCTCTCCAGCATCAACCTGAGTTTCTGTCTCAACGCTTCTGGAAAACACGTCCCAGACTCCATTGGTGAGAGTCCCTTAGGGCCCTGGAAAGGTGGTCAGTCAACAGGCCGTTATTTAACACTAGTTAGTTGTGGGATATGGGGAAAGGTAAAACGTAGTTCCTGCCCTCAAGAAGCTCGTGTTCAAATGTAGGAGACAACATGTAAATAACTGTTAATCTGCAAGATATATATAGTATAAATGGGAGATAAGCTCAGAAGGAAGGCAGTGTCAGCGAGGGGACCAGGAAGGACCTTCTACAGAAGATGGATTTGAGCTGAGTCTAGAAGGAAGCCAGGAGAAGGACTAGAGGAGAGAGAACATTCCAGGCCTGGGGGACTACCGGTGGGAAGAAATGAATGAGGAAGTGAATGTAGCTCCTTGAGGGCAGGGACTGACTTTTGCCTCTTTTTTGTATCCTCAGCATTTAGCACAGTGCCTAACACATAGTAGGTGCTTAATAAACGTTTATTGATTGGTTGAAAAGAAAACCAGCTTTGCTGGATTACAATCCAGAATACATAGAGGGAAGTAAATCATAAAAAGGTGGGAAATGCAAGAAGGGGACAAAGCTTTAGAAGACAAATTGATCCTCTAAAATAATAGCACAGACCCTGGAATCAGGACACTTCTTAGCTGTGTGACTCTAGGCACTTAACCCCAGTGGCCTCAAAAAGAAATCCAAAAACCAAAAAGAAAATCAGCTAGCAAAATTGAGAAGCAGAGAGACCAGGCTTCCAAGTAGGGAAGATAGAGAGAGAGATTCATCCAAAGGGCTGAACTCCCGCGTCCCAATGACTCCCCCTCCTTTGTTTAGGTTTCACAGTGGAACTCCAGCTAGACTGGCAGAAGCAGAAAGGGGGCATTCGTCGGGCACTGTTTTTGGCCTCACAACAGGCATCCTATACCCAGACCCTATTCATCCAAAATGGGGCCCATGAGGAGTGTCAGGAAATGAAGATCTACCTTCGGGTATGGCCATACCCATTCAGAGTCCAACTCACGGGATGGTCCTAGGAGGAAATGAGATGGATGCCCTAGGGCTCTCCTGGGGAGGGCAGAGTCACTGGGTGGAGGTGGGGGGGGGGGGTAGAGACAGACTCTGTGCATGAGGGAAGGGAAATGACCAGGAGGCAATTGAGGCAGTTAGTGGGGGTGGGGAGGGACTACTGTAGTAGGAAGGGATTAGGGGAGTAGGAGACTGGTATCTAGGGTCCTTGGATTCTGGAGAAGAAATATCTCTTCAATTGCAATAGAGTAGACCATCGGCCAAGTCTCCAAGAGCCTTGCAACATTCACAATAGGCTAGGTAGACTGGTTATGCTTACAAGAAAGACCCTACGGTCTACCATTCCCTACATGGAGCCAGACCTCCAGTCTCCCAGCTCCACTTCAGGCTGCATGGGGAGGGAAAAGGAGGAAGAGAGGCAGGAGCTGGGGCCAAAGCACACATCTACCTATTCAATTCTCTTTTCTCTGGTCCCCAGAATGAGTCAGAATTCCGAGACAAATTGTCCCCAATCCACATTGCCCTCAACTTTTCGCTGGACTCCAAAGCACCTCCAGACACCCATGGCCTCCATCCAGTTCTTCACTACCAGAGCAGGAACCGAATTGAGGACAAGGTGTGAGGGGATTCAGGGCTTAGAGGGGGCAGAGCCTCCACAGAAAGCAGGTGGGGAGAAGAGGGCAGGAAATGGAAGGATGTGATCTCTTGAGTCGGGAAGATCTGGGTTCAAATTCTGACTCTGCTACTTTACTAACTATGTGAGCTTTGGTTTTCCCATTTGTAAAATGAGGATAGTAATATCTGTAGTATTGTTGTGAGACTCAGATGAGATAAGATAAGATGAGATAAGCAGTTGTAAGCTATTGAAACTTTAGGCACTAAGCCTTGTGGGACATCTTGTATATATAAAGCATTTTGTGGCACTGGCCCTGGAGTCACGAGGACCTGAGTTCAAATTCGGCCTCAGACATTTGACCTACTTACTAGCTGTGTGACCCTGGGCAAGTCATTAACCCCAATTGCCCTGCCTTCCCCCCTCAAAAAAAATTTAAAAAAAAAAGCATTTTGTAAAAGTGCTATATAAATGTCAGTTATTATTATTATTTCTATAACCACTTAATTAATAGAATCAATCTTATAATATGCAATTAATTACAATTATGCTATAGCATTATATTATATAATATACAATATAGTATTATATTATACATGAATAATGTTAATGTGATGATTTTATAATATAATATTGGTGTTATAATATATACTTATGATAATTATATAATGTATTATGCATTATATGATGTGATTATTATAAATTGTATGACATTTTAACAATGATGGTGGTGATGGTGATGAAGATAACACAGAAGAGAGCCATGAGGCAGGAAGAGGTAGAGTTTAGGAAGCTGGCGTACTGGAAAGGGGGAGGAGCCTACAGGTAGCCCATGGGAAGATACGGTTGGGCTTTTCTGAGGAGGGGCCAAATTAGTAGTAGGGCATATCCTAAACTCTCTTGCCCTGCTCCTCTTCCTTGTCCTCCTTAGGCTCAGATCCTTCTGGACTGTGGAGAAGACAACATCTGTGTGCCTGACCTACAACTAGAAGTGTTTGGGTAAGTAGTGTTGGAGCAGGAGCGCCCAGATGCCCAAGGCTCTCTGCCCAAAGGGGCTTGAAAGGTGAAAGGCAGAGGATAGTGTGGGGCTGATACCTAATGCTGGGCCTGGAGAAGGGGGTGCTGGATGCTCGGGTCCTCGGGGTCTGGGGTTGGGGAGAAGAGAGAGTATGGTATGGGTGCTGTTCTGGGGATTAGAAGTTTGGCCTCTGCTACTTGTGGCCTAGGGCAAGCTTTTGACCTGTTTCCTCATCTGTAAAGTGAGAGGAATGGACCTGATGTCATCCAAGATCCTTCCAGCTCTAAATGTACAATGCGGTGCATGGTTCTGGCCCCCAGGGCATATTCAGTTGGGGGTGGGGGTGAGGCTCCGTACTCAGAAGACCCTGTTCCATTTGAGTGTGGTGGTGCTGGGAGAAGGCAAAGTCTGTCCCTTACAGCATTGGTTCTCAAAGGGTGATCCCTTTGCCCCCTTAAGTCTGCAGTCCCCTTTAAGGGGTCCACAAGGTCAAAACTATTTTCAAAATAATGCCAAGAGCTCTTCGGGATCCTCCTCAATTTTTAAGACTATAAAGGGGTCCTGAAGGTGAAAAGTTTGAGAATTGTTGCCTTATGCTCCACAGGCACTGCCCCTAATCCCTGCCTCCTCCTCCCCACCCCTGGCGGGAGGAAGGGCAGTAGAGGGGGCATGTCAAGAAAGCAGACCTGCCTTAGGTGTGACTCTGAGGCCCAGACCTTCCACTAATGGTGGATAGGGTGGGCCATTTTCTTCTTGTGGAGCCTAGTTTTCCTCATTTGTAAAAAGAGGGAGCCGGGTCAGTTCAGTCCTGCTCTAGAGCTGATTTCCTGCCACCAGGAAGGACTATGAGGCAGGGCCTGGGTCTCTTGCCAGGATTTGGGGGGTTTCCACTTGACCCCTGAACCCTCATGTGTTACACTGCCATCTTCTTCCTGCCAGGGAGCAGACTCAAGTGTACCTGGGTGACAAGAACGCCCTGAACTTGACCTTTCACGCCCAGAACATGGGAGAAGGAGGAGCCTATGAGGCCGAGCTTCGGGTCACCGCCCCCCCAGAGGCTGAGTACTCCGGACTGGTCCGACACCCCGGGGTGAGCAGGGCTTCAAGGCAAGGGAACTGTGCAATACCTGAGCTGGGAAGGGGCCAGGGTGACTAAGGCTGGGGACCCCCAAGGGAGCTGGGGAGGGTACTAGTGCTGCTACTCTTTTCCCTTAGAACTTCTCCAGCCTAAGTTGTGACTACTTTGCTGTGAACCAGAGCCGTCAGCTTGTGTGTGACCTGGGGAACCCCATGAAGGCCGGAGCCAGTGTGAGTGGGAAGGCTCTAAGGGCAGGGGCAGAGGTGACAAGAGCCAGGACCACTGAGGGGTGAAGGGAAGGGGCTCCAGCACAGTATTCTTCAGGCGGGCCTCCTTTAATAAATGTTTGTTGATTGATTAGTCCAGGGAGTGAGACAGGGCCAGGGGAGGGAGAGGAGATTAGAAAGGAGAATGACAGGCCAGAGCAGTTGAGGGAGGGAAAGAAGGAGGAGGAGGGACAGGAAGGAGAGGAAAGTTGATGAAAGAAAAGGGATTGGGCTAGACATTTATGCAGCATTTTGAGTTTTGCTAAGGGTTTGAGCCTGACCAGTCTGACCCCTCCTTCCTTCTCTCTGGCTACAGCTGTGGGGGGGCCTTCGATTCACTGTCCCTCATCTCCGAGACAACAAGAAAACTATCCAGTTTGATTTCCAGATTCACAGGTAGGGAGGGGGTCAGGGCCTGTGGGACTGAGGAGGAGAGGAGAGGGACCGAGCAGAGGAAGAGGGTGTCTGTTGCACCAAAGGCCTCTCTGCCCTGGCTCACAATCTTCTATTTTCTTTCTCCTCCCTTCTTTGTTCTTTGTCCTGCTCTCCTGCAGTAAGAATCTCAATAACTCTCAGAGTGAAGTGGTTTCCTTCCTGCTCTCGGTGGAGGCTCAGGCCCAGATCACCCTGAACGGGTTAGTCATGGGGCATGGGTAGGGTTCCAGTTTGGGGACTGGGCTGAACCTTCCAGAGGTATCTGGGATCCATACTGACCCTTCTCTCTTTAGGGTGTCCAAGCCAGAGATGGTGCTATTCCCAATAAGTGGCTGGCAACCCCAAGATCCACCCCAAGAAGAGAATAGTGTTGGCCCTGAGGTCCACCATGTCTATGAGGTGAGACGAGAGAAGAAGCAGGGGAGATGGAGGGGTAGAGAGGGGAGGAGAAGCCAAGGGAGAGAGCTGAATCAGGAGCTTAGAGATCATTTAGTTCAACTCTCGATTTTTTTTCTTTTTTTAAAATTTCTTTTTATTTTGAACTTAAACACCAAATCAAATGGGCATTTCCATATATGCAGTATAACAGAAAATGATGATTGCACATGAAACTGCAAGTGTCAAATTCCTCTTGCTCTTCTTTTTAAGTATAAAAGTTCAAAATGTTGCATTCAAAGCTGCAGGTTCTTGGCCTTCCTACTGTTCTCTCCTCTGCACTAAAAAAGAAGTCTGAATGACATTTTTCTTTCATATTCCCCTGCTCTCCCTTTCTCCACCTTATTCTCCCAGTCCCCTACTATTCAAAAAAGAAGAAAAGAAAGAAAGGAAAAACTAAAAGTTCTAGTAGCAAATACATATAATCAAAGAAAACAAAAACCCACGCTGGCTGTGTCCAAAAATGCGCATATTGAACTGTCAGGAGACATCACCATCAATCCTCTGCGATCATAGTTGGTCTTTGCATTGGTCAGAGTTCTGAAGTCTTCCAAAATCCAGTCCTCTCATTTTACAGAAGAAGAAACTGAGGCCCATCTTTAAAATGAAAGTTTGGGACTTGAGATGATCTCTGCGTTATCTGATAGCTCTAAACTCTGTGGTCCTGTGAATGTCACACAGGAGAGTGGAGGGGGTGACACAGGGAGTGGTGTGGATGACACAGAAAGGAAAAGGAAAGGGCTAGTGAGAGATGGTCAGAAATTAGAAACTGTGGCCTTCCTTGGGGGAACAAGCAAGGGTAAGGAAGAGATTTAGCTCAATTGGCTTGAAGGAGGGCAGTGGCCCTGGGAGAGGAGAGGAGGGGACAGATGCCAGGAATGTCATGGGCCACTGTTGGTATGCTGCAGGGGCTGGGGGGCATGAGAGAGAAGGCAAAAGATATAGTAATTACCTATGTAGCACTTTAAAGTTTGCAAAGTAAAAAAAAAAAAAAGCAAACTGTCTTATTTGAGCTTCCGGAAACAATTGTGAGAAACAAGCATAACGGGTATTTTATCTCCATTTTACGGTTGAGGAAACTGAGGCTCAGAGATGTTGTAGATGGGTGTTGGTTGAGAAGTAGCACCTCTGGTATGAGGGCTCCTCATCCACCTTTGGGGTCTACCTGATTGACCCAGCTCTCACCTGTGGCTCTAAAAAGCTGTAGCACGCACAGCGGCCACTCCCCGGTAAACCATCCCAGCAGACAGGCTAAACTAGGTTGAGGGTAACTGACTATCCTCAAACCTGTTGGTGACGTAGGGAATATCTGCCCCAAGCACATGAAGACTTCCCCCTGGCGGAATGGGCAAATGAGAACACTTTGTTCCAAAGGCCACAAAAGCGGCTGAAGCAAGCGCTATGGAGTGCTTAGAGCTTATTCTTCATTGAAGAATCAGATGCCATTGTCATGCACTGCATCCTGGGCCATCTCTGGTCATCGTGGGCCATCTCTAGTCATCATGGGCCATCTCTGGTCATCGTGGGCCATCTCTAGTCATCGTGGGCCATCTCTGGTCATCCTGGGCCATCTCTGGTCATCGTGGGCCATCTCTGGTCATCCTGGGCCATCCCTAGTCATCCTGGGCCATCTCTGGTCATCCCGACTTTTGTTCTGCTACTGGACTTCGATGACTCTGGAAGAGAGACCACAACCCTGCCTCACTCCAGTCTGGTCCATAAGCAAGTCAAAACGTCACTCTGTGCTGTCATTGATCTTCTTTGAAAACAAAGGATAAACTGCCTCAGATAGGCCAAAGAAAAGAGCGCGATACAGTGGAAAGACCGTTGGATTTGGGCTCAAGACTCCTGGTTCCAGAGCTTGCTTCTGCCACTTACTATCTGCATGACCTTGGACAAGTATTTCATCTCTTTGAGCCTTTCTTAGTTTCTTCAGCTATAAAGTTTAGAGATTAGCTTAAATGACCTCTAAGCTCCCTTTTAGTTCTATGATCCTGTAACCATTGAGGTTGCAAACGTGGGAGACTGGGAGGATGGTAACACCCACAACAGAAATAAGATTTTTTTGAGATCCAGTCTCACTGTCCCACCAAAGTTGGGTTTGCATTGATCACCAATGGGCCTATTTCCACCACTGAATATTAGCGTGGAAGTGTTGACCTGCTCTATTTCTGTCCTGGGCTGAAGCATCCTTCCTTAGGCATCCGGATGCCCCCAACTCCCCTGATGTTCATCATTTTTGGTGTCACACTTGGCAGAAACACCCTATCAGCTTAGCCCACTTCAGTTCACAATTCCTGAGCTCAAACAAAACACTAGCCTCATCTTCCCAGGTAGCTCGGGCTATTATGCACAGCAGAAATAAGGATGTTTAGAGGCGAGGTCTATTTAGGCGGGAAGTGCTGTTTTGGATATCCTGAGTTTGAGATGCCAATGGGGCATAGAACCAGCACACAGCTAATGATGGGGAATTCGGGAGAGAGGTTAGGACTGGATATGTACATTTGGGAGTTATCCTTGCAGAGAGGACACTTGAACTTTCTCTCAAAGCAGATAAGCTCACTAGGTGAGAGAATGTAGAGGAAAAAGAAAAAGGGGGATCAGGACAAATTCTTAGAGTTTCAGGAGTAGGAGATGGATGGTGAACCATCAAAGGAGGCTGAAAAAGACCAGTCAGACAGGTAAGGTGGAAAATCAAAAGAAGCAGTCTCCCAGAAACTAAGGAAGAAGAGTGTATTCTGCAGTGAGGGTCAGCAGTATTAAAATCTGCAGGGAGGTCAAGGTGGATGAGTCCTGAGAAAAGGCCACTGGATTTAGTTATGAGAAGTTGTTGGTGACCTTGGAGACAGTAATTTCAGTAAAATGGGAAGAAGTCAGGCTGGAAAAAATTGAGAAATAAATAATCATTGGGTGGGAGAGAAAGGGACTTAGAAATATGTACAGCTTAGTAGTGCCAAGGTGACCCGGAGCTGAGGTCAGTACCAGGACTGAAGTGCCCCCCACTAACGGCTCTGTTCTTGCTTTCCTCAGCTTATCAACGATGGTCCCAGCTCCATCAGCAGAGGGACCCTGGAGCTCAGCTGTCCACTGGCCCTCAATGGTCAACAGCTCCTCAATTTCACCGCAATCTCAGGGCTTAGCAACTGTACACTTAGTCCCAACTCACTGGACCTGGTGGTAAGGAAATAGGCAAAAGAATCAGAAGGAAGTGGGGTGGGGGTGGGGGAGGGATGTAGCATCTGAGCCCTGGGGAAGAGATCTACGAGAGAGGACACTAATCCATTCAGTTCACTTCATGGTCATTTATTATTCTGCCTATTGTATGTAAAACGCAGTGGCAGCTGTTGGGGAAGAAGCAAAGTAAGATGAAGCCCTTGCCTCCATGGAACTTACCGGCTTGAGATGAGATGTGATAGATAGATAGATATTATAGAATCATAGAATTTTGAGAGTTGCAAGGGATCTCAGTGACCATTTGGTCCAACCCACACACAAAGGAGTTCCCCCTCTAACATACCAGGTGAGTGGCTGTCCACCCTGTTTCAAAGAAAGGGACCACAACCAGTTGAAGAAACTTAACTCCACTCTTGGGTACCACTTATTGTGTGAAAGTTATTCCTGGCACCAAATTTAAATGTGCAGAGGCAACTAAATAATACTAATAGCCAATATTTATATGATGCCTACTATGTGCCAGGCACTGTAGTAAGTGTTTTACAAATATAATCTCATCTGATCTTCACAACCCTTATTTTTACCTACGTTGTGAGGTAGGTGCTATTTTTTATTCCCATTTTATAGTTGAGAAGACAGAGGCAAACAGGGTTAAATGACTTGCCCAGGGTCACACAGCTAATAAGTGTCTAAGACCAGATGTGAGCTCAGGAAGATGAGTCACATGAGAGCCCTTCATACATTTGAGCACAGCTGTCATATCTTCTCCAGACTAAACTTATCCAGGTCTATCTGTCCTGACCTCCAGGCCCTTTGCCATCCTGGGGGCTCTCTTCTACACCCTGTCCAGCTTATCCATGTCCTTCTTGTGTCCAGAACTGAATCTACCATGCCAGAAGAGGTCTGACCAGGGAGAGTACAGTGGAATTATCACCTCTGTATCCCTGGAAGCTCTTCCCTTCATAATGGAGCCCAAGATATGCCACGGCACACTTCTAACTCACATGGAGCTTTTGCAATTCACTCAGACCCCAAGAGCCTTTTCAGAGCAACCTCCGTCTATCTGTGCCTCCCTCATCTTCTACTTGGGGAGGTGTTCTTCTGTGTCTGTGTGCCAGATTTTATATATGTAATCTACAGAATTTCATCTTACTAGATTCAGTCTGCCAAAATGGTTTTGGATCCTAACTCTATCATTAACTTCATGTCATCCACAAAGTTGATAGGCATACCATCTATGCCTTTATCTAAGTCACAGATAAAAATATTAACCCATTCAGGGCCAGGCCTGAACCCTGGACCCCTTCACTGGAGACCTTCTGCCATGTCGATGCCAAACCATCAACAACTGCTCTTTGAGTCTGGTCATCTGACCAGGCCTGAGTCCATCCAGTTGTATTTTCATCTAATCCATACTTTTCCATGTTTTCCCAAAAAAGAGCATAAGATATTTTATCAAACGATTTGCTAAAATTGAGATAAACTATATTCATAGCATTTCCCTGATTTGCTAGTTTAGTAATCTTATTTTTAAAAAAATACACACAAGAGTAGTCTGCCATGATTTTTTTTTTATTCTGGGTCTCCTTATGTTACCTTAGTTGGAAGTACAGCGTTTATTCATGAGTCCAATCCCACTGCTGATCAATAAGGAGCCTTTTTTTAACCTATTTTTAACCTATTTTCCAGCCTAGTCCAACTGGGCTAGGTCAGTTTAGCTCAGACCTCAGAACTCTTGAGTTTACCAGCCTCAGACTCCCCCAGTAGCAGAGATTTCAAGCATGTGCTACCACATCCATCATGACTTGTTCTCAATGAAGTCATGTTGGTTCATTGCCACTGTCATGTCCCTTCCTAGATACTAGACAACCATCTTTTAATATCCTTTCTAGAATGTCCCCAGGACTTAATATCAAGCTCACTGGCCTGGTGGTTTACGGACTATTCTCTTCCCTTTATGAAAAATTAGGGCAACATTTGCCCTTCTGCAAAGTTGTTGGACCTCTCCTGTTGTCCGTGATCTTCTGTATACTGTTGACAGTAGCTCCAGGTTCCATCTGCCTGTTGTTTTGGGACCCAAAGATGTAATTCATCTGGGTCACTTGACTTGAATTCATCAAAGGTGACAAAGTGCTCTCTTGCCGTCTGCTTATCTTGGGTATCAAATCCCTGTCTGTCATTTTTATTCTGCCATTTCCAGCGCAAAGGTCATTCTCCTTGGCCGAAAAAAACAGAAACGAAATAAAGATTGAGCTGCTCTGCCTTCTCCCAACATCAGTTATCCCCATCCCATCTATCCTCTCAGCAAAGAAACAAAATAGAATGGTGCAGTTCTGCTTTCCTGCTGGTGTCAGTTATCCTCCCATCCCCCAGCCCTCCTTTGATCCTCCTTATTTCTCCCCAGATAACTTTAAAAGTTATTTTTATCGTCCTTAGCTTCCCTTAACAGCCTTAGCTCACTCTGATACTTTTTATGGGACTTACATTTACATGTACTTTACTTACATTTACACTCTTACGTTCGTCTTCTGTTATCTGGCTTTAATTCCATTTTTCTGTACATTTCTTTTAAAAGTCCAAGTCGGTCGGTGAGTTTCCTGTGCATCCACATTGCTCTCTAGAGAAGTCTCATGCTTGCTGCTCTTTGAATTATTTCCACTTGTGTCTTCAGGATTTCCTTCTTGAGCATCTCTCAGGCCTCTTGGGCTGCCTTTGGAAACATTTTAGTCTATGAGATCATACTTGTCTTTCCTCTGAAAGCAGAAAAGCTTGCTTTCTCAAAATCCAGCGTATTTATGTATTGGATTATTTCCCTCTTATCTATCATTATCTCTAGGACTCAGTGGTCACTTGCCCTCCCAGTTTCTCATCCTTCCCACCCTAGTAACTATTTCCTCTCTATTAGTGAGACTCATATCCAAAGAAGGATTCCCCCTTGATGACTCCCCTACCTTTTAAAGATTGAAATTATTGCTAAGGCAACTCAAGAAGTTATCAGACACTTTTTATGGATTTCATGTTTTATTCTATTTTCTATTTATTTATAGTTAAGTGCATAGCGACAGTATAAGTAGAGTGCTTTGTACTGGAGGAGGTCTTTGCAGCATGGGAGAGAGGAATTAAGGAAGGCTTCCTGGAGGAATTAGTGGTTGAATTTAAAAGATGAATTCATAAGGTGAAGGGAAAAAGGGAGGATATTCAGGAAGAGACACTAGGGAGAGGCCAGTGAGGCTGGTAGGAAAAGAGCAAAGAAGGTAGACACTGTTGGGGATCCTGGAAGGAGTCAACAAAAGTAGTTAGCAATGAAGTGAACTGAAAGGAAGGCATTCCTGTACTCATCGAGACACTTGACCGAGGCTTTTCTAGAACAGAGATCCAGGGTAAATCAGTCCTAAAAATTGGGTCACCTCTACAGAGAAAGGGGAAGGAATGGAGTCTAACTTGAGGTTATCTCCCTCCAGCTGGAGTCTGAGGAGCCCCAGTACCAGCGGCAGAGGTGGGAGGCCTTAAGCCGGGGTCCAGCCCCTGGGCCTCGAGTTCTGGTAAGTTTGGAATTCTGGGAACCCTAGGTTTCTGGCCTGACTGGGGGAGTAGACTCAGGACCTAAGAGCTGCTGGAGGGCATGGAGCCAGGGGTTAGATTAGGAGCTAAATATCAAGATTTCTTACTCTTCTAAACTTTCCTCAGAAATGTCCTGAAGCTGACTGTTTCGAGCTGCTCTGTGAGCTAGGACAGTTACACAGGCAGGAAAGACGAAGTCTACAATTGCACTTCCGAGTACAAGCAAAGACCTTCCTGCAGGTGAGAGCCTGATGCCTGACTTTTTTCTCCCTTCCTCTCTGTCCCTGTCTGTCTGCTCCTCCCTCTGCCCCCCTTCCCCTCCCTCTCTGTCTCCCCCTCCCTCTGTCCCCCTTCCCCTCCCTATCTCCCCCTCCCTCTGCCTGCCCTGCTCCTCCCTCTCTGTCTCCCTCCCCCACTTCTCCTTCCTCTCCCCTTCCCCCTTCCTCCCTGTGATTTCATAAGTCCAGCACCCAGTCAAGAACTTTCTGGCATCTTCTCTGCAACTTACACTGCTAGAGATTTGCCTGGGGCCCAGAGAGGGACTCAAGCCCAGGTCTTCTAAGGCCAGCTCTCTATCTACTACCCCGTGTTGACCTTTATCATTAGTTTAAAAAGTTTTATTGATACACTGGCATAACAGATAGGGGAATGAATAGATAGCCTTGGAGTCAGGAAGACCCAGGTTCAAGTTCTGTTTCTGACACATATTAGCTGCTTGATCGTGGTCAGATCCTAGAGCCTCGGAGTGCCACAGGCTGGTCCCTAAGACAATAAATTATAGGCGAGTTGCCAGGATAAAGGAATGTTTGACATTCTGTAAACTGGTGAGATAAAGGGTCCAAGGCAAATTCCCAAAGTTGAGGTTTTTTTCCTTGCATCACATTATTTTCCCATTGTACACCTCCCTACATTGAATTTCCTCTTGTAGCCCCCCAAAAGGCGGATAATCAAAACCAACCGGCAAGGAGGCTTTATCTGGCAACAGATGTGGCATTCAGTCCTCAAAGCCTCCATATCCTTAGTACAAGGAAATATGGTCCAAGATTCCAACTCCTGACCTTTCACCTCTAATTAACCCCACTCCTCCAGCCTAGGGTCCTCAACCCTACATCTTCCATCCCCAACCTCCATCTCTTCTTCCCCCTTCTTCAAATTTCCAACCCTAATATTTACCTCCCCAACCTTTCTCCTGCTTATTGTCCGAGCTATGGGTCCATGCTGCCACCTGGTGGGCAAGATACATATGGCAGCCTCTCTTTCCTGACCTCTTCAATGACAAAGAGCCAGAGAGAAACTCACAAGGGACAGAGAGACATAGAAATTCAGGGCAAGGAGAGAGGTGGATGGGGAAACACCTAATCAGACCAAAAGACACAGGAATGGAAATGCAGACATGCTTTGGGAGACAGTTCAATACAAATCAACATTTATTGAACACCGACTGTGTGCCCAGAGCACTTTGCTAGGTCCTGGAGGGCATATTTGAATATATGAAGGACCCAAGATTCTGTTGGTGTGAGTTTTTCCTGACCTAACCAGCAGCAACTCTCCTATGCCTCTGTAGATGGCCTCTTTTTTGCCCAAAACTTCATCACCCTGTGGCCAAGCTGGTCCCTGGATGACAAAGGCAGTCCCTCCATCAGAACCATTCCAGGTTGGACCTACCAGAGTTCCACTGGCATGACCTTCAAAAGCTCCTGGTTACCTCCATGCCACCATAAGGTGTCAGGGGAAGACTCAGGGTGATATGGGAGGGATGGAGGGGTCAGATACAAAGCTTTAATAAGACAGGCTCTTGCACTCTCACAGAGGGAGTACAGTTAGGTAGCGTAGTGGATAGAGTACTGGCTCTAGAGTCAGGAGGACCTGAGTTCAAATCCGGCCTCAGACACTCACTAGCTGTGTGACCCTGGGCAAGTCGTTTAACCCCCATTGCCTCCCCAAAAAATCTAACAGGGAGATATGACACAGGTGAAGATAAACAATTACAGTGCAAGGTACAACTTAAAATGCATGAGAGAGGGTCAGGCAAAGTTCTGAAGGAGGCCTGAGATGGGGAAAGGTCTTTACTGAGAATATCAGGCAAGGCTCTGTGGACAGCATTTGGAGCTGGTTTTTGAAGGATAGGTTGACAGACACAAGGATACTGTGAAGGAGGGACAGAAAGCTGGAAAGACAGAAACAGTGCCTCACCTATAAAATAAGGTTTGCCTAGCTGACTTCTAAGGACCCCTTTCATCCTGTGATATAATGATGCGAAGAGACCCACAAAACCACAGAAAAAAACAGAGAAGCAAGAGATCCCTCTCTCTACCCCCTGGCAGACCCTGAACTTATGGGGTAGGGGAATAGGGATGGTCCTGACCTTTCTCTTCTTCTGCAGTGGGAACATCAGCCATTGAGCCTCCAATGCAAGGCAGTATACAAAGTACTGAAGATGCCATATCGGATCCCTCCTCGACAGCTGCCCCAGAAGGAGCTTCAGGCAAGTCAAAGACCCAGGCCTCAAGTTGGAAAGTGCAGGGAGGAAAGCAGAAGAGGGCTTGACTCATGGCATCTAGGAGTTGGGCGGGCTCGCATCCCAGGCCTAGGGCCCAGGCAAAGGCTTTGGAGTCCAGGTGTAAGTGCAGGAGAAGCCTGGAGCCCCTCTAAGACCCTTTTCTCCTCCCATCTAGGTGGCAACTGCAGTGCAATGGACCAAAGCAGAAGGCAACCAGGGGGTCCCACTTTGGATCATCATCCTTGCTGTGTTTCTCGGCCTCCTGCTTCTCGGCCTCCTGATCTACGTCCTCTACAAGGTCAGCGGCAAACCCACACAAACTCCCTCTGCCCCTCTAGGCAGAACTTTCCAGCCCCCCAGCAATAATCTTAACAGCCCCAATCATGACTACTCCCCGTAACAACTATGCCCACATCCTCTGTGGGGGCCACGGCCACACTTTCAGCCACAGCATCTGGAAGAAACCAGTGAAAAGGGCACTGGCTTTCAAGTAGAGCCTTGGATTCAAATCCTGGTTCTGTGACTTGCTACACAATAAGTCACTTAACATATTGGGGCCTCAGTTCCTCGTCGGTAAAATGGCTGCTGAAGTCACTTCTGGCCTTCAATCTATGATCCTAGGATTGCAATCAACAGTGTGAGATTATCTCATGGGCTTAAGGGCATGTATCTGGTGATCGCCAAAAGCAGTGAGTTAGCTACTCTTGTCCTGCGATGTGTTCAACTTACACAGGACATATAGGGAGTCGCTGACCCTGTGTTGGGGACTCCAGCAAGATGGGGCAGGGTGGGCCAGGGATTGGGAGTAGGGGACAGGGACTTTGCACGACACTCACAAAATAAAGATCAGGAGGAGAATGATAGAAGAATACGACCAGAATCTCACCCCTTTTTTTTGTCTGTCTCCCCCTCTCCCTCTGCCCATGAGATATTTCTGCTAACTTTCAAGAAACCAAGGAGAACTCTCCACCTAGATAATCCTGCCAGACAATCCAAGCAAGAGGAAGGGGAGTTGTGCTGAAGGGGTCTTGATGCTTAGGGATCCCAGGGGCATTGAGTTCATTGCTTTGAATCTCTCAGTCTAAGATCTCTCCCTAGGACCCAGCTATCCTGTTCCCCAGCCTCATATAGCTCTTTGATGTGTTTCCTGTGACCCCATACATTGCCAAGGCCATCTCATCTTCACGATCTTCATTATAGGCTCCTAACTGTCTTACCCTATACCCTCCATCCCATCCAGGCTGATGGGGCCCTTCTTCACTTTTTTTTTTGAGGGGGAAAGGCAAGGCAATTGGGGTTAAATGACTTGCCCAAGGTCACACAGCTATAAAGTGTATCAAGTGTCTGAGGTCATATTTGAACTCAGGTCCTCCTGACTCCAGGGCTGGTGCTCTACTCACTGCGCCACCTAACTGCCCCTCCTTCCTCATTTTTACAGGCTGTATTCTAGAGTCAGTAGGGGAGAAGCTAAAGGGTGCTAGGGGGATACGTTGCAGAGGGCCAGGAAGGAGATGGCTGGATCCTCACTTCTTTCTCCTTTCGTGCCCCCAGCTTGGATTCTTCAAACGTTCCCTCCCATACGGCACCGCCATGGAGAAGGCTCAACTCAAGCCCCCCGCCACCTCGGACGCCTGAGACCTCCCCCCTACCACCTCAGAGGACTGAGACCTCCCTGCCCCAGACTCCTTATCCCAAATGCCCTGTCCCTCCTCAGCTGACTGGGGCAGGGGGAGGGAGTAGGTGCTTCCTAAAGGTGCTTAGGGTCAGGGAGGGGGGAATTTGGTCTTCCCCCACCCCGGCTCACAGACATACTTGAAAAGTCAGAGCTGGGGGTGGGAAAGCAGGGGACCCTCTCCCCAATGCACTGTGAAGGACCCAGATTATGGGGACAGACATAGGACCCTGCAACCTCGACCCCCTGGAGACTTGGGACAGAAAGGTCTTAGGAAACGGCTCTAGAACAAGAGCTGGGAAATCCAGTGCCAGATTCCTTGAGGACCATCTGTAATTCTCCAGCTTCAAGTCCCCTAACAGGGGAGTCCTGTCCTTAGCCTTGTGAGAGACCCAAGGGCCAGAGAATCTTCTGGCCTACAAACCTGGAACTCTGTGGAGGGTGAATGCTCTGGGCCCTCTGGAGCCAGCCCCAGCCCTGGGGAAAGAAGGAACACAGACCTAGGAGGGTGAGCCCAGGAGCTGATTTAGAAATGGGATGGCCCATTCTGTGGACTCAGCACCCAGCTCGAAATGGAGCCAGAATTCAAATGAAGACGGATCTCCAAAGTGGTCTGGCACTGACTTAGAACCCAAGGCTTTCTAGGACTACTTGAGGATTCCAGCCAGGCTACGACTCCAGGTTAGACTGTTGTAGCAGCTCACCTGGAGGCAAGTCCAGGACCTGACTCAGGAGAAGTTGGAATCCCAGGAAGCCCAGGGCCCTGATGAGAACTCCAATAGAGGCAGCTGCCAATCTGGAACTTCAATTTGGCCTCATCCCAAGGCCTAGGAACAAGAAGGCCTGCCTGCCTGCCCTGGGCCAGGCAGTAGTTCTCCAAGCAAGAGTGTTCTTACAGCTGTATTGATGCTGCCTCCTCCCCTTCCCTGCCCCTCTTCCTGGCCCTGGGGACATCCGGGGACTTATTTAAACTCTGTTGCAAGTGCAATAAACTTGGCTAGGGGCCACCACTGACCACAGGCCCAACTCTGTTGTCCTCCACTGCTTTGCCCCCCACCCCCCACCCCCAACCTCCATGTCCTATTAGGGGCCCTGGTCTCACTATCTATACCTGGCCTCTCGTTTTACCTTCTCCCTGGGAATGGGGCTTAGTGTCCAAAAGCTGATGGACCCAGGTGCCTGGAGAGAGACAAACTGCCATGAGGAAAAAGGGAAGGAATCCTCTTGGACAGGAAGCTCAGATTCTAGAAGGCCCAGGTGGGGAGAGGCGCTGAGGTTGATCAGGAGAGGTCATTATCATTTCCCCAAACATCAGAAGGATTAGCAAGATGCTAAAAGTCCAGGGGAATACTGGGAGAAGTCGAGCCAGGGAAGAGAAGGCTGAGGGGGTAACTGAACCTTTCCATCCTCTAAAGCAGAGGTGGGGAACCTGGGGCCTCAAGGCCACATGTGGCCCTCTAGGTCCTCAAGTTCAGCGTTTTGACTGAATCCAAACTTCATAGAACAAATCCCTTTAATGAAAGGCTTTGTTCTGTAAAACTGGGACTCAGTCAAAAGGCTATACACCGTGGGGCCACAGGTTCCCCACCCCTGTTAACCATATTGTTGAAGGGGGTGGGATTCTCTTTTCTCTATCTCTCCTTTGGGCCTGTAGCAGGAAAAGAGAAAATGATCTTAAAATGAAATTGAGATTAGCCTTGAGGAAGGATTTTCTGTGATGAGACCTAGAATTGGAAGGCAGCTGCCCAGAGATTTTCAGCTAGGAGACAAAAACGTCCTTCTTAGACTCAGGTTGCAATGTCAGTATCTAGCCACTAGGGGGCAGCTTAGTCACAAACCCATGGGATATGACGGCCCAAGGGAGGCTGTTGATTCCCCACCAAGGTCTGTGGTCTGTGACCCAGCTCCCCATTCCAGCCCAGCAGCACTTGTGTGTCCTCAAACATCCCTTGGGGGAAGTGATGCTCTTTTCCTTCACCTCTCCTATACTTTCCAACACTTCCCAGACTCAGGAGTTCCTTCTCTGGGTTCCTGGGATGAAGAATTACCAACTGGGGGACGTGGGGAGGAAGCATAGGAACAAGAAAATACATCCAATTGGTCCATCTCAGTCCCTCTTCTCTTGGGGAATCTTCCAAAGTGTGCAGGGAGAGGGGAAGAGGAGGGACCTCTCTCCCTGAGGAGCGAGGGAGCCCTCACACCCAAATGTGAGCTCTTAACTAACCCAAGCCCTTGCCTCTGGCCCCCAACCTCCCAGATTCTATGGGTGTTTGCTAGTACGTGGGGAGTCTCTCTCCTAAAGGCAGATCCAGGCTGACTTGTGTGTGTGAGTAAGCGATTGGAGATAGGCAGACATGAAGGTGCCTGTTTGTGTGCATCAGTGTGTGACCTGGGTTGACCCAATGTGACAATTTTATTTATGAGGGATACGTGTACCATGAGGCCCAGAGAAGATCAGAGTCTCTCCCAAGGACACACACAGCACGCCATAACTACCTTTGAATTCAGATCTAGAGGGGATCTTTAGAGATCACCTAGTCCAACTTCCTCTTTTGATAGATAAGGAAAGTGACAGTATTTGATTTGCCCAAGGTCACCAAAGTATGTAGCAAACAGCAGTCAAGATTCAAACCCAGGTCCTCTGGTTCCTGTGGTCCTATGTCCTTTCCACTACTGCATCAAGTAATCAGAAGCAGATTGTAAAGTTTAATCCAGTTCAAAGTACAAATTGCTTCATCCATAAATCTTAGATTTAGACCTTACCTTCCCAAGATCTCTAAGCACTTAGAGAATAAGTGGGGCCTCCCTTCCAGAGGGCTGAGTAACCCAAAGAGACTAAGAGAGGGGAGGGGCTGGAGTTTGGGATGCCTGTGCCCCCACCCTCTCTATGCCAGAGACCAGAGCAGAAAGAGACCAGAAAGCTGAGGAGTTGAATATTAAGGGGGTACTGCAGAGGGAGCTCCAGCTGGCTGGCAGGAAGCTGATCTGGGGGTCTCGGGTTTCCCAACATCAATTAAAGCAGCCAGTCAGGCTCATTAGCAGCCTGGGGCGCAGAACTCATCAATAATAGATCCACCCCCATACTTCCCCCCCAACCCCAGCCACTCACCAAGGTCACCCCCCTCCCACTTCCACCCATTCCTCCCCCTAACAATCATTTCTTCCTAGAGTCAGATGCCCTTCCACTCCAACAAGAGCCTTGTGCATTGTCTCCCTATCTGAGTGACTCTAATGAGGTATGGGGTGAACGTGGATTATTAGGGTCAAAGATCTCTCTATCTCTCCCCGCTCTGAATTCATCTCTATCTGACAAACCACCATAGACATCCTGTGCCTCGGTTTCCCTTCTAGAATAAATAGCTCATGTTTCTATGGCACTTTAACATTTAAAAATATGTTCTCAGCACCTATATTATTATCCCCATTTTAGAGATTAAGAAGCTGAGACCCGAGGGTTGTGACACAACCAAGATTCAAATGTTAGATAGGTCTTCTTACTCAGGGGCCGTGCTCTCTCCATGACATCACCCTGCCTTTGGAAGGCTACTGTGATAGGGGTGAGGTAGAAGGAGGAAGGGTAGTTCTGGGCAGACAGTTCCCTTTTCTTCAACCTGTAAAGATAAGGAACCAAATTTATTTCCTCCTGGAAGCCAGCCAGACAGCAGAAGCAGGAGAAGTCGGGAACAGGTGAGGACTGGGTCTAGATAACCTTGTCAGGCTCCCAGGTAAGAACCAGGTACCCAGATTCTTCAAGGTCCCTCTGGCCCCTAACCTCTACCACCTAGGAAGCTAGATTCCAAGTCTCTATCCTGAAACCTCTTTCATCCTCCTTGAAGCAGGACAGAACCCAGTTGCCCAGGACTCCAGCTTCCCAGTCCTGTCCTGTCCTGTCCTTGAAAGGGAGCCTGCCTGTCGGGGAGGGGAAATAGATCTTTTCCCTCTCCCATCAGATCGATGAGAGGGGACATGGTGGAGATCAAAGTGTCCCAAAGATGGGAACATGAGCATCTGACCTCCCATCGATCAACTCTCTGGGCCCTTTCCAGCTCTAAGTCTGTGATTACTAAAGTCTTGAGATCCCATGCCCTTCCCTCCTCTAGAACCCAGGAGTCTTGGCTTCCAGCCCTTTCCCCCCTCCCTAATCTGTCCTCATTCCTTTCACCCTCCCCCAGACTCATTCTGCCTTTCCCAGCACCCAAAAGAACCCAGCTGAACCTTCTAACTCAGGCTATCCAGAGAATGGACTCAGCATTGTGGGACTTAGGGGCTAGAGCTAGACGGCTCTCTTTTTACCTCTTCTTCTTTACCAAGGGCAGGTAACAACAAGTCCCAGACAGTACTAGTTTTACCCATCTCCTCTGCCTCCCTGAATCCCTGATCAGATTGCAGGACCCTGGTATGGTTCCATTCCTCTCCCAACTCCACCACACCCTGCTTCATCCCTCTGCCCAGAACCCAGGTGTACTGGGTCCAGCCCCAGATCCTCTGTGCTGCCCCCCCCCCAAACTGAAATCCAGATAGTTTGCTTAGGCTCAGATCTTCTATATCAGGACCCAAGTGCTCTGTCCACCCAGTTTACCCCAATATACCACAGAATCCTCTTCCTCAGGCTCATCCCTTCATGCGGGACCCAGTTATCTTATTCCGCAGCCCATTCTTCCCCTCAGGACCCCAGGCATCTCATTCCCCAACCCATTCATTCAACCCAAGGCCTGGATGTCTCATCTCTAAGCTCTAGGTTACACTGCTGACATTCAGGTATTCTTTTGCTCAGGACCAGAGCTCCCCTCAGGACTTAAGTGTTCTATCTCACAAGAATCCTATCATCCTGTTTACACTGCCTGTTCTCCTTATGCCAGGACCCAATTATTCTATCTATACTCCAGCCCCTTTTCCTTTTCAGGACCCAGGCATCTCATTCTTCAACTCATTCATTACTCCCCCACCCCCAGGACCTAGGTGTCCTGTCTTCCAGGCCCAGATCTCCCTCCAGGACCCGAATACCCTGTTCCTTAGTCCTGAGTCTACACACTAAAGGTACCCTTTTGCTCAGTCCTCAGACTGCCCCCAAAACCCAGGTACATTTTTTACTCATTCCCAAATCCCATCTCAGAAACCGGTTATCATGAACTCCAACCTACACTGTCCCAGGGCCCAGTTTTCATCCTGTCCCTGGCCTTATTCTGCAGCTACCCGGGATCTAGGTATTCTATCCCCCAGGCCCAGACCTCTTTTTACGAACCGTTTATCCCATCCCCCAGACTCAGATCTTCCCTCCTCCCATCCAGATTTCCTGCCACCCAGATTTAGGGCTCAAGAAAGAAACAGAGAGAAAACCTGAGAGACAGAGCGAGACTGAAAAATAGTCTGAGAGTGAGACAGTCGCCTGGAGAGATGGATGTGAGGCACTGGAGCCCCCTCCCACATAGCGCCTCCTCCTCGGTCGGCCTCCCACGTCCCGGCCCCTCCCCCTCCTCGCTTTGCTCCCTCCCTTCCTCACCTGCTCTCAGCCCCAGCCCCGCCCCCGCTCCGCCCTGGCCCAGCCACCAGCTCCTCCCCTGGCTCCTCCTCCCCCCCCCCAACCCCGCCAGATCGGCCCCCGGGACGGAGCCGCGCGGAGCCCCGAACGCCTGGGTCCCCAGCATGATCCTCGGTGAGTGGCCTCCGTAGCTCCAGTCTCCGGACCCCTGGGTGTCCCCTCTGGATCTCCATTCCCCCCAATCCTGGGCTTCGCGGTGACAGCACTCTCCTGTCAGAGCCTGGCTCCCCCTCCCCCCACATCTGGCTCCACATCTGTGCCCCCCCC
>CM053623.1:216444419-216509737 GCA_028646595.1 Phalanger gymnotis
AACCTACCCCCTACCTTGCCGACACCTGGACTCTTTGCTCCAGGCCTAACAGCTGCCCCCCTCTCTAGCGGCAACCTTGCCACTTCCTTTTTTCCTCTCTGGCTCTTTTTTCCTTCTCTCCTCCTTCTCATCCTGTCTTTCTCTTACTCTAACCCACTCTGTTTCTCTGTCCTTCACTCCCTCTTGTTCTTCTGTCTATATCTCTCCCTTGTCTCTCCCCCTCTATCATTTTCCTCTTCCGTTTCTCTCTACCTTTCCTTTTCTATCTCCCGTATCTCTCTCCGTTTCTTACCTTCTCTCTCCTTTCCTCTTCTCTGTGTGCACCATTAGTGGAGGAAGGAGGGACTGTCCTAGGCAGCAGTCCTGAAATTCCTCATCCTCTTAGGAGTACCCCTTTCCCCAAAGCTTAGGCCTCCAGCCCAGAGGTTCAGCATTCCTCAGGCCTATGTGACCCCACCCACCCTTGGCCACTGAGGGGGCCCAGGGATTTAGTGACAGCAAAATTCAGGTCCAAGATAAGTTGGTGGAAGTAATTCTTTTCCTAATGCCCAATAGAGCCCAGGGAGAGATACCCGGGCTTAAGAATGGCATAAAACCTAGGGCAATATCTTGGGTCCAGATTTCCTCAGAGCTCCCATTCCTCACATCTCCCAGGAAGACACCATAATAACCCCTTACCCTGTGCCAAACATAACAACAGTGGGAAAAAGAGGGAGGGAAGAAGAGTAGTGGGGTAAGGCTGCCACACCTGCCAAGAAGAAAAGGGGAGGGAGAGAGAGAAAGAGGGAGAGAGAGAGAGAAATCCCATAGCCTGAGCTTTAGGCTCTATAATATAAAGCCTCTATTCTGGGCCCTAGATCCCAAGTTGGTTTGCTTATGGTGGGGCTGAATTCAAGTTTTGTTCTGAGGGAGCTAGAGACTCTGTATCTAGGGTGCAGTTCTGTTTTTAACTCTAACCTACAAATTAAGATCTTTGACAGCTCTTCTGACAGACCCCTCTGCCCTTCACTGTTTAAGCCTGATTCCCCTTTCCCTCCAGAGGACTCTAAAACCCATGGCCATCCTTCTCCATCTCCCTTCCCCCAGGGGTGTGTGTGTGTGTGTGTGTGTGTGTGTGTGTGTGTATGTATAGAAGGGAGGGAGGAGAGGAGCTGTTATTACAGATGATGGTTTAAATAGTTGCTTATAATCATCCCCCTATCCCTTTCATCTTTAACTTCAAAGCATTTTCTAGCTCTTAATCTGCCTCCTTCCTGGAAAAGGGAAACTGAGGAAAAGCAAAGGGTGCTCTGGAATTCAGACAAAGAAAGAATGACCCAAGAATTTACCACTCCCCCCAGCCCCACCTTTCCCACACACTCCTTGCATAGGAATAAGAAAACTAGGAGAGAGCGAGAGTAGGAAGTGAGTTCAAACCCCTAGGACTTCCATCCTAGACCTGGGCCCCCACACTCACCCCCCCAATTGCCAAGTCTCCTAGAAGGTGATTGTCCCCTCAAGGGTCTTCCCTTTTAGATCTCCAGGGTTACTGGAGCTGCCCTCACCAAACTCACCGATTTTTGTCTTTTGAAGTCTCTTCCTTCCTGGCCCAGTTCAGATGCTATTTCTTCCATGAAGTCTTTCTTGAACTGATTCTCGGACTCTTCTCCCCTTGCCCCTTCCTTCTTCCTAATAAAAGCAATTTCTTCTTCCTCAAATTTCTCCTAACACTTTTCACATTTTCCCTTAGTTTGTGGTTATTTGTGTCCATGGCTTTCTCCACTATCAGAGTATAAACACCTTAATGCCAATCTTTTAATTTTTTTAGTCCCCAGGGCCTAAGCCGACTGATTTTGTATATAGTAGGCTCTATGTACATTTGTTGGACCGACTAGAATGCTATCCTTACCCAAAGCCTTTGACCTTGACCTCAACCTCCAGCTTCACACTTGAAACTGACTGTCCTCTGCTCCTTCTGAGACCCTAACTCCAGTGTTCCAATTCAATATTTCCTCTGCGTCTCCCTGGTTTGGGCTCCACCCCCACCCTTAAAATTAACCTCTCATTTCCTCCCACTGATCCTAATCTCATCTTGAACTCTGCTCTAACCTGAGCCTGATTGTACCCTAATTCCCTTTCTGTTCCAGTTATCTCTGGCTCCTAATGCTAACTTTCCTTTTGGTGCCCTCATGGCCACTAGATTTTTCCTCTTTCCCTCCCCTCCCCACCTGAGACTTTGCACCAACTCACTTTTTCTCAGTTGGATGAGTGGCCTTGACTCAGGACTGGGGGATGTGTTTAGGGGATGAAGGGAGATAATGATGCATAGGGCCTTAGTACCTGGGTCTAGAAATTCCTGAGCTCCTAAACTGAGAGGGGCTGAGGGGTGGGTTTCAGCAAGAACAAACAGGTCCCTAAGGATCAGACTCAAGATGAAGATGGGATGAGGAGGGCCAAACATATCTTGCAGCTAAAGGTAGAAATGAAACTAAATTAAAAGTAAGGTTGGGAATGAAGACAGACATCTAAAAAAATTCTGAGATTTCCAGGATTAGACTATTGAAATTAAGTTTTTACAAGCCCTTGTTGTTAGGTTGTATCTGACTTCATGGTTCCATTTGGAGTTTTCTTAGCAAAGATACCAGAGTGATTTGCCATTTCCTTCTCCAGCTCATTTTCCGGACGAGGAAACTGAGGCAAACAACGTTAAATGACTTGCCCAGGGTCACACAGCTAGTAAGTGTCTGAGGGCAGATTGGAACTCAGGAAGATATAGCATTGTACCCGGTGCACCACCTGGCTACCTCTTCAAAGAGGGCAGGGCTCTCTCTGCCCCAGGGCAATTACTCTAATGAGCGTCTCTTCCTTGCCCCAGCCTTGATCCAGTCCCTCCCTTTAGCTGCAAAACCCTTTCCACTTACAAAAACCCAAACCTTCCTCTCAACCACCCAGCTGGACACCAGAATGCCTGGGTTCCCTATCTCATTTCCTCCCTTCCCACTCAGATTCATCTAATCCAATCAAATCCAATTCAATTCAACAAAAATTATTTAAGCTCTTACTAGGTGGGAGACCTTCCTCAAAATCAATCCTGGATTTGCTTCCTCCATTCCCCCAGTGTCCTCATGAAAAGGAAAGCAGTCCAATATCCCCAGCAAAGAGGGTCTTTTATTTGCCCCACCCCCAACCAAACCTGAGGGTCCTGGATGGAGCAGGCTCA
The DNA here is from genome assembly GCA_028646595.1 of Phalanger gymnotis. NCBI lineage: Eukaryota > Metazoa > Chordata > Mammalia > Diprotodontia > Phalangeridae > Phalanger > Phalanger gymnotis. The sequence goes on from CM053623.1 coordinate 216,447,619, forward strand.
AAAGAGAATGTCCTGGAGTGGTAGAAAGAATACTGGTTTTAGAGCAATTGGACCTGGTCCTGAATCCCAGCTTCACCTCTAGTGACCTATGACACTTATCCTTCCTGGGACTCAGTTTCTCCATTTGTAAACTGAGGGAGTGAAACCAGAGTCCAGAGATGACCTCACAGGCCCCTTCCAGCTCTATTATCCTAAAGGGAGGCATCTTGGAGAATGGGGCCAAGCATCCCTGCCCCACCCCCCTTTATTTAGAATAGCTCCCTTTTCTATAGCATGGCCAGCCCACTGCTTTCCTCACAAATCCTTTTCCAGAGGAAGCCCAGGTATTATTCTTCCCTCTCTTTACAGATGAAGAAACTAGGGCTCATGGAGGTTAAATGACAGCTATTAGATAATCCCACAGCTTGTATCAGAGCCCAGGTCTCATGACTTCAAGTCCAAATGCTCTTTGCACAGTGTTTCTCTCTCTGTCTCTTCACCCCTTAACTCCGAGCCCTTCACCCTAGCCCCTGTCCCACACGAATACATCATGGCACAGGTGCAATCTGACAAAAAGGGGAAATGGTGTTGGATGGGTATGGCTCCTTCCCCCCTCCTTGGGAAACAGTGGGCACTCAGACATTCAGAAAGCATCCCCTCCCCTTCTCCCCAAGGCTGGCAGGAGAGCTGGAGAGTTCAGGGTGCAAGCCCCTGCCGTGAGGGGGGTAGTGTGGATTGTGGGTACAGGTTTGCACCTCTTCCTCATCTTGTCCTGAGCTTTCCATCCTAGGGATGGGGGGGCAGGGTGAGGGTAGGGGGAATAAGTGAGAGGTCTGCATTCAAGTTCTGGAAGTCAGGGCAATGGGCACGGTGGCTGGCCAAGACACAGCCTCCAGTTTCCATGTGGGTGTTGAGAGGGAGGAGTAGAAGTGATAGCTCTCAGCCATCTGTGGTGGGCAGAGGGTGCAGAGGGAGGGTGCCGGGGGCTCTGGGAGAGCTCGGGTTTCTAGCACCATTCCCTGCTGCCACTCTGGGCTAGTTAATGCTGCCCAGGCCTGGTATACCAAGGGATAAGGGAGAGGGGGAGGGCGTGAGAGCACGAAATAGAGAGAGGAAGTGACCAAAGCACCCCCACGTCCCCACTGTCTTAACCTCTGTCATTTTCCCTCTCAGTCTTCCTCTGTCACCATTTCTCTAGATTCTGTCAATCTCTTTCCCTGTATCCATTCCCATCTCTTTTGTTTAAAAATATTATTATTTATTTTAAACATTTAAAAAATATTTTGAGTTCCAAGTTCTCTCCCTTCCTCCATCCAACCCTTCCCCCAGCCACTGAGCATTCTCATCGCTTCTTTCTTTTTTTCTCCTCTCTTCAGATCTGAGGTAGCCAAGGGCATAGAACCCAAATGTTCGATCTCTAGCTGCTAATCTACACAACTCAAATATCCCAAGCATCCACTTTCAGCACCACCCCCAAGCCTGACTCCAGCCTCTAGTAGCCCCCTGTTCCACCCTGCACCTCTGAGATGGAGCACCAGAACTCAGGAATCCTGGCCAGACAGTCCTAGCTCAGAGCAGAGGAGATGCCCCGGGACCCCAGGGACAAAGTCCCCCTACCCTGAGCTGTGCCTGAGTCCTCCCCCACCCCCTCCCTTTCTCCTCTGCTTCCCCTAATCCCTACTCCCCCGCCCTCCCCTCTGCCCCACTTTTCCAGGATCCTGATTGGCTGATTCTCTTGGCCAGGCTTGGGGGGGTGGGGGGATAGGAGAGGGAGGGTGTCAGGGGCAGGACCCAGGAAAAGGGAATTTGTCAGGCCTAGAGCCCTAGGGGGGGCTGGGGCCAGTGCCCTGGGGCAGTGGGCACGAGTTCCATCAGGTATGAGAAAAAGAAGGCTTGGAAGAGAGAGGAAAGGAGGAGTTTAAAAAGGACCCAGGCGACCCTTTACTCCTTTGAAAGAGAGAAAGGACAGGCGCCAGGCCCTCAATCTCCCGATTCTACATTTGCTCCTGGGAAAAAGCAGGTGGGGGTGGTTGGTGAGCTGCTAAATGCTTGGAGCTCCCCCAGGCCCGGCAGCCCAGGTCAGATAGAGGCCCTGCAGATCTCCTCAGCATAGCTGCTTTGGTGGGCCTCAGTTGGGCTCTTTTGATAGGCTGGATTGGGGTGGAGGGGCAGGGTTCGGGAGGGCTGGGATTTTCATTTCCTCCTTTGGTTCAGACTTAGGCATTCCCCATTCTGATTGCCCTGGACATGCTTCCTCCTTCAAAAGAGAAGCAGGAGATGCCTGGGTGAGAGAGACGGCAAATGGGATTGGCGGGGGGAAGGGAGGGAGGAAGGGGAGGGGGGAGGAATGAAGCTGAAGAAAAGTTTACATGTGAGGTAAGGACCCAGGTGTTATTTACACACCCTTCTCTGAACCTTATCTCCCTGATTTTGTGTGATTTTAGAGTAATGTCGATTATTAGTTAAGCTTTGTAATGAGGGAAGGGGAAAAGGAACATGCATTTATTAAGTGCCTGCTGTGTGCTAGACCCTGTGCTAAGTGCCTTATAAATGTTTGAACCTCACAACAAGCCTGGCAGGCGGGCACCATTATTATCTTCATTTTACAGTTGAGAGAACTGAGGCAGACAGAGCTTATGTGACTTGCCTAAGATCCCATAGCTAGGAAATATCTAAGACTGAATTTGAACTGAGGTCTTCCTGACTCTAGGTCCAGAGATCTATCTATCCACTGTGCCATCTAGACATTACTTAGGTGCTCTTCTGGGCTACTAGGGGATTCTGCACCCCCTCTGTCCCCCCAAATCTGAGCCCCCAGTTCTCCTTTGGATCAGTAGGCTGAATCAGAGCCATCTTTCTCTCTAGTTATTTTTCTTAATAGAAGTACAAAATGAGAGCGAGGATATTTCTGCCTTCTGCCTAGTCAGATCACATCTTTCTTTTCAAGTGGGAAGGATGCTAAGATTATAGAATTTTGAGCTGGAAGGGACCTTAGAGGTCCCCGAGTCCAAGGCCTTGATTTCGCAAATGAGGACCCCAAAGGTTAAGGGCACAGTGAGCTGAGCTAGGATTAGCACTCTAGACCACTGACTCCAAACCAGTGCTCCTTCCTGCCACACGTGGAATGTGGCATTCGGTTCTGCGGTGTTCTTAGAAAGGATATATTGTGAAGTTGGAGGCTAAGGGGCTCAAAATCACGCCACAGGCGTTAGATGAGTTCTTTTTGGGTCCAGAAGGCAAAATGCGGAGGAATGAGCAGAAGATGCATCGAATCAGACTTCAGCTGCATAGAAGGAAATACTTCCCAACAATTGGAAGCTCTCCCAAAGTGAGAAGGACTGAGTCACCTCCCCCTCCCCCTTCCTATCCCCAATATCCCATCACTCTTCCTTTTCACTGGAGGAAAGGGTCACCTGGGCTAGGACCTTCTTTCATTTCTCCTTTCTTCCCTCTTCCAGGCTTCTTCTCTCTTTTCTTATACCTGGTGGGAACTCATGCCCACTCCCCTGGGATGCTGTTCCCAGCCCCGCCCCTCCCCCAGGGCCTCAAAGCCTGACAAATTTCCTTTTCCTGGGTCCTGCCCCTGACACCCTCCCTCTCCTGTCCTCCCATCTCCCCCCTCTCCAAGCCTGGCCAAGAGAATCAGCCAATCAGGATCCTGGAAAAGTGGGGCAGAGGGGAGGGGCTGCCTTGGGATGCAGTGAGTTTCTCATGATGGGAGGTCCTCCAGTAGAGGCTTGGAATGACCACTTGTCAGGATGTTGTAACTAGGATTCATGATTTCAGTGGGGGTTGAACTAGATGACCTTGGAGGTTCCTTCCAACTGTGAGAGTCCATGACTTTTCTTCCCTTGGGGTGCTAAGGGCTTTGGGATCCTCAGGGAGAGGGAAAAGTTCCAGATTCCTGGAAAATAGAGCTTGGGATAAAGGACATCTCAGTCCCATGCTTACCAAACACAGAGGTTTCTTTCTGGGTCTGAAAAGCGCTTAGAGATCTTGGGGGATGGGAGCAATCTGGAGAAGGGAGAAGTGAAACCAGCCCTGGGGGAAAGAAAGGGTTGCACCCTCCCTGTTTCTGTCACCATATATAGCACACTTATAGCTGAAACCCCATGGAGCGTATATGGAGGGGTGGGGGTAGGGGGGTGGATGAACAGGACAGACAAGGTGGCTGCTGTCGGGGAGGGCAGAGTCCACAACTATTACCACTCAACCTCCCCTCACCCCCAATAACCTACCTTCTCCCTGCTACAGGAAGCCTGAGCCGAGCGGGGCCCCTCCCTCTGCTTCACCCGCCCCCCATCATGCAGCCCCCCCTCGACCTCAAGCAGATCTTGCCCTTCCCAATGGAGCCAGCCCCCACCCTGAGTCTCTTCAGCAACTTTGGCACGGTAAGGATGGCCCTGCACCCTCTCAAACCCTCTCCCCTCCTCACCCTTCCCTTAGTTCCTACCTCTAACCCCCTTCTCTTTCTTCAAACTCCACCTCTTCCTCTCCCCCTCTTGCCTGGCTTCAGACCCCACCCCTTCTCAGATCCCTGTTTCTCCCCCTCAAGCTTCATTCACGCAAGGCATTAGACCAAGGCATACTTTCCTCTCAATCTCAATTCAGTGCTACTTTTATTAAAGACCTATTTAATAAAGATACAAAAAAGAAATGATACTATCTCTAGCCTAAAGCAGTTTACAATTCAGCGAGGAGATGTGAAGCCCCCACTTGATTCCTCAGACCTCATTCCCCACTCTCTCTTCCAGAGCCTGCCATATTTTCTTCCTTCACTGCCCATCTCTCCTCAGGTCTCCTTTCTGTATTAAAAATAGTCATTCCCATTTCTCTAGCATTATGAGGTATACAGAATGTTTTCCTCACAACTCTGACAGGAAGGTATCACTGCCACCGTTTAACAGATGGGAAAACAGCTTTAGGAAGGTTAAGTAATTTGCCCATGAGCACAGAGCTAGTATACATGTAGGACTTGGGGTTTGAATTCCATTCTCTGGATTTAAAATCCGGCACTGTTAGTACTATTTGAAGCTTACAACGTACCCAGCCCAGTTATAAAGAGTTATAAGAGAAAAGAAAGGAGGGAGCATTTTTATAAAGCTTACTATGTGCAAGGCTCTGCGCTAAGTACTTTTTTTTTCTCACAAATATCTCATTTGATCCTTTTGATTTGAGATATAAGAATAGGTCTTGCCTTCAAGGAGTTTATAATCTAGTAAAACAGATCCAGTTAGCTTAAATGAAACACCAGCATGCAATCAAGAGCAAACAGTTGCCAGTTAAGTTCCAAATTTTGTGATACAGACTACAAGTCCTGAAAAAGTTCAAAGGAAAAGGGAAATCATGAGCAGTCTGAGAGGACTTCCTAGAGGAGGAAGGCTTTCAAACAAAGGCTGGATGATTACTGGTCCAGGAGGTGGGAGATGCAATTCTTACTATTTGGACCAGACAGCCTCTGAGGACCCTCCCAACATCGAGGTTCTTAAAAAGCTCAATGTTAGTGCCAACCATAGCACAGGAAACAGTTCCATAGGAACTTATTTAAATGGGTGATCAGACTACAAGGTGAGGTTTTGTATTTTTACATTTTTTACATGGGTATCTAGTTACGTAATGCACAGGGTGAGCTTTAATTAGCTTGAAACCACTCTAAGACTTTAGGGAACCCCTGTACAATCCCAGCTCGGATGTTTCTCTGGGTCTTTACTTCCTGCTCTGTAAAATGAGAGAATTGAACTAGATGACTTTTTACGGTCCCTTCTGGTTCCAAACTCCAAGATTCTATAGGGTCGAAATGTCGAGCATGGTTGCTGGGGCCTGAAATTCCCACCCTCGGAATGGCCGATGTGTTACACCAGCGATACTCAACCCCAATACCTCGTAACACTTGAAGTCCAAGACTTTCCCGTGTTAACAGTATTCTCTTCTTTAGCAGAGGGTAGCTAGTCCTAGAGTATAAATGGGCAAAAAAACCTGGGTTCAAATCCCCCTGCACTTGCCAGCTGTGTTACGAGTGAGAAATTGCTTAACCTCTAGAGCCCAAGCTCTTTTTCTCATCTGCAAAATGAAGGTGAAACTGCTTGTTGTAACCCTTGTAACCCTTAAAGGGTTGGAAATGTGAGATGCACGATATCTAGGTAGCATGGCTAGAATTCAGGACTGAATTATTAGCTGGGTGACCTGGCAAGTCACTTAATTAACCACAGAGTCTCAGGAAACTACATACTACACTTGTATGTATGATATTTACACTTACACACACATACACTACACATGTATGTATGATATTTATTCATGTCAGAGAAATAGGTTCAAATCCCTGAACTGTCAATGCTGTGTGACCCTAGGGAAGTCACTTAAACTTTATATGCCTCTGGCAATTCCCCGGGCCTTATTATGATTTTTTGGAGGGAGGAAGGCAGGGTAATTGGGGTTAAGTGACTTGCCCAAGGTCACACGGCTAGTAAGTGTGTCAAATGTCAAGTGTCTGAGGTCAGATTTGAACTCAGGTCCTCCTGACTCCAGGGCCGGGGCTCTACTCACTGTGCCACCTAGCTGCCCCCTGCCTTATTATTAAGATCTGCACTTTTGTATTTCTGGAAGGAGTTCCCATATCTCAAGTTCTCTATGTGGATGAAACCACAGATTGTGTATTGTGTATTAATGTTGATGTAGGCAACTGTAGAAGATGTTTACTTGCACACTTATCTTTGTACATGTCAGCTAGAGGCTGCTTAAATTGATGGGACTGGAGTCAGGAAAATCTGAGTTCAAACCATAACTCAATTTACTACTTGTGGCACCATAGGCAAGTCATTTAATCTCTCTCAGCCTCAGTTTCCTCAGATTTAAATGGAGATTAATAATAGCACCTCCCTCCCACTGTTGTTGCTGTGAGGGTCAAATGAGATCACATTGGTAAAGTGCTCAGGCGCTTAATAAATACTCACCAACTCCTTGAGGGCAGTGCTATGCTTTATTTCATCTTTGCATTACCATCCCCTAGCATACTGTCTTTCACAGACAGACTTGGTACTTCATAAGAGTTAAATGGTTCAGGTGACAGAGAGGGAGGTGTCCAAGATGATTGCTTACTGGTCTCCATCTTGGATGAAGCAAGGAGGTGACAATAACATAAAGAGGGAATCGAGAAGTAGGTACCATGGTGCAGGGGAAGGGGAGCAAGATAATGTGCTTAGTTTCAGGCACATTGAGTTTGGGGCATTGAAAAGACATAGAAATAAAAAGGACCCAGAAGACCATTAGAAGTTCAGGACTGAGGACAGTGCTACAGAGGCTGTGTGATGTCTTCCATCTAAAGTCAAAAGATCATGAGACCTTTAGCTCAGAGATCATTCAGAACGAACCCCTCATTTTATAGATTAAGAAACTAAGGTCCCAAGATGTTAAGTGGTTTGTTCCTGGTAACAACAGAGCCAAGATTTCTCAAAACAAAACAAAACAAAAAAAAAACAACCCAACAACAACAACCCACAATTCTCATTCACGTATGTTGTTTTTAAATCCCCTCCATTTCCAAATATCTCTCTCAACTTCTCTGTCTCTCTTTTTCTCCCCTTTTCTCCCCTCTTTGTCTCTTTGTCTCTGTCTCTCTTTGTGTCTCTCTGTATCTCTCTGTCTCTGTCTCTCTCTCCCCTGTGTGTCTCTCTATGTGTCTCACTGTCTCTGTCTCTCTGTCTCTCTCTCTCTTCCTATCCCAAGAGAGCTATCTCTTTCTTATCACAAGGAATAAAAATGAAATAAAAAGAGAAAGAAAAGCATCTCAATTAGTTCTGACTAACCAATGTATGGATTAAGGCTGAGAGTACCGTGTATACGATATTCCATACCTGTAGTCCCCACCTGTGCAAAGAAAGGAGTCAGGATTCAAACCCAGATTCTCAGACAGCAGATCCTCTGCTTTTCCCATTATTTCATAAGTCAGCAGAGCTAGTTATTATACTGTAACTGGTCACAAATATCTAATGGAATAAGTAAGAGATTTGGTGCCAGGAAAGACCAAGGACAAATCTGTTCTCTGAAGTTCAGTAGTTCTGTGACTCTGGACAAATCATTTAACATCTCTGAGCCTCAGTTTTGCACCTGTAAAATGGGAATAAGGATACAAACACTATCTACTCTGTAGAGCTATTGTGGGGGAAAAAGAGTTATAGAAATCAGAGGCATCAAGCATGAAGCCTGTCACAACACTCCTGAGTGGCCTGAACCAGATTAAAATGTAATTAGGAAATAGAAATAAAAATACAATAAAGCATAGATAATATACTTTAAAATTAAGTCAATGTGGAAATTAGTGGCCCCCCATTTCTATTTGACTTTGACACCATTGTGTAAACTATTAAACCTATGGACAAATGGACTATTATTGATTTTAACTGCATAGAGGTAATAGTTAATGCCTGGAACATGGAGAGAGAGTGAGCCTTCCAGAACAGGCCCCTTAACAGGAGATGGAAATAGGAAAAAAAAAAAGCTAGCTAAGAGGAAACAGAGAAGGAGAAGCTGGAGATTGGGGTGGGGGGTGTGGAGGCAATGCCAGAAGAGAGGAGGGTCAAAGAAGACCAGCAGGAGAGGGTTTCAGGAAGGAAGGTATTGTCAGCAGTATCAGATGCCCCAGAGAAGTCAAGGAGGATTGGGGGAGGGGGGAGGGCAGCACCGGTTAGGAAAGATCAGTGGCTTTAACAATTGGCATTTTCCTGCTCTTTCCTGTCAGCTCCTCCTCAGATAGTAGTCAGCTTTTGAGCAGAATACACTAGTATTGGGTTAGAGATGAAAGGCACCTTAGGCCCACCCTATCATTTTACAGATCAGGAAACAGAGACCTACAGAGAGGAAGTAAATTGCCAGGTCATTGGCACATAACGAAGTCACACAATTTATTATTTATTAAACACCCACTATGTGCCAGAGGCAGCTTGGTGTAGTGAATAGAGAACAGGCTTTGAAACCAGGAAGACCCGGGTTCAAATCTTTCTTCCCACTGTTTACTGGTTATGTGATCCTGGGCAAGAGCAGTTACCTGCCTAGTTCTCTTGGCAACTCTTAAGATTCTAAGTTCTGCAGAGAAGAGGTTGACCTGCATTGATAAAAGGAGCTTCTTCACCTGGGAGATCTCTATACCTATGAAATCACGGGTTCAGTCTGTACGCCTATCTATCCTATGTGCTTGGCGTTTGGGATCCAAAGACAAAAATGCAACAATCCCTGAGTCCCTGCCCTCAAGGAGCTTACCTTCACAGGTTAATAAGTTGAAGAGCTGGAGTTTAAGTCAGGTTATTCTGACCCCCAAATCCAATTTATTTTCCAGACCTTTTGGGAGGGGTCCAAGTGATGAGGTCACAACCATTTTTTTTTGGAGGGGGGGAGGCAGGGCAATTGGGGTTAAGTGACTTGCCCAAGGTCAAACAGTGTGTCAAGTGTCTGAGGTCAAATTTGAACTCAGGTCCTCCTGACTCCAGGGCCGGGGCTCTACTCACTGTGCCACCTAGCTGCCCATCACAAGTTCATTTTCATAACAATGCTAAGACATTTTAATCTCTAACATAATCAGTAGACAGAATGCACATAAACAAAACCTCTTTAAAGGGTTCTCAACAATTTTAAAATAATTTTAAGACCAAAAAGTTTGTGAGCCGCTCCACTACACGATTCGTCTGCTCATTTTCCCTGACCCACTCACTCCAGTTTACACCTGACAAAGGACCCTGTGTCGACAGCCTTTGCTTAACTCCAAGCCCTTCCCAAACACCAGCTACCTTCCAGTTCCTAGCCTTGCTTTTCTTCTGTCTCTGCTTTAGGAGGTGATGAAATGAGATCCAAAAATACAGGTTAGGGAGACTCTATGGTCGAGGTATGGGGAAAGGGGGTGGGAACTGGCCAAGTGCAGGTCTGAAGATGTGCATTGGGGGAGGGAAAGAGGTCTTAGGTGATCTGAGGTTACCCTCTGTTGGTTCTGTCTTCTTCCAACAACCCCCACTCGGGCCCCCGCCCCGCGCCCTGCCACATGTGGCCGCCAGGGGGCAGCACCTGCACAGATCCAGAAGCTTGGTTGGGTCTTCAGGATAAGGGAGCCCTAGCCAGTTCGGTGTCTTAGGTCTCCTGCGGCGTGGCTCCCCCAGATCTACCTGACAAGGGGCGGCTCAAGGAGGAGCAGGGGACCTGGATACCTGAGTTCCGTTTCCATCTTCCTCGCCTACAGGTGAAGGATGGTGCGCTCCTCTTTTGTGCCTGTTTCCTCCAATTTAACCGGGGAGCAAAAGGACCCCCAAGGGGAAGCTGCGGCTTGCGTCCCCGTCCCAGATGGGAGTCAGGGCCGGACAATGGATGGGGAGGATGATCGTGGTGAGAGGAATGAAGGGCAGGGTTCGAGCATGAGAAACAGGGACGTCAGAGGGGAGTGCAGTGCAAGCAGGCTGGACACCAGAGATCAGACAGAGAAGGGTCATTATCACAGGACGCGAAGGTGCCTGGGTCCGTCCGCCTGCAGTGGACCCCTCTTTGGCTGAGACCTGGGAGGAGAATGAGACCCTGCATCCCCATCCCCTTGTCCGGGGCTTCTGCGGTCCCAGTTCCCGCCCCCGGCCCGGGCCCGCCTTCAGCCCCTCCTCCGAGGCGGGGCTCAGTCCCCGGCCGGTACCGCCTCCCTCTACCCCGGCCGGCCCGGCCGCACAGCCCCGAGCCGCACGGGCAGCAAGCGCCGCGTCCCTGGCCCGGCCCGGCCCCCCTCCGCCCGGGTCCTCCCACCCCGGGCCATGGAGTCGCGGCCCCCGGGGTCCCGCAGGGTAAGCGACCCCGGACCCCCCCGCTCCCCTCCGCTCCCCTCGGCTCCCGCCGCTGCCGCAACCCCCGCCTGCCCCTCCCCTGCAAGCTGCCTCTCCCATCCATTGAACCCCTGGTTCCCCCACAGGCCCCCACAGCCTTGAATCGCTCCCCACCCCCACATCAGATCTCCCGATCCCGAAGAATCCCGCCCAAACTGCCCCCTCCACACTGGATTCCCCAGCAGTACCCCCAAGATCTCTTTCGGAGCACTCCAGATCTTCAGGCTGCTGCCACCACATCACCAGATTCTCTACCCTTCTGCAGATTCCCATGCCTTCCAGACCCCAGTGCATCTTCTTTTTCTTCCATCCCAGATTCTCACCCAAAACCTGCCCTCTTTGTGCCCTCTACATTTCCCAGGATTCCTTTCTACCCCTCCAAGTCTCCCACCTGCTTCTCTCGTACAAGCCCCTCACCCATCCTCCCTTATCTCAAATCTCGATGTCCTTCTCTTCCAGGCCCCCGATCTCTGGCCTTCTCTCTTCCCTTCCTATCTAACCTCCTTCCTGGTCTGTTTGTTTTTAATTCTGTGGGGGTTTTGGTCTGGGAAAAGGGTGAAGAAACCAATAGAGGGGCACCTGGCTTTATCAGATAAAGGCAATGGAAAGAAATGTAATCAAAGCCCCCCTCCTCAATTTCCCTTTTCTGGTTCCTCCCTGCTTTCTTCCCTACCCCCCCCTCCCCAACACACATAGTGCCTTTCCTGATTTACTCCTCCCTAGCTTCTCAAGAAGACAAGCCACTTTGATTTTTAATCTTTGAGAGCATCTAGGTGGAATATATTTTGGGAGCCCCCATGGAGAAGGACCCTGTAACTCAGGAAGAGGCTCAGGGGTGGGGATGGGCTTTGGAATATTCAGAACTGAGAGCTAGGTTACTTAAGTCCCCCTGACCTTGGCCTGAACCATTCCTTCTCTGTGGATAGAATTGGGCCCAGGCATTCTAACACCAAGGCTGACATTTATTCCAGTTTCCTAGGAAGGAAGATACACAGAAGGGAATTGTATGACTTGGGTGTCACTCAGCTTTCCCTCCCCACCTCCCCCTGCACCCCCTGCCCCAATCTGGCATTTACAGAGTTAAACTAGACCTTTCCTAGAACCTGGGAGTAGAATGGGGGAGCTTCTGAAAAGAAGGTTCTGTCACCCTAGAGAGGAGAAAGAGAATTAGAGCCAGCTGCAGGTCAAGAAAGGTCGAGGGAGGGTAGTTGGGAAGAGATGAAGAAAGGACAGTGTCGAAATCATTGTCAGTACTGTGGGAGTTTAGCATCTAGGATAGAGACCAGGAACCAGTGGGATCATCATCCTGTCTCCTTCACTCCCTCTCCATCCCCCTCCTGTCCCCCCAACACACACACACACACACACACACACACACACACACACACACACACACACACACACACACTCGCGCACGCTATTCTCTCTACCCCAGCTCATCTGACTTGGGTTTCTTGGCCCATATTGAGTTTCAGGTTGGGCTGAATCTCCAACCCCCACCCTGCATGTAAAGAAGCAGAGAACTCAGGGGGTCAAGGGGCCAGGGTCCCATCTGACAGGGGGAAGGGAAGGGTTTAGGGTCTCAGGGTGAGATGGGTTTAGTTCTGAAGGCCTAGTTCTAGCAAGGGAGTCTGTGTCACTTCTATATTCTCTCTGTCTCTCTCTGTCTTTCTCTTTCTCTCTCTGTCTCTCTTTCTCTCTCTCACTGGCATACAAACACACAAATTCATACACTTATATGAATGTCAAATACACAGTATACATATACTCATATAAACACATATGTAGATTACACAGCACAGCCGTTCTCCCATGTCTATAGCCTTGTACACACAGAGATGGATGTAGATAAGCAGCTGACGTATAAAGAGCACATGATACCCATTCACGTCCCACCCATACACAAAGACTCATCACGGCATGCTTAATACATACCCACACACACCCCCTTCCATTGGTTGGCTTTTCCATCAAGGTCTTTTGGGGGGGGTAGGGAAGGTAAATATTGATACCTGTCAATCAACCCCCCCCTTTTTTTTTTACTGGATGAAGCTAAGGCTTTTTAGCACTACCATTACCAAAACTTGAGGAGAAGATGCTGAATGGTGGTCACCATGAGTGACCTTTCTCTCTAGTGATCCCAAAGCCCCTATTCCAGCTGTAAATTTCTTCCCTCCTCTTCTGGCAGTTACTGGGGATGGGTAGGTGGGAGCCAAGCTGCCTGGGTCCTCTCGGATCATCTCCCTGATTCACTTTTCAAACTCAGAATCTCTCTGGAAAGAGTGAAATCAAGGCAAGGGGAGTTCAGCCGTGGAGCTGAGGATCTTGGAACCCCGAGCTGCCCGCCCTCACTTGACCCCTCCATCTGGATGATTATGCATCAACCCCAGCTTGGCCCCATTCCTATGGGTGGTCCCTGTCACCACCCATTCCTCCCTATTCCCAGCTGCATTCCAGGCCTGCCACTCCCAGGCCCCCTTAAGAAGAGATGGGCTAGAAATGGGGGCAGTGAGGAGAAGCTATTGTTCAGTGCTGGGGGGTCCCCTTGCTCCATCCTTTGGCCTCTCCTGGCCCGCTGTGGCAGAAGACATCTTCATAGGAACTCCCATCTCCTCTCCTCCCCTCCCCATGTGGGCTTTTGGCAGGCAGATGAAGAGACATCTGCTGGCCCATCTCTCCCAGGGTAGGGAGAGATGCTTTTCAAATCCTGACCAGGACAACAGTTCGGGCCCTGGGGGCCCTGCTGCTCAGGGAGAGAGATGGCTCCCAAGATCTCTAGCTTTCTCTCTTTAGCCAAAGGGAATTCTGAGGAAGGGCTGAGGCTCCAGACTTTCATTCCCAACCCAGTCCCTTTGCTGAATTCCAGCTACAGATACATTTTAGGAGTTACTCTGGTCACCAACTTTATTGTTGAGACTAAAAAGCCCCAGACGGGGTCATTGGTAACTTATTTTGCCATTCTATTACCATGTGTCCAAGGTCCCCAAGGCATTCCTGGTCCAGAGCAGGGCCTGGAATAAGATGAGGCTGGGAAGAAGGATCTTAATCAGTTCATTTAGGTTCGGTGGGAACTGGTCTGGAAGTTCACCAGCCATGGCTGATGGCAGAGGAGTTGGGAATGACAAGGTTGGGGATGTTGGGATTGGGAATATTGGGGTCAAACATAGTTGGGGGGGCTGAGAAGGCCAATGTGGAAATTGTAGTATGGAGATGCTGAAAGAAGAGATCCTTTTTGGGCCTTTGGAGACTGGCACAGTTTGCTAGGGTCCGTGACTCATCCCCTGACTCTGTCCTCAGATGGATCCCGTGCAGAAGGCTGTTCTGTCTCACACCTTTGGCGGACCTCTGCTCAAGACCAAGCGGCCAATCATTTCCTGTAACGTCTGTCAGATCCGATTTAATTCCCAGGTGAGAGGTCCAAATCAGCTAAAGGGAGAAAGAAAGGCAGGAGCTCAGGGGACTTTAGAGTGACAAGGATGGAGGATGGTGGGACATTGGCAGGAGAGAGGAGGGATCCGGAAGGACAGTGGGGTGAACTTGGGACAAAAGAAGTGGGAACTGGGGGGACACTGAAGAGAGAGGGACAAGGACTACTTTACTTTGGACATGAAGTTGATAATACATCCTTGATACACAAATAACTATGCCAATTAACCTGCATTTTTCTTGGTCGCAGTAGGCAAGGCTTCTCTCAGGCCCCATTCAGGCAAGCTGGCCCTTCCAAAGATCACCCCTCCATTCCTTCTAGCTATAATCTTCATGGAAAGCTGGGGAATTTCCAGAAGAAGAGAGATTAGGTTTTGGAAAAAGAGGAGTCATATGGAGAAAAGGCAGGGGGCTGGCCAGAATGACCCTTCTGGAGGTGGCTGAGTCTTCCTGTCTGATAACAAAGAGAATCTGTGACCTATGATTGCCTCTTCCCTATGTAACTTCCTTTTCTATTTCCTCCATGCACCACCTCTCCCCCCCATCCCCTCAAACCCACTAACATACACATATACATACACAAACAAACACAAACACACATATTCCACCCTCCCCAAGGACCCAGTAAGGGCCACCCACAACCCAGGTGTCTGATCTTCCCTGGCAGTCTCCTTTCTGAGTTTCTGCTATGTGAGACAGAAAAGAGATTTTCGTAGGATATAAGTGCTTTGAGGTCTTTTAGGGGAAAACAGCAAAATTTCATTCTACTGAACATCTGAACAGAGGATATTAGGACAGAATGTTTAGTTTCCGTCTGTCTTTCTTCTTCTCTTCTTCCTTCTTTGTGCTGCTGGGTTTTGTCTTCTTACTACCCCTCTACACCCAGCCTGCTGAGTCTGTTCTCTCCTCCCCACCCCTTACATTCCTACTTCTATCCCAGGGACATTATGGCTCCTGGGATCTTGTTCACCCAGCAGGAGGTTACTGTATTGGGGGAGGGGAGGAAGACAGAGGAAATGGTAGAGAAAGTCCAGGGTATGAGGAGTTCACTTACTCGGAGTCAGGGACAGGACCCAGGCATCCAGTTCCCCTGAGCCTCTTGCCCTGGTCACCAGTGGTATGTGGAGATGTAGACGGTGGGGAAACGGCTCCCCTTTCCCCCCATTGCCTTCTCTATCTCACCCTCACCCTCCCACCCCTACTGTGGGTTCTGTTTTGACAGCTGTCTCTGTTTCTGTATCTGTCTTTTCAGCTAGAGCTAGAAAGCTGATCCAGAGGGCCTGTGGCCAGGGTCCTCCAGGGTCTCTGCCATGGAGACCTCAGGGGAAACAAAACCCAGGGCAATTGGGACAGGGACCCAGGCATATATGTGTGTGGGGTATATATATATATATATATATACCCCAGACCCAGTCCTTGAACCTTATGCTGAAAAAGGACTAGGTATGAGGGGTGGGGATGTCTGGGAGTTGGGGAAGGTAGCAGCTAGAGTGCCATCCAGGCCCTTCCCAAGAACAGATTAGCATTCTGCTCTTGGGGAAGCATGTACTTCCCCCCTCTCCAAGGATTAGGGAGGGAGTAGTAGTCTGAGGCAGGCCAAGGTATAGGAGTGGTACAGGAACAAGATGGGGCTAGGGTGTTACTAACTTCTAGGTAAAGATATTCTTAACTGGGGGTCTTTCAATGTGGGGTGTGTGTGTGTGTATGTATGTATACACTTACATACACATAGATAATAACTGTATTTAATATAATTGATTTCCTTTATGATTCCATGTATTTTACTTAGTGCATTTTAAAATGTAATTCCAAGAAGGGGTCCAAAGACTCCCCTAGCTGGCCAAAGCAGCCCAGGAAAAACAAAAAGGGTTAAGAACTCCCATTGTAGAGAACATGAATTTCTGGGTACAGGAAGTATTCTTACTTCTTTTCCATCAACTGAACACCCAAAAAAAAATTGAGATAATTTGCAATCATTTGTAAATACAGAGGTCAAAATGATTCTCTAGATTCTCTCTTCCTCTCTCACCTAGTCCCCCAGCAGTGAGACCTCTGGGGGAAGGGATAGAAAGTCTTTGTGCAGAGAGGGATGGAGGGTGAGGAGGAGACCTAGGCTCTGAGGGAAAGAATGGATTCTCAACCCTTCTCCTGATTTCCCTATTCTTCAGAGCCAGGCAGAGGCACACTACAAGGGCAACCGGCATGCCCGACGTGTCAAAGGCATTGAGGCGGCCAAGACCCGGGGCAAAGAGCCTGCCGTCAAAGAGCCTGGAGACTCAGCACCATCAGGCAACAGCCCTCCCAGTGAGGATGGAGGGGCCCTTCGTCCAGGTGTGTCTGTCATTCCCATGATATACATACACATGTGTACATATCACACACACTTATCCATATTATATATTATATATACATATTATATATTATGTATACATATATGTTTCTCTGCATCTTTCTGGTTGTCTATCTCTGCTTGACTCTGTATCCCTATGTCTCAAGTACAAGGAGGGAGAGACATATTAGACATCATTTTATCTGGGGAAAAAAAAAGATGTGCGGATTTCAGTGGACTCCAAGTGCCATATGTGGCTACAGTGCGATTTGGCAGGCAAAAAGCTAATAGGGTTAAATTTAGAGAGGCCCATCTTCCAGGAAAACAAGAGCTGATAGTGCCACTGTACTCTGCTGTCACCAGACCATATCTCAAGTGGTAATGGAGTTCAGAGTGGATGTTGATAAGCTGAAGACCATCCACAGGAGGGCAACCAGGATGATGAAGCGCCTTGAGTCTAGGCCATAGGAGGATCACTTGAAAGAACTGGTGACATTTAGCAAGCAGCAGACTGGGGGGATAGTGTATCTGTCTTCAAACACTTGAAAGGCTGTCAAGAGGAAGAGGGATTAAGCTTGTTCTGCTTGGTCCTAGAAGACAGAACTAGGGACCATAGGTGGAAGTTACAAAGAGGTACTCATAAGTGTTAGAGCTGGCCATTAGTGTGAAGAGCTGTCTTGGGAATGAATGGTTTTCACCTCATTGGAGAGCTTCAAGAAAAGGATAGATGACCACGTGTTGGGTGTGTGGAATTTTGGCGGGGGGGAGAATGAGTTTGACTAGATGGTCTTTGAGGTCCCCTTCCAACTCTGAAATTCTGATCTTTGTCATGCTTGGTCTTTTTTTGCCTCTATTTCTTTGTATTCTCTTTCAGCTTCGATCACTCTATCCTTCCCCCACCCCCAACTCTCTCCCTCTCTCTCAGTCTCTGTCTTTGCTTTCCCCCTCCCTCTCTCCCTTCTCTGTTTCTCTCCCATTTCTGTCTCTGTTTCTATCTCTCCTGTTTCTCTCCCCCATCTCTCTCCCTCTTTTTTCTCCCTTCTTTTCTCTCCCCCATCCTCTCTCCTTTCATCCTTATCTCTGTTTCTCTCCCCACTTCTTTCTCTTTTTCCTTCTCTCACTTTCCCTCTGTGTTTCTTTCTCCCCTCCTC
The DNA here is from genome assembly GCA_028646595.1 of Phalanger gymnotis. Taxonomy (NCBI): domain Eukaryota; kingdom Metazoa; phylum Chordata; class Mammalia; order Diprotodontia; family Phalangeridae; genus Phalanger; species Phalanger gymnotis. The sequence goes on from CM053623.1 coordinate 216,465,348, forward strand.
TCTCTCCCTCCCCCTCTCTCTATTTTTCCTCCTTTTCTCTCTGTCTCATTCTCTCCCATTTCTCTCCCCTCTTCTTTCTCCCTCTCTCCCTCTTTCTCTCTCTCTTCTCTGTTTTTCTCCCCTATTCTCTCTCTTCACTCCTTATCTGTTTCTCTCCTTTGCTTCTTTCTCTCTTTACTTTTCTCACTTTCCTTCTGTGTTTCTTTCCCCCCTCCCTCCTCTCTTTCTCTCCCCCCTCTCTCTCCAGCCTCTTCTCTGTTTCTTCCCCCTCCTCTCTCTCTGTCTCTTTCTGTCTCCCTCTGTCCTTTCTTTACCTCCCTCCCTTTCTCTCTCTCTCTCCCTTATCTGTTCTGTCCCCCCTTCTCTCACTCTCTCTCTCTCTTTCTCCCTGTCTCCCCTTCTCTCTTGCTCTCTCCCTCTCTCCTCTGTTTCTCTCCCCTTTCTTTCTCTCTCTTTCCCTCACTTTCACTTTCCCCCTCCTCTCTTTCCACCTCCTTTTCTCTTGGTTTCTCTCATCCTTCTCTTTCTTCTTCCCCTCTCTCTCTTTCTCCCCCCTCTTCTCTACCTTGTTCCACCTTCCCTTCTTTCCCTCTGTCTTCAAATATACACATGTATACACATAGAGTTAGGAAATATACATATAGATATAGAGAGGAAAACACTATATGCATATGTGTATGTACAGTGGTGTGTAAATTGGGATGAACTAAAATAATAAAATTTATTGGCTCATACTTTTACCCTTACAACTTTCTACATCTTTAAAAAACTTTTAATATGCAAATGTCCCTTTGCTGTAATCACTCATTTTACATGATTCTGCAATGAGTTTATAAGACTTTGACACATATTCTTTTATTTCTTATTATAAAACCACATCTTAACCACATTGAACATCAAGTTGCCTTAAAAGAGGAACAATCCATATTTCTAAGTTGAGCCTTAATTATAGACCGTGGGTTTTCAATGGAGTTTCTATCAAGTGAGTTCCTAGGCCACTGAGGCACATACATCTCCATCTCTAGGATAAATTTCTTATCCTTTCAGGATGTGTCATGGCACAAAGTTTGTGTGGACATAATCCATTTCCATTTAAGAATTTACATAATTCCAGAATGATTCTACTTCTCAAGTATATCAATATATTTAATAAAGAGTACATCATTCCCTTAATGGGGACAAGACTTTAGGGCCACTAGAAGTAAAAAAACAACAGAAAAACCCAAAACCCAAAATATTTTTTGGTGGATATTTTACAGTCTGGTGAGGAAGCCTAGATTGTACAGGCTCACTCAGACTTCTGATGACAGTTTTGAATGAATGAATGAATGAATTTAGTGAATGAATTCATCCTTGAATGAAAAAGTGAGTTTCATCAGTAAAAATCACATTTTCCCCAGTCGTCTGTAATCCAGTCTTTATATTGTCTTGCCTGTGACAAGCATTTTTTCTTCAGAGCAATGGTTAGCAGCTGTTTTGTTTTTTTTTTAACTTGTCTTCTCGTTTTTCTTCCAAGTTCAAGAAGCCTTCAAAGCACTAGAGAGGAATCAATAACATCCCATCCAGCTGCCAGGTCTCTCTGAAGGTCTTTGCTTGTTTTTTGAGAATTAATTAGGCTGTTTCACAGCAATAGTTTTTCCATTTCTTGGCATTGTTTTTTGTTGTTGACCTCACTTTCCTTTGCGCTTCAGTGCAGCTGATCTTGTTTCATTGTGGGCTTGAATGAATCTTGAAATGCTTGGCTTCCCCACACCAACAGCTTGCTGTAATATCTCTAACAGTCATTGAAGTGTGCTCATTAAGAGTGACACTTTTGCATGTTTCCTTGGAGTGATATCCACTCTTAAAAACCATAAAATTAAAAACACAACAAAAGATAACAATAAAACATGTATATATAATATGAAATTTAGCATTCAGCTGACAGAATTAACTAGAGGTGGGAAAACCAGCCCAGTCTGGTTTCATGTGATCAAGGTCATGCATACTGAGGCAGCCCAGAGCCAATAAAAGCACACAAGAATGATCAGTTCTGTCACAAAATGAAAACACATCAAAATTATTGCTTGTCCCAAGTAATTTGCACACCACTGCCCATATATAACGAGTGGTTTATCCTCTCTACATTTCTGTTTCAGTCTCTCTCTATTCCCAGATCTCCCCACCCAGGTAAGCCCATGAGCCAAGCCCAGAGACCCCAGTGATCTAGACTTTCCATCCTGTCACCCCCTAGCCCTACCACACCCCACTCCAGCTTTTCCTAGCACAGAGTCCCTTCTGTCTTCCCTGAAGCCCAACCCAGTGACTCAGAGGAGAAGGAGGTAGAATTGGCAATGTCTTGACCTGGCTCCCCTCCCCAAGAAGAGAGGCCCCTTCACAGGCGAGGGAAAATTCAGAAGTCCTGAGTCGTCTTTCCTCTGTACCCCACTCTTCTCTCTTCAGGAACAGTGAAAAAAAGGCAACTAGACTGGCAGTCAGGAGACCTGGGTTCTAGATCTGACTCTTCTATTAACTAGCTGCGTGACCTTGGGCAAGTCACTTGTCTATGGACCTCACTTCCTCATCTGTTAAAATGGCCTCCAAGGTCCCCTTCAGCTTAAAATCTATGATCCTATGATCTTGAAGGTCTCTCCTAGTTCTGCCTGCCAGCTGCCATTCCAAGCACAGTTTAGAGTCAGGAATCTGAGAGAGGAATAGGGAGCAGGGGCGAGGAAGGAGACACGTGGACCGGGCATCCTCTCCACCATTATCCTGATATCACAGCATCAGATATCAGTCACAATCTGATCCGAAGGAACTCAGGCATCCCTATACCTCCTCCCTCTCCTTGACTCAACATCCCCAAGCTAGGTGTGAAAAAGGGATCTAGGCTTGGAGCTGAGAGACTAAAGGAAACTAAGTTTGGGGAGAGAGATAGAAGGCCTGTGTTTTCCTGCTGCCTTTTCCAGCAGTAAAAGCCTCATGACCTTGGGCCTCAGTGCTCTCATCTGTTAAAAAAAAAGGCGGGGGGAAGACATAGAGAGGGAGAGTGACGCCTTCCTTGTCTACCTCTCAGGACTGTTGTGGAGATCAAACGAGATCATGGGAAATAAAGCTTTGAAAATGGTAAAGTTTGATCCAAATGTCAGCTATGATTATTGTTATTATTAGAGGAGACAACAACAGGGAGAGGAGGGGAGAAACAGTAGGCTGGCCAGACAGACTCTTGCCCTGGAATGCTTCTCTAGGGTTCCCTTCTTCACTCAACCTCCTTCACTCCCAGTCCCAGCCTCCCTCTGACCCGGAAACTGGATCATCTGTAGGAGCTGGAGTTTCCCTGTTGAGAGTTGAGAGGCTGGAGCCCAGACCCAGGACTAGACCCTGTGCATCTTTAATGGAACCATGAATTATAGAGCAGCCCAGCCCTGGTCCCTGTTCCTTCGCTCTCTCTGTGTATCTTTGTCTATCAGGTCTCTTGGTCTCTATCCTTGATCTCCTATCTCTATCTCCTTGATCCCATCTCCCGCTTTCTCAGTGCCTCTCCATGCATCTCCCCTTCCTGACCCCCCCTTCTAGCTTTCCTCTATGGGGGTGGGGCAGGGCCCTAGGGATCAACCAGGCCCCGAGCCGAGTGAGGCCAGGCCGGGCGGGTCCCAGATCAGCAGTGCTTCTCCAGCCTAGCCAGGCAGCCTGCCAGGACTCTGCTAAGTAGGGAGGGATGTGCTTATTCCCTGCAGGGGAGAACAGTGGAGGGAAGAGGGGAACCACTTGGTCATTACCAATTAGTAGGGTTGAAACCTTGAAAGGCAAGCTAGGTGCATACCCCAGAGAGCCAGGAGCTCTGGCCAGGATGTGGGGGGACTGGGTTCTTTTGTCTGAAGAAATTCAGGGTAAGAAATGGAAGCTCAACTTTTCCCTGGTGCCAGAGCCTTTTCTTCAGAGGCAAACCCTCGTGACCCCTGTGTTTCTTTCCCCATACTCCTAGTTGTGGTGGAGAACGGGCTAGGCCTGGCCCCCAGATCCCCTGAGAAGCAATCTGGTGTCCCCTCCCCACCCAATGTCCCAGAAACTGGACGGGCAGGGGCCAAGGGCGAGGGGAGAACTCCAGTGCCAGCCCCACTGCCAGGGGGCAGCAAGGAGGAAGAAGAAAAGGCCAAGAGGCTGCTATACTGTGCTCTGTGCAAGGTGGCTGTGAACTCCTTGTCCCAGCTTGAGGCACATAACAAAGGTAAAGTCCCCACCAACCTTTTGACCTTCCCAGTCCCCTGACCTCAGCTGACCCTGGTCCAGGACCTTCTTCCAGGCCTTGGACCTTGGCTACTACATCGGTCCAGCCTTATCCTCAGCTTCCCTGGGCCACCCCCTCCTCACTTCTGTTATGACCCTGAAATGTCTTATGTTCTCATTCTGAACTCTCAACAATCTCTCTGGCTATCTGAATTCTCTGCAGTAGGTCAGTCAGTCAGTCAATAAACATTTATTAAGTGCCAAGATGTACCAGGTGTCGTGTTTCCCCAACCCCAGTGAAGGCCTCCCCTTCCCTCCCCGACATCCCTAGTCTCAAAATTGAGGACCTGAGGTAACAAGGCCTCAGGAGTTAGGAGGGAGGTGCTGGGGTGTTCACTAGGAACCTGTATTCCCTGTTCTCCCTGGAACTTTAGGGGCATTAGAGAAGAAATCAGGGGGCCTAGGGGAATCTAACCTCCAGGCTCCTCTCTCCACCCCGCCCCCAATCTCAAATGCAGGTACCAAGCACAAGACAATCCTGGAGGCACGCAGTGGGCTGGGCCCCATCAAAGCGTACCCCAGGCTGGGGCCCCCCACCCCTGGGGAACCTGAGGCCCCTTCCCAGGACCGGACCTTCCACTGTGAAATCTGCAATGTCAAGGTCAATTCTGAGATCCAGTTAAAACAGGTAAGTTAGCCTTCCCCAGTGTCTATTCCCCGGGTTTTGGGAAGAAGTCCTCCCTAGGAAGGATTAAATCCCCTAAAAGTAGAGCTCGGGTGGCTTCGGTTTCCATTCTCCAGGGCTAGCATCATTTTCCTTAAAGAGTAATGAGTGGGTGACTCCACCCTCTCCACACCCCAACATTCTGGGCCAAAGCTCCCTCCTCCCTCATTCTTACCCCCGGCCCAATTTCCTGTTGAAATTCTGACCCGCCCCCTATACGCCCCTCTCAACTTTCCTTCAGCACATCTCCAGCCGGCGGCACCGGGATGGCATGGCTGGTAAACCTAACCCCTTGCTGAGCCGCCACAAGAAGCCACGAGGCGTTGGGGAACTGGCGGTGAGGCGGGGTGCTCAGACGGAGCCAGAGGATGAGAGTAATGGGAAGGGTGGGGGGAAGAGGTCTCTAAGGGGAGGGGCGGAGGGGCCTTCCGAGGCCTGAGGGTGGAGAGGGACCTTCTGCGGGTAGATAATGGATTGGGGAAAGGGTGCCAGGGCTCCAGCAGGCAAGGGGTAACCCCTGCCTCTCCTTCCCGCAGGGTACGCTGACTTTCTCAAAGGAGCTGCCTAAGTCCTTGGCCGGCGGTCTTCTCCCTAGCCCCTTGGCGGTGGCCGCAGTGATGGCGGCAGCGGCTGGCTCCCCGCTGTCCCTGCGCCCAGCCCCAGCTGCACCGCTCCTCCAGGGCCCTCCCCTCACTCACCCTCTGCTCCACCCGGCCCCTGGGCCCATCCGAACTGCGCACGGACCCATCCTCTTCTCTCCCTACTGACCCCAACCCTGAACCCCCAACCTCCCCCCCATTCCTATTGGGACCCAGGCTCTGGGCCCCCCCAAGCCCGCCCCCCTCCTGGCTTTTCCTGGGAAGGGGTCTCTCTTTCCTCCCCCAGACCACCCCGAGGTACGGGGTTCCAGGAATGGGAAGGGGGAAGCGGGGGAGGGGGGCTTCAGAAGGGGGGGCACCCCAGATCTCAGGGAACCCCACCCCTGCCCCTCCCTCTCCCTCATAAAAGGGGGGGCATCTCATCCCTAGCCCTTTTGGAGATTACTCCTCTCCCAAAAGCCATGTCCATCCAGTCCCTACCCCCAAACCTAGCACAAAAACGGGGTTCACAAGCCATGTCCAGGGTCGGGGTCAGGGGTGAGGGTCAGGAACGGATTTTCTTGGCAATAATCGGACTCTGGATCCCATACCCCCAAACCGAAGCGCTTCCGTGAACATCCCCATGGGTGGAGGGGGGGCAGGTGAGATCCGGGGTCCCTCATAAGCACTTTGGCATTTTGGCCTGCAGCCTCACTGTGTCCACCTGGCCCATCCTTCACCCTACCCCCACACCTGTTCCAACCCGTACTGGGGGCAGTATTTGTGGGGGGTGGACACATCCGGTGACACCCCCGCCCTCCCCCGTTATACACACCCAATCCCTAGCCTGTACTCTCTCCTCCAGCCCGGGTTTCCACTGTCTTCTCACCAGCACCCATGGTCCATGGGGGTATTGAGGGGGGCAGGGGGTGTCCGTCCAATCCGAATCCACCCCGGCCCTGCCTTCCGCAAAACTGTGAGCGAGCAAAAAGCAATAGAAGCCCCTTCCCCCCGCTCCCCCGCCGAAGGATTCGCACCCAGAGCTGTAGCCCTGCTCCCTGACCCCTAGCCCAATTACCTCACTCCCCTCCCCACCAGCTCCCTCAACTGCACAACTTGGGCGGGGGCGGGGCCTCTGTGTTTCTCTGTCCTCGGTGTTGTCTAATTCCTGCAGTCCTTGGGGAGGCGGCCCCCATCTGCACCACCACCATCACCTGTTTCTGCTTGATGATGTAGCATCTTCCGCCTCCCAACAATAAAGTCCAGATTCGTTCTGCCCTTCGCTCCCCAAACCTCAGTCTCTTAATTTCGTTCTCTTATCCCCACCCCCGGTGACCATTCTCTTGCGTGGTTGTTCCTTGGAGGGCCTACTGAGTCTGGGGAGGTGGTGAAGGTGGTGGTGGTGGGGCGTCCGGGAACTAGAGGGTGGAGAGGGTGGGGATGGTTGGTATCTCCAGCTGAGCATTTGAATGAGGACCACGTTCCCGTTTCTCTCCACTCCTTCCCCCGCAACTTCTAGTACTTAAGCTCAGCCATCCAGGAAAGGCAATTGCCTGCTTTAAGAGACACAGCGTTTCCACAAGGCGGCGTCAGAGACACACAAATAGAGAGACGAGCTCCAGCCTTTCGCGGCACCGGCGGGTGGAGAAGCTTAGTTAACGTAGTAAAACAGTTAAGGCCCCAATTCTAGCAGAAGCTTCTTATCCCTCCAGAGATGCACAAACTTCTGAGAGACTGGGTAGGGACACACGAGTGACTGAGCTTCTTGTGGGAGACACGATCACACACAGCGATCCACCAGGATCCACATTCATCTCTACCTAACACAATCAACGCACTTTCAGACACCGTGCGTGTGTTTGTGTGCACGCATGTAACCAGAAGTGCACGAGCACACATTCAGGTTTTGTAAGAATACCCTAATAATGTCTTCAACCAGGTTCTCTTTTAGAATTCAGCCCTGTCTTCTCCCCACCCTGTTTGTCTAGACCGAGGATTCTCAAACTCTTTGGTCTCAGGATCCCTTTATTCTCTTAAAAATCATTGAAAACCCCCAAAGAGCTTTTGCTTATGTGGGTTAAATCTTTCAATATTTTCTCTATTAAAAATCAAAACTGATTATTAAAAATATTTATTAAGTCATTAAAGATGAGCAATAAGAAACCCATTACATGTTGACATAACATTTCTTATAACGAATAACTATTTTCTAAAACAAAAAAAAATTAGTGGGAGGAGTGGCATTGTTTTCACACGTTTTTGCAAATTTCTTTAATGACTGACTTAAGAGAAGACAGTTGGATTCACTCATATTTGCTGCTGCATGCAATCTGTTGCAATGTGTTGTTTTGGTTGTAATATATGAAGAAAACCACACAGATATGTAGTTGGAAAGCGGATGAGTACTTTAATAGCGTTAGCATCATTATGAAAATAGTTTAACCTCTAGGACTCCCTCAAAGGGTCCAAGGACCACACTTTGAAAACCACTGCTAAGGATTCTCAAACATTTCGTCTACTTCCTGACTTTCCATAATCTTCCCATATCCTCTATTCAATATGAAAGGAATACATTTTAGAATTTACCATTCATATGCACATACAATGCAAAGATTGATTTCAATAAAATCATAGTGAGTTACAAATATTCCCTGACCCCTCTGATAAGCTTCTTGATGCCCCTTTGGGGTACTCCAATCATAGATTGGGAGCCCTTGATCAGGGAGATTGGAAACAGAGAGCTTAACTCAGAGCCTCACAAATACTCCTTTATTCGTGCCTTAGTGTTGGAGAAAGGGGAATAGCACCAGTCAGGTAGAAAGAGGAAAAACTAGGGGAAAGAGAAAGCAGTAAGGCAAGAACCTTCTCTGCGCTCTTGAGAGAAGGGGGACTTTGTGCCCAGAAATAAAGTCCAGCTATGCATTTGTTCAACCCTACAATGAGAACTAGGACATTGGAGAAAAACAGGAAGGAGCTGAGGGGAGAAGGAGAGACAAGGGCTAGCGAGCTTTGGGGTGGGGATGAAGAGAGGAAAGAAAGGACAAAGAATACTGGAGGAGAAAGATAGGGGCTGGAGAAATGCCAGTGAGACAGAGGGTAAAGGCTTGAAAATATCCTGGGGAGAGATGGTGAGACACTTCAAAGTAAGGCTGAAGAAAGGACATTTCTGGACACTTGGCTTAGGGCTTGCTCTTCTGTGGAAGCACATAGCATATTGCTGAATGTTTAATAAATGCTTGTTGATTGTGGAGAGAGATGCCAGATTCCTGAATCTTGCCTTAATTTACCGTCTTACTTGGTCTCCTTCACTAGAATGACAGGAGGAGGGATTATTAGAAAAGACACCTCAGCTGTCTCCTGGCCCCAGGGAAATGGAAGTCAAAGCTTCCTTGGGAGAGGAACCTATGATAACATCTCAGCGTAATTGGAAAAGAACTGGATTTAGAGGCACCAGTTCAGTTCAGTCGTTTTTCAGTTGTGTCTGACTCTTCATGACCCATTTGAGATTTTCTTGGCAAAAATAATGGAGTGGTTTGCCATTTCCTTCTCCAGTTCACTTTACAGATGAGGCAATTGAAGAAAACAGAGTTAAGTGACTTGTCCAGTCACACAACTAGTAAGTGTCTGAGGCCAGATTTCAGGAAGATGAGTCTTCCTGACTCCAGGCCTGGCACTCTATCTGCTGTGCCATCAAGTTGCCATTATTTCAGCCTTAAATATTGACTCTGCTATGTATTACCTATGTGACCTTGAATAATTCGCTTTTCTGGACCTCCTTTCCTCATATATAAAATGAGTCAAGGTAGAGCCTTCTCATGTTGGAAAGATACCTAGTGACCTCCCTTTCCTAGAAGTCTTCAAGCAAAGACTGGATTACCATATGTTGGAAGAGGAGCTATAGAGGCCCCCCCACCACCACACACAGGTATAGGTTGGACTAGATGGCCTCTGCCACTTTGAGATGTAATTGAACTTAGGAGTCCTACTTTATGAGGTTAGGGTGGGAGGAGAAGGTGGTTATTGAGGGAATGAAGAGTCTGGTTTCTAAGAAGGAAGCAGGCAAGAATTGAAGGGGTCTGGAGTAAGGAAGTAGGTGAGGGGATTTCAACAGAGAAGCCAGCCAGTACTTCATCAGCCCTACCGGAATAGAGCAAAGAGGCCAGAGATGGGGGAAGAGGAAGAAGGATGTGACCAGAGAATTTGGCAACTTTGGAGTGTCCAGATACTTTCTTGGTATAAAATCCATTTCAGATGCTGGAGACTAGACATCATTTGCTGTAGTTAACCACCAGTAGACTATAACTTAGGTAAGTTGGCTTTACATTATATTTGTGTAAAAAGAGGAAGTATACCGGGGTACTGGAGCCTATTGGGGAAGATCTATATTTCCATTCTATTCTACATTTTATTCCCCAAGGGGGGACAGATCTGGGCTCACTGAGGCACTGGAGGTTCTGGTAGAACCTGGGGAGTAATTAGAGGGCATCCTGACTCCATTGCATTGGATGCAGTATTGAGGGAGGGAAGAAGAAAGCATTGGAAATTCAAGGAGTTAATTAGGTAGTCTCTGAGGATAAAGAGAATCCTCAGGAAGATGAGAGGGTTAAGGATCTTGGGAGGAATTAGGAAGGGAGAAGAAAGATGAAAAGGCCTAGGAAGAGGTGTGAAAGAATTTTTGAGTTGTAAAATTTGGATACAATTTGGGTGAATAATGTTAGTGAACTGCAAAAATGGGATATATACAGGATGAGAGGCTGTGCCCCCAACTTCTGATTTCTTCTCCCCTCTGTAGATACTCAGTTCTGACCCTCTGGCCTCTGCACTATGTTGAATACCTCTGATGATGCCAACTTTTCTTGCTACCACCCATCAGTAGTGGACTATCGTTATGTCGCTGTAGTCTGGGGTGTGGTGGTGGCAGTGACTGGCACTGCTGGCAACCTGCTTACCCTGATGATCGTGGGTGCCCAGCCCAAGCTCCGTACCCATTTCAACTTTCTCATTGCCAACCTCACATTGGCCGACCTCATCTACTGTGCTCTTCTGCAACCATTTTCTGTGGATTCCTACCTCTATCTTCGCTGGCGTACTGGGGCTACTTTTTGCCGAGTCTTTGGTCTCCTCCTCTTTGCAACCAACTCTGTCGCCATCCTCACCCTCTGCCTCATTGCCTTTGGTAGATACCTTCTCATAGCCCATCCTACCCTCTTTCCTCGGATCTTCACAGCCAAGGGAGTGGCATTGGCATTGGTTGGTACATGGGTGTTGGGCGTGGCGAGCTTTGCCCCACTCTGGCCTGTCTACATCCTGGTGCCTGTCGTCTGTACATGTAGCTTTGACCGAATCCGGGGACGTCCTTACACCACCATCCTAATGGGCATCTACTTTGTGCTTGGGCTCAGTTGTATTGGCATTTTCTATTGCCTCATTCACCGTCAAGTGAGGCGGGCAGCCCAGGCACTGGACCAGTACAAGCTACGTCAAGCCAGCTTCCGAGCTGGAAATGTAGCTGGGGCTGAAGAAGCCCTACCTGGGCACTTTCAAGAGCTGGACAGTGGTCTGGCATCAGAGGTGACCAGCCAGGGGACATCATCTGAGCCAGGTAGTACACTGGAGAGTGACTCATCTAAGATAGGAAGCCAAGAAAACAACAGATTATCTAGGGTAGAAAAGAACAGCCAAGGGGTGGCTACCCGCATGCCACCTGCTAAAGTGCCAAAGAAGGCCCAGGATGGCTCATCGGAGTTTGGGAAAGTGACTCGGATGTGTTTTGTGGTGTTCCTCTTTTTTTCCCTCAGTTATATCCCTTTTCTGCTTCTTAATATATTTGATGCTCGGGTTCAGGCCCCACGAGTCCTGCACATGCTTGCAGCCAATCTCACCTGGCTCAATGGTTGTATCAACCCTGTACTTTATGCAGCCATGAACCGTCAATTCCGTGAGGCATATGGGTCCATCCTGAGACGGGGACCTCAGAGTTTCCGAAGACTCCGGTAACACTTTAGGCACTGGGAGGAAACAGGTCCCACCTACACTACCAACAAAGTGGGCATCATGGCCATAGGCACAAGCAGGACATGTGGATATCCTCATGGCCTGAGTCTCTTCTGTGCCCATCTTTCTCACTTCCCTACCCTCTTTCTTTGTATCAGCATTACTATTAATAAACAGACTTTGTGGTGTTTGTCTCTCCAATTTGGGTCCTGACAAAGAGGAACCAGGACTGGGGCTCAAGCTGGGCTAAAAGTTGGGAAGCCCAACCTTGAGACCATCACTTTACCTTTCATTTATATAATCTCTAAGGCCCCTTCCAGTTCTAAAATCCTATAATTCTAGGAGGACAAGGGAAAGATAACCAGGATTCACAGCTGGAAGATTTCAAAGCCTAATTAAAGCTAATTTGCATACAGTTGCAAGTTTTTTCATTAAAATTTCCAGAATGCCCCACCTTGCAGCCCTAACTCCTTTTTTCCTAAGGTCCCCCAGATGGAAATATCCTGCAAATACCCCAGTTCTGCTCTGGTGTCACTGGCCCTAGTCACAACCTATTCACTTGTGGGTAGGATGTTTAAGTTGTGTCTTTGGAAACTGAGCAAGAAATTTCTGGGTATAGATATTGGGGGGAAGCATGTTAGGGTTAGAAGGTAGAATGCCAAGCTTCCAGCCCTCATTCTGGCCTTCTCCTCACAGTTTACCCCACCCCCATCGGCTGCAGTCATCACTTTCTCTTGGGAAAGAGGAACAGTTGGGAAGGAACCTTAGGGGCCAGGGGAGTCTATATAGGGGGCCAGGGCCTCCCTATCCCGAGAAGAAGGAAGTGAGAAGGTAGTGTGTCCATGGACCACATGTGGCCACTAGATGATGCTGGTTTCACATTTTCCCACCTATGGGGGTGGGGGTGGGGGTGGGCATCTGCTCAGAAGTTCCATCACCTTCCTCAGTTCTTTTCCCATTTCTCAAAGACTGGAGGTGGGGGAGGTGGGGGGGAAGAAGTTTCCTATTCTGAAACAGGGAGTTGCTGAGGAAGAAAGGTGATTCTTATAATCAAAGTAAAGTTAAACAGACACCAAGATTTTAAACATCCCCAAGGCCCCCCTGCCCCCGCCCAGGGTTAGGAAGACTTGAACTCAAAGAGAGAAGCCTATTCAGGGAGAATGCAGACAGACACAGACCTTCCTGTCTTCTTACCCCTCCCCCCAACATATGGATAGTATCATATCCAGGAAATTTGAGGAACTCAACGACCTGACCTCCCAATCTATGGCTTTATCTTCTAGATTCCCCCTTCTCAAAATAAATTACTCATAAACACAGTAGAATCTTCGCTCTTGGGAAAGGTGTGAGAAAAGGAAGAGGAAAAGGGAAGAGAGGAGAGAAGAGAAAGGTGGACAGGGGAATTATGGAGTCTCCAAAGGGCTATTTGGTAGAAACAAGAGAACATGATCTTCCATTGCGGCAAGAGGCTTTGGGGTTAGACTCCAGAAAAGATATCTCAGTTGGCAGGGAGATTCTGAAGCCAACAGGGGGTAAGAAAATAAAGGGGATAGAACAGCCCTTCCACCCCTTCTTGGGAAACTCCGAAGGAGGATGCCTAGGAAGCCGCAGCACCCTTCCCAGTTTCAAATGGCTGGAGCCTATGTGACCAGGGTGAAAATATGGATGGGAGTGAATGTATGCCTGCATGCCTAAGTGTAAGCATGATGGATAATGGATGAACTCATTTAGTTCCATGCGATTCGACGTGCATATGTGTTCATGTGGTGGGAGCATGGCATAGTGTTTTTTTGTGAGGTGCATGCTAATGCCTCTTTGTCTCTGTTTCTTATTTCATTAGTAGTTCTATGTCTTTTCATCAGAGTCCTTCTCATGCCTTGCCTTTCTTTTTCTTCTCAGCATATGTACATTCCTCTCAGTTAGTCTATCTCTGCATCTCTCTCTCTCTCTCTCTCTCTCTCTCTCTCTCCTCCCCCCCTCCCCCTCCCTCTTCTCTCTCTCCCCCTCTCTTCCACCCTCTTCCCCTCTCTCTGCTGCTTTCTCTCTTTCTCTGTCTCTCTCTGGCAGATTTATGGTCCTTTCAGAGACTGCCATTGGCTAAGCTCTGACAGAGCCTGATTTAGCGCCCTGCCCCATTGGTTGAGCCTGACAGGCCGATTTACGAGTTGTCCTGCCATTGGCCGAGCTTCCCAGGCTCTGATTTATGGTCCTATGGCTGGGGGAGTAGGGGTGGGGGTGAAGGGAGGGGGGCTGGAGAGAGGATGCTCCTCCTTTCCTCCCCTCCCCCCTCCTTTCTCCCGTCTAGCTCCTCTTACCTCTCCCTCCCTTTTCAAACACAACCCCCTCTTCAGTTCCCTCCTCCTTTCTCTCAGGGAGAAAGATGGAAGGACTTAGGAAGCAAGATGGGGGCAATATAGAGGTGGGGGCTAGAAGAGAGAGATGGAAGAGTAAAGGAAGGCTGAAGGAAGGAGATGAGAGAACTGAAAAGAAAAGAGGGATTCTGAGGCTGGGAAGGAAAAATGGGGAAATTAAAGGGCAGAGACAACGGAATTGAGGAAAGATGGGGAGACTGAAGGAAGCTAGCACGGGGAAGGATGTGATTTCGGGGGACTGATGAGGAGGAGAAAAGGAATTTAGGAGGCTGAAGATTTAGTCCCTTCCCATACCCTAGAAATAGACCGGCAGACCGTTACTTTGCTTTTCAGATCTGTTAATTCTCCATATACACACCTTCCACTTTGAGAAACAGGTCAGAGGTACACAGACACAGAGACAGGAGGGAGCAACAGGGGAGACGAGAAAAGAGAGAGACACAAGGGGGAGAGAGAGAGAGAGAGACAGAGAGAGAGACAGACAGAGAGATGGACAGAGACAGAGACTGACAGAGAGAGATTGAGAGAGAGAGTGAGACAGAGAGAGAGAGACAAAGAGACTGACAGAGAGAGAGAGAGAGAGAGAGAGAGAGAGAGAGAGAGAGAGAGAGATGGAATTTAATTAGGTTTGGAAAGCAACTTAATAAGAAGAGGTCAGATTGCAGGGGGTAGAACTCCCCTACCCCCAAACAACCTCCCTCCTCCTTCCCTCCCAAAGACACCCAGTGGGATTTTTCAGACCCCTTGATGCCAGGAGGCTTGGTGAGCGGAGGGGTTTTAGCACCATACCCCTGAACTCCTCTGTTCTGTCCTCTTCTTAGTTAAATGTATCAAGTTTAGTCTACAGGCTTTGAGAATATTTGTGTTCTAGCAATCAATACGCATTTCTTATTCAGATTAATACAAAGAGTTAGAAATACAAAGAACAGTGCTCACCCTCAAGGAGCTGGCAGGAAACAGGGCATATGACATGTATGTAGAGAAAAGCATATAAAATGTGTACCAAATGAAGAAAAGGTAGTTTGGGAAGGGAGGCCTCTAGCAGCTGGGGAGTTCAGGAAATACTTGAGTTTTAAAGGAGTCCTAAGAGAAAGAAGGGAGGAGGGAATCGCTCCAAATGTGAGGGACAGCTGGTTCAAAGGCTGAGAGGTGCGAGATGGAGCATCATCTTTAAAGACCAAACAGAGGGATTTTCTATCTGATCTTAGTGGTAACAGGAACTTTACTGAGGAGCAGGGTGATGTAGTCAGATCTGCATGTTAGGAAAATCACTTTGGCAGATGTGGGGCAAAAAGATGAAAACTTGAGACCCAGAGACCAAATGGGAAAATAGCCTCCTTTTCATAATAAATAGTCCAGGTGAGAGGAGATGAGGGCCTGACCTAGACTGGTACCTGTGTGAGAAGAGAAACTGTATTGGAGGGATGTTGCAGAATTAGAAATGAAAAAAATTGGCATTCTGTGGTTGGATACCTTGATTCAAGGTTAGGAACATAGTTGATGGGAAAGGTGGTGATTCCTTTGACAGTAAAGGGAAGTTTAGAAGAGGAGTTTGAGAGGGAAAAAATAACTTAAACGTGTTAAATTGGAGATGCCTCCTAGACACCGATTTTGAAATGTCTGAAGAGAAATTAGGGCTGAAAATATGGATTTGAGAGTCATCTGCATAAAGAGGATAATGATGATGATGACACTAGTTGTTGAGAGAGAAGAAAAAAAGGGTGTAGGATAGAATCTTGGGCTATACTCACACATATCAGGAATGACCATTTTGGCTGTCACGAGCAGCCTTTCTCCCGGCCCCCAGACTCTTGGGGTATACTCACACATATCTGGAATGATGTGTTATGATGATCCAACCAAACAGACTGATAATGAGCAGTCAAACTGGAAGGAGAAGAATCAGGAGGGAGTGGTGTCATGCAAATCCAGACAGGGGGGATTATCCAGGAAGAGAAGGTAATCAATAGTGTTGAATATTGTAGAGAGAGACCCACAAGGATGGGGATTGAGAAAAGACTGTCAGATCTGGCAATTAAGAGATCGTTGGTAATTTTGGAAAGAGCAATTTGAGTGATAAAGGAAGCCAGATCGAAAATGGTTTAGAAGAGAGTTGAAAGGAGAGAAAGTGGATGTACTTGGAGCAGATGGCCTTTTCAGGGGGCTTCACTGAGAAGGAGAGAAGACCTTTAAGATAATAGCTGCATATTGGGGGGGGGGCAGCGTGAGCAGTGCTGGAGGGAAACAAATAGCGGGCCATTGTGGGAGTCCCTAGTCAGGGCTCTAACTTAGCTGCTTGCCCCTTCTTCCACTGGCCAGAGAAGTGAAAACCTTGGTTCATTGTGGGGACTGTGGAACTATGGCAGAGGAGGGCATGAGGGGTCTTCATTCCAGAAAATTCCCCAGTGGGACATGGGAATTCTTGGAGCAAACAAAATTGAAGGTACAACCAGAGATTTTTCATGGTCCCTCAGCTTGCCGATAGGATGGGGATTGGGCTTTCCCTTCTATCCTCGGAGTTGTAGTTGCTGAGGAGCTGAGAGGAGGCTAGAAACACAGTCGTGGCCTTTTCTGCTGTTGCCCCTCTGTCTCCATAGGAGAGGAAGATTTGAAACACCCTCTCATGGTCTGGTTCCTGGGAAAAGAGAATGGAAATGTGGGGCCTGGGGCATGCACCTCCTACAAGTCCACACCTCCCCCCTCTCCCCAGCCCTATATGACACTGTAACGCCACACACACACACACACACACACACACACACACACACACACACACACACACACACACACACACACCGCCCCATCATCTCCTACTGCTGAGAGAAATGGAAAAAGACGAAGGTCTTTCCATTGATCCCAGTACACCAGAGAACCAAGTTACGCTTCTCCAGCCCTAGCCCAGATCTCATCTACACCCCCACCTCTGTTTTTGTGTCCAGGTATCCCTGATTCTCCCAATCTAGCCCTCTCTGACCCAAATAGGGCTTTTTCTGGGACTGGGCAAACAATGGTGGTGGTAGGAGGCAGATAGATTCGTGAGAAAAGGTACGAAGAAAGAACCTGGGGCGACCCACTACTGTTGCTTTCGGCCATGTCTGGCGTCTTACTCAGACAGGTCCTCTAGAAAATGATCATCCTCACCCCTAATCCCAACCTCCTCAGTCCCTGAGGCAGGTCAGTACACACAAGAAAACTGGGTTACCGGGGAATGGAAGAGGAGAGTCGGGATCCGGGCTGGCCCTTTAAGAGCCACTTAGGGTCAGAGAGCCCAGGCTACAGGGAAGGGAAGGAGCTGATGTCAGAAGATAGATGGGCAGCAAGATGGGGATTGATGCTAATGGGGGAGCTAAAGCTAAGTACCCAGACACTCTAAGGGCAGAACTGCAGATTTGTCTTCCTTATGCTCACCCCCACCCCACTGCAAACCAGGGCTGTAAATCTGCTGCCTAGATTGGGGAGGGAACCAGACACGTGTCCCTCTCCCTCTCCTTCTCCCTCTCCCTTTCCTTTCCTATCCTCCTCTCCGATTCCCCTCAACTTCTTTTGTCTTTTCCCAACCCTCTCCATTAACACACACATCCATCCATACTCAACCTTACATCCATTGAAACTCCCAGTCTCCAAGGGATCATGGACAGTAGAAAGATTTGAGGGTAGACTGCAGGGAGAACCGATAATTGTAGGTCTGCGACAAAATGAAAGGGGAGGTGAGGATAATTTCTTCCTTTGAGAAGAGGAACCTGAAGGGCCTGGTGAATTCAGTTTCCACATACTTTTTCCCCAGGCCATTTTGGCTGGATCACAAGCAGCCTTTCCCCGGCCCCCAGACTCTTCATAGCTCCACTACGGTGGCTAGAGGGAAAAAAAAGGTCTGGCCCCCAAGGTCAAGGGCCAAGGAAATGGGGAAGAGTTTTCAAGCTGATTGTGTATAGAAGGGGCAGGGAGCCTCAGGTCTGCTCAATCACAAAAGTGGGGGGAGGCGGTGGACGAGTGTTGGGGTGGAGGAAAAAGGTGTGTGTGCTGGCCAGAAAAGGGCGTGTGTGTGTGTGTGTGTGTGTGTGTGTGTGTGTGACACATTTCCATTCTCGAGCTCTGGACAGTGTGGGAGGGACTCTAGAGGCTGGTTTGATTTGGGAGCCAGCTCAGGAAAAGGCGTGAGCCATCCAGAGAGAGATATATAGTCCAGTTTCTTGGAAACTCCCAGACCAACCCATCTCCCTCCTCCCTGTCCCCCTCCCATTCCCACCCTCACGCCCCCCACCCAGCCTGCTGACAAGAGAATATTCAGGCCAACATTCTATTTACTGTAAAGGCACAGACACTCCAGCGGCTCCTTCCCACTTGCCTAGGATCTGGGTGGGGGTGGGGGGACTGGGTGTTTGTGAGCTTCTTCAAGGTGACTAAGATTTGGCCCCAACAAGGCCAATTCTATCCCTTTGCCACCATCCAGGCAGGACTGTCTCTCTCAGTTTTTAGGGGTTCTGGGGAAGTTGTCGATGTTCCCCACTCCTGGTTATGGTGTGATCTTGAGAAGCCCCCCACCCCAAACCTCCCCTGACAAACTCTCTCACTGCTGCATTACCCTTATTCCTTTTGCCCAGCCCTGGATGGGGTTGGAGAAAAGTGTCTCTTTCCTTGTCACGTTCCACTGATGCCATGCTTTGGAAAGCCAGAGGCTGTCATGGAATACTCTCCCCCTCCATTTCTGCCACCCCAGTCTGAAATCACTCTGGCACCTTTGGCTTTCTAGCCTGGCTTCTTGTGCACCATTGAGTCATTCTCTCCACCCCGCTCCCCCAGACTTCAGGAGCAAGGGAGGGAGGGAGAGAATGAGACAGGAAGGAATGAGCTATTAGAAGGGAGTATGAGGCATGTAGTCTCCGAGTATCCCGATCAGTTTCCCCAACCCCAGTCAGGGTCACTGCCCCCAACCCTTTCCTCCAGTCCACTTCCCCACCCCCAACAATAAATCCTGCCTTTGTCTTTCTCTCCCAGCCGCCCCAGTAGGCTGGGGGTCAGAGGTTGGGAGTGAGTGTGTATGTGCAGGGGGGAGGGGTCAGTGTGTGTAGGAGAAACAGAAGCAAAAGAAGGAAGGGGGAACAAGAGGGAGAGATGGTCAGGAACAGCTGGTGGGCAGGCACTGAGGGGCTAGGGAGGAGAGGGGGAAAGGGAAGTGCACCCCCTCTCACAGGGAATGGGGCCTCTCTGCTTCATTGATTCAGGCTGCAGCATTTGGCCTGCCAACATTCCTAAAGTGCGGCCCAAAATTTCTGGGAAGAGATGGGAAAACATGGGAATGGCCCCCACAGCATGAGGAATGCCAGGGAGATGGGGGAGAGGGGTGGGCTTGAGGCAAAAAAGCTAAGGAAGGTCACCATATAATGGGAATGCTGTGGGAATGTGCTGCCCCTTCCCCCAAAATACACATAGGATTTATGGGCCATCAGAAGTAGCCTGCCCCAGGAGAGCCAACTTTCCCACTAGGCCTTCAAGCCCTTTTTCTGCCTCCTTTCTCAGACTTCCCTTTTCTTTGGTGTTTCTCTCTACCCTATGCCTTCTCAATCTATTCCTTTCCCAATCTCTTTTGTATTTTTTCTCTTCCCTCTAGGCCCTTTCTTCCTGTTTCTCCATCTGGTAGTTTGCCTCTTCCTTACTCAAACCGTCCCCTAACCTCTTCCTCCCTTCCTATCCCCTTTCAGCCTTCCCTTCTTCCTTTTCCCTACCCTAGCACCTCCAGCTTCAAGGAGACCCCAAGAATCAGGTACCAAAGGAGAACTTTCACGTTGGAGTCATATAAGGGGTTCAGGCCAGGAGAGTATGGATCAGATTCGTAACCTTTTTTCGTGTGGTGGTCTGGTAAAACCAATGAACCCCTTCTCAGAATCGTGTTTTTAAACAATTAAAGAAAATGCTAAATTTCAGTTAGAGGTTATTTAAAAAGAAAATGTAATTTTCTTTTCCCGTTCAAGTTCATGGACTCCTGAAATCTATCCATTAACTCCTTAGGGGTCCATGGAGCCTTGGATAGGAATGCTTGTCCTAGCGGAAGTAGGAAGGGAGGCAGAAAACTTAGAGAGAGGTAAGAAAGAAGAGTGGAATAAGAGATGAAGCAGTCAGGGTCCAATGGGGTGGGAGGTGATCCCCTGGAGACAGTGGCTGAGAGATATCCTCTGAGCCAGACTGAGACCTAGGTAGACAAACACAAATAGAGAACACAAACCCAGACTCTGCTAGAAGCCAGATGCCAGGTCTGAAGAGAGGAAGGTTTTGGCTGGGTCTGGCTAAACTCCAGACATCCTTGTCTCTGCTGCAGACAGAAACTAAAGCTGCTTGTCCCCTCCCAGACTTCTCCCCCTGCCCTATTCCCCCTCCCCAACCCAATGACATCAGCTTTGGCTGCTTCTGCCCCCAGTGGCCCACTGGCTCTGCTGATGACACATCACTGGGGTGAACTAAAGGCAAAGGAAAGACTTCACCAGAGGGAAGAGCAAGGGCTTGGGGAGCCCTTGGGGGATAATGGTAAAGAGGAAGAGGGGCCAGAAGCACTGGAAGCAGAGGGCCTAGGGCTAAGGGACACTGGGGAAAGGGGTAGGGGCTGCGGAGGAACTTGAGGAAAAAGATCTAAGGGGTTTAGGGAGCACTAAATCACCCTGTGGGGGGGATCACCCTGTCTGTGCTCAGTAGGGTGGGGAAAGGGTAGAATTGGCGAGGTGGGGGGAGATGAATGGGGGAATTGCCACATCTGGCAAGCAGGTGTTTGGCACAATTAAATCTGCAGTTGATTTCCCAGCCAAAAAAGCTGGGGGTGGGGAGAGGACCTGCCAGAGTCCCCTCAGGGTTGATGGAGGCTGAGTTTATAAAGCTGAATTGAGGAAGGGTGAGAAGACATCCACAGAGACAGGCAGAGATGCAGTGAGATGGAAAAGAAAAAAAAAACCCTGAAACAGTGAGACAAAGGCAAACTCAAGATGAAAGGCACTTAGTGAGCTGGAACCCAGGCATTCTGTTCTTATCTCCTTCCTCAATCCACTGTGGACAGACCTATTTGGCAATACTGACAGCTAAAGTAAGACAGGTGCCACATTGGGGTTCTAGTCCTAGTGAGGGAGGGGAGGCAGGAAAGGACAGTCAAGGTTTGACTCAGTTAGGAAACTGAGGACAGGTCTGATCAGAACCTAGATATCTGGGCTTCCAGACTTGATCTTCTATGACAATAAGTGCAGGGATTTGGGGGAAGGAGCGGGGCCCTCAACAGGGCAAATCAGTCAGGGTTGAAGATGTTTGGAGGGGAGAGTTGCATTTCCTCAGTTCAGACAGGAGAGGGCACTGGTAGCTAACCATCAACCCTGTGGAGCAGCGCCTACCCCATCTTGAGCCCCACATTTCAGATGCAGGAGAGGTGGGGAGGGTAATGGGAGTTGGTCCAATTCCTAAGGCTTCCTCAGCTTGCCTCCTGGCCCAGCTATGAGGCTCCAGAAGGAGCAGAGTCAACTGCTCAGAAAGCAGTGAGCCCAAACAAGCGAGGGCACCCGAGGCGGATCTTGCCCAGGGCCCCCTTACTGCTTCTCTTCACTCACAGCGGTTTCTCAAAGATCCCCAAAGCCTAAATCCAGCCAGCTTTGCGTGCCCTCAATGCCTCTCTCATAGTCCCTGTGTGGGGGAGATCCAACTCTACAACTAAATTAGTACTATGGGGGGGTTGGTTCCCCCCAAAACAGAGAAGAGAGAGAATAGGAGTGGGAAGAGAAACAAAGCTTACTCTGTCACCAAGGCAACCATAAAACCTCCAGCTAAATCTATCTTGTGAGCTCACCGCTCCATTAACATGCAGGGCCAGGCTCTGCGCCAGCCCGAGCCACATTCATTTGTGAGAAATAAAGGTGGGGGGAGGGGGCTGGCGAGGAGGGGGAAGCAGGGCTCAGGAGGCACAGGGGAGCTTGTGAGAAGAGGTTATTTACACCACCGTCCTGACCTTCTGGAGCAGTGCTGGCTCCGATAAATAACCCGCTCAGCACCGTTTTAGGGGGGGTAGTGGGCTCAGGGAAGGGGAGCCTGTCTGCTGGAGCAGCCCCCATGCAGGTGCATGACTCCTGGTTACTGATGGCACAGGAAGGAGGCAGCTGGGGTGGGGGGAGGAGGTAGAGGAGAAGGGAAGATGGGAGGGAGGAAGTTCTTTGGACCCCAGATAGAGGAAAATGCCACCTCCACCCCACCCCTCAACCTCATTTCTAGGTGAAGGGACAGTGGGATGCCAAGGGGAAAAAAGCCTGTAAATTATGTTTAGAGAAAAGGGTAAGGGGAATTCCTGAGGTGGGAGGAAAGAATGTTGAAAGGTTAGAGCGTGAGGGCTGGAAGAGTGAGCACACCAGCTATCCAAAAGAGGGACACCTTCCCCCAAAAATACACCAAAGGCAATTTGGAAAAAAGATGCTTTATTCCCAGTCTTTTGTGCAGGGCAGGGTCCTTGGGCAGCTGCCCTCCATTTCCCATGAGTCTGCCCCATCCCCATCTCTTTCTCCAGGTCTTTTCTACTAAGAATGTAGCAAATTGGGGGTGGGCAGCTGTGAATGTTTCAGACTTAGGACAATGGCAGGGCAGGGAACAGAGGTCTGTCTCTTAAGGGAAGCTAAGAAGCAAGGTCACACCAAAAGATGGTGGTCGATGTTCTACCTTCCCAGGAAACCTCAAAAACTCACTTATTTAACTGAAGGTCACGTATTTGACAGAGGCTTCACAATGGCAGAACAAAGCTCCAAACCAGCCCTCTCTGTTGTCCTTGAAGATAAATCTTTACCTTGCCCCAAACTGACTCTCCTAAGGGTAATCCAACTTTTTCTCACTGCCTTTACCCGCACCACCACCCTCCCCGCCCCGCCCTGCCCCAAAAGAACCCTATACCCTGCTGCCCAGCAGGCCTGAGGAAAGGCCAGTAAGAGGGAAAAGGTTAAGATCAGGGTCTATAGACACAAGGCTGAAACGTTTATCTCAAATGTGCAGGGCCACGATGGGGTCTGAAGGAACCCAGAGGATGAGAGACATAAATCTAGCCCCCACCCAAATCCTAAGCAGAAAACCCTTCTTTCAGTGACTGGAGACTGAGCTTTCTCATCCAGGAGACTGGCTCTGTCCCAGAATTAGGGAACATGGTGTACAAGACCCCATTTGTGGAGAGTGGAAATTTACTGGAGATTGACTAGGCAATAGAGACCCCCAAGACACACTGTTCTCGGCCATGGAATAGCGTGGGCCTATAAATTAGGCCTGGAATTGGGGTTAGGGAGAGTTACAGTGAGTAACTGAGGAAAAGCAGTGTCCACCTCTACTGCAACCCTCCTCTCCCAACCCCTATCCCATCCCAGTTAGAGAATTTTTCAGCAGATGTGTTGCCTGCCTCTCTAAGATGCTTTTCTCCTTTCTTTAGAAGGCTAGGGGTAGTAAGCAGGAATAAGAGGAAATACAGAAGAATGATAAAATCTGGAGGCCTCTGGATAGAACTATTCCTCTTCTCCCTGTATTGGGATGATGGCCAGGGCACATGCAGGGTGAGACCAGAAAAGGAGAACAGCATATTCTTCCTAAAGTTTTGGTCTGGGGGCATCATCCTGGTCTCCCTGTTCTGTTCCCAGCTCTGCTAGGGCCTGGGCCACTTTCAGAAACCTCACTGCTTGAATGATAGGACAGATGAGAAAGCTGGAAAGGACATAACCCCTCTCTTTGTTCAATCCTAGTTTTTGGTCTTCAGGATAATTTTGAGAAGAGGAGAAAAAGAGAGAAGGCAAAGAAAAGTGGTGACAATAGAAGGCCCTTAGTCCTTTGAAATGGCCCTGAGACCATCAGTGCAGTGCAAGAGGGGTGAGGATGGGGGGGTGGGGTGGGGGCATCACAGTAGACAAGTGGCTAGGGAAGGGATGATGGGGGGGCAGTAACGAAGTCTTCATCGAAGCAGTGACCATTTGATCTGCTCCTTCGCTGACTGTAATACCTGCAGACACAGCATGATCACACAGTGAGACTTTGGTTGGGGAAATGGGGGCCTTCCCATCTTCCTTGGGGTTAAGTTTCCTACTCTCTTTGCCTCCCTCCAAAGTCTAGTTCCCTTGGTTTATAATGGGATATTAAAAAATATCACGGGGGTTATGGGAAGCCATACTCAGCTCTAAGATGCAGGGCAATTGTAGATAGCCTGTTAGTTTTCTGAACCCTTCAATGAAAAAACCTTGAGGGAAAAAACCACACAAGCTGGGGAAAATGCCAAGAAAAATGGGCTCTAAGGTACAATTCCTGATAAAAATTCCCAGCAGGCAGAAAACAAAGTCCCTCCCCTGTATCAGGTAAGACAAGTGATAGCTGAAACCATGGAAAGATGGATCTGTCAAACCCGAACATTCTGGAATGTGCATTCCCAGCTTTGCCTTCATTTGAATAATAAGAGAGAGAGAGCACAAAGACCATCTGCTTAAGGCAAGCCTCTGCTGGGGAGTAAATCACAGGGTGAGGCTGCAGGCTGGGGAGGTTTGAAGGGTACAGAGGAAGGTTGAGAGCCATCGGTCACAGAAACTGGGGTGTGGGTTATAGGGGAAGGAGACTGGGCGATCCCAGTGGAAAACACGTCTTGGGTCTCTGCAATGGTGCCGGCTGGGGGGAGGATGGAGGCTGTCTTACTCTGGGGCAGAGATTCCTTATCTCCCATCTCCCCCTCAGACTGGTGAGTTCGAGGTAGAGTACCTAGTCCTAGGTAGAGGTAAAGGAGGGAAGCCAGGAACATACCTGAGACACAGTCTGCTCTGTAAGGGGGACATCTTCACCCTATAACAGAGACAGGCAGTCAGAGCAGAAAGCGACAACAAAACCTCCTGAGGGAAAGGAAAGGCACCTAACAGACTGGGGAGGTTGGGGGTGGGGGAAGAAAAAAGGTCCTTAAATTGAAGTCTAGTTGGAAGATAGATAACTTTGACTCCATCCCTCTCCCTATCCCAGAGAAAGAGGTATAAAACAGGCTGTACCTTCTCATAGGGACAGATATGATTAAAGGAATTTATTTTACCCATCCCCCTGCTTTAGGGGCCGGATGACCTTATAAAAGACCCAGCCCACCTGGGTTTTCTGATTTCTGTTTCCCCCAGCCTACGGTGGCGGGGGGGGGGGGGGGGGGGGGGGGGGGGGGGGGGGGGGAGGAGGTGCTGACTTCCCAGTTAGAGAAAATTTTTCCATGAATATCAATCTCACTTGGGGAAAGGAATGAGGGGAAGGCTAGGAGAGCTGGGGTGGGGTGGGGTATAGTTTAATGGATCCTGCAAGGCCTAATGGGTAATGACAGCATGTTAATTTGAATAAACTGCTGCAACAGCAGCCCAAGAAGGAAAGGGGGGAGTGAGGGTGGGGTGGGGTGGGGGAAGACCCTCCCTCTTCCCACATGGAGACATATGTTAGAGAAGAAGATTAAACTATGCAAATGGAGCCTGTGGCAGTTAAGGAAGAAGACGTTTCCCATTACCCAGCATTGTCAGCTTCTGCTTTTCAGAGGTCAGAGTCGGGACACTCCTAGAATGGGGAGTCATATTTGCCTCCCCAACCCCTCCATTCCTTCACTATAACTTGCTGTTGTGATGTTCTTGCACCTGCCCCCAGTGCTAAGTACAAGCATACATTCTCTGTACTCTAAATGTCCCCCTTCTAGGATTTCTAGCAAAAGGAAAGATGCAGAGAAAGACTTCTTGCTAGAAAGGCTAGAAAACATAATTCAGCAGGCCATTTTGAGCTTCTATCTTAGAAGATTTGTAAACAAAGGAAAAGGTCCCATTTGTCTGGGATGGCTGGGATGCTGTCCCATCTCTGAGTACTGAGATTACCTGTCAAGTTCCCTTTTAGCTCCTTAGATTCACTTATTCATTTAAACATTCACTGAGCAGCTAAGACATGCAAGAGATTGGGATTTAAGTGAGGGAGGGCTGTGCAGAGTCACAAGCCACTTTCTCCTCTGGAGCCATCTGAGTCCAATGGCCAGATGTGGATCAGGAGAACTGGAGAATTCACACTCAAGACAAGGGACAAGGCATCACCCCGCCCCCCGTGTCATGGTCCTCTTTGAGAATGAAGGACAAACAGCAACCTCTGTGAGTTTTTCTCTCTCAATACCCCTCCTCCAACACTCCACATAGGGTATCACCTTACCTTCTGGTGTTCTGCCCAAAGTGAATGTGAATTTTAATCTCAGAAACTTTTTGTCTTTGTTTTTTCTTTTAAAGACCAGTCTTAACCCCAAATCACTCTGGTTCCACACCAAGGCCTACTTGGTCAGTTTGGGCCCGAACTGACTCAGAACAATTGTTTCTGTTTTGGCCAGAAAGCCTGAGGGTCTTCCCCTCCCAGATCTATTTTTTTTTGAAAGAGACCATTCTTTGTTTCATTTTTTTATTAAGCCTTAATCACTGAATGGGTATTGCCTCAGTCAAACTGAGACCTGTTAAAGAGTCTTAGCTTGAAAAGGCCAAGGTCCCCTACTGCATGCTGGGCCACCTTCAGTTGTCCTGATCCATATCTGGCCACTGGACCCAGATGGCTCCAAAGGAGAAAATGAGGCTGGTGACTTTGCACAGACCTCCCTCGCTTAAATCCAATTCACTTGCACATCATGGCATCACCTCCCCGATGTCACGGTCCTCTTTGAGAATGAAGGCCAAACAGCAGCAAGCAACAGCAACAGCAAGCACTGAGCAAGCACACCTTACTATGTGTAAGGTGCCTTCGCTTTGTAAAGCATTAAAGAGAAACTCCTTCCTTTCCCCTTCTATGTGGCACTGAAGGAGAAGGGAACCGAAATGTAGGAAGGGAAGTTTTTTGAGTCTAGGGTCTCAAACAGGGTTAAATCAGAAAGTGTTCAGGTGTGGAATGAGTCTGGCCCTACGGGACAGGAAGGCACTTACCCGTAATGCCACTCTGTGTACCACCTGCTGGGGGTCACTCTCTAGAATCACCCTGTGGAGAGAAAAAGGAAACTTCCACCTACTGTGCCCAGGACAAGACCCACCCAGGAAAGAAAGGGACATCTCTGCTGACACAATGTCTTATTATCAGAGGAGAATTAGGTGTCTCTGATTTGAGAATCAGAGCAATCCCTTCCTTTCCCAACCCAGAGTCAGCCCGTAAGACTCACCCTCCATCTACGATCTCATCTACAGCCAGGAAGAGTCCTTCCATATTCTCTAGCAATGCTCGCTTCTCAACGTTCTTCCTGGATCAAAAAGAGAAGGAAGCCAGGTCATAGGAAGGAGGAATCTGAGGATGCAAACTGTAATGAGGCCCCCAGACTAGGCTGAAGAGTTCCTCAATCTTTTCAAGATGGGCAAAGCACTCCTCACCCACCACCTACCCAGATGGGGATGGGGGGCAAGAGGAGAAAGAGAATGTGCTTTCCCACAGCTGAGCAAGCTGGCATCTAGTTCTGACCTTTCTCAGACACCAGGATCACACGACTTAGAGTTGGGAAGGACTCTGATGACCACCCAATTGACGCCAAGTCCCAAAGCGCTTTCCAGAACGGCTGCACCAATGCATGGCTCTACCAACTGCACGTTAATGTGCCTGTTTTCCTAATGCCCCTCCAACACTTGTCATTTTCCCTTTCTGTCAACTCTGCCAGTCTGATGGGAGTGAGGTGGAACCTCAGCACTGCTGCATTTGTATTTCTCTAATTATCAGTGATCTGGTGCATTTTTTTTTCATGTGGCTAGAGATAGCTTGGATTTCTTCCCTCAAGAACTGCCTGTTCATACTCTTTATCCATTTATCAACTGGGGAGTGGCTCTTGTCCTAATAAATTTGAGTTACAAACCACTTCATTTTACAGATAAGGAAACTGAGGCCAGGGGAAGGTGACCAACTTGCCCTAGGTCAAACGCCTTAGATATTAATAGCCAGCACTTACACAGCACTCTGAGGTTTGTGCTTAACAAGGATCAGCTGATTGGTGCTTCACAAGTGCTCTAAGAAGTAGGTACTATTATTATCCCCAGTTTACCAGGAGGGAACAGAGAGTGCCGAAGGTAAAGGGACTTGCCCAGGGTCCCAAGCTCACTCTTCCTGCCTCTTATCCCCAGGCAACCTGGCTGCCTTTGGTGACAGAATGAGGATACAAATGCAGAGCTCCTTCCACCATGCCCCTCTGCTTTTCTTTCTCTTCTTCACCTTCCAAACACGGAACCAGGGATCATCAAGCCCATCCTACTGAAGACGAGGCTGATCCCTCGCTCTGCCCCTTTCTGCCCCGTGAATGCTGCCATCTCTCAAGATTCCTTCTAGGACATTTCTGAAAGATGGCTGTTTGGCATCTGCTCGAGCATTCCAAGAGCCTGAGGCGGTCCAGCTGATTTCAGCCCATTATTCATGTTCCTTCTGCTACCCCAAGGCCTGCCTCCCTACAGCTTCTGCTCACTGGCCCTACGTCTGTCCTCTGTAGCGACCTAGAGAATTCTTTTTCATGAGACAACCTTTCAACTCTCTATCTGCACACACAGGGCCCCTCATTCTTTGCTTTTCTAGACTAAACACCTCCAGGGTGTCAGCTCATCTTCCTAAGACAGGATTCTGACTTGTAATCATCCTGATGATCCTCCAGTGTGTCAGCATTCTCCTCAGAACGTGGCCCTCAACTAAATACAATGTTCCAGATGTGACCTGCCTAGGGAAGACTGTTCTGGACTTCCTACTTTTGTCATCATCACCTACGACCAAGTTAAACCTTTTAGCTGCCAGATCATACTGTGGACTCAAAGTGAGCTTGTGGTGACCTACCCTAAGTAGGCATAGAGGGGAAATAAAAGGAGATCCAACTTGAATGGGGAATAAAATTCTCATCTATTTACACTACCCCCCACATGTAGCTCCCCAAAGACCTTATTCAAAAGCGAGGTCTCAGAAGCCCAAATAAGCCTCTAAGCACATTGGTCAGGTTTATGCAAAGTATGAAGTGAGGACTCCCAAATGACACCTGAGCTAAGGTTCCCTGGCCAAACTGAATTTGGTGCTGGGAATATCTGGCCAGTAGCATCAGTCCACTGAATTCTGTCTTTGGCCCTCTCTCAATCTACTCTTTCACCTGGAAGCCAAATTACCACCTTCTGGAACAAAAGGAGTCATACACCTCCCTGCTTTGTCTATAATGGACAAAGATGGAACTGAGGACCCGAGAGATTTTAAGGAAAGAAGCCAATGTCTCTCCTTACCCATCTGCTTGATAATCTGGGGCTGAAAGGAAATGGAGGCTATCTATTGAGGAGAGAGACCAGTAGTGGGTACCAAAGATTTGTGGGTGCTAATCAGATCATTGCCAACCTCCCCTCATAAGTCCTGGACTTCCTATTTTCCTACCCCAAACCACAGCCTTATTCTAATCTACGTCTTCTAACTGTAAATCTTCCTTTAAAAGGCTTTGCATCCTCCTGTTCAGATCCATATCCTCCACATGAATTCGGCTAGGCAAGAAGAGCAGGGCAAAGGGCATCCCTATTCCACTAAAGGGGAAAACTGAGCGTCAGAAGGCAGAAATGACACAGCCAGATTAGGCTGAAGCTCAAAGTATCAAACCCTAGCCCATTAATGGTTTCTTTGTAACAATTTTTCTTTTTTCTTTCCCCCGGACATCACAGGGGAGAGACTGAGACCTAGGGAAGAGGAAGCAGCAGATAATACAAAGAATCTCATAGCAACTCTCATAGCTGAGACTTATTTTCCTCATTTGTAAAATTGGGATACTAACGATATTACCTCATTAGAGCACTGGGGAATGAGAGCGTATGTAAAACACTCCAGAAATGTGAGACATTATTCTTTAAGTTAGGAGGAGCGCTGATTGAGACATACAAAGGATGATGCAGATTCAGCTCGCTGCCATTCCTGCCTTTAGATGGAAGACTATCTTCATGGTAGATGACACTCTGTCACATCTGAATTGATGGAGCAGATCCACCTCATCCCTAGGAACTTCAGCTGAAGCAGTTCCCAGTAGGGCCCACGGGGTCCTAGAGGAGTCACATGCTTTCCCCCAAACCCCCAGAGATAGCCTAGCTTACCTCAGCATCTGGCTCAAAGAGTCAAAGAGGCAGTTCAGAACAGCCATTAGCATCAGCTGTAGGAGCAAACAGAGGAAGGCAGAGGTTTGAAGAAACCACCAGCTCTTTCTGAGAACTAAATCCTCTAATGTTGTTGAAAAAGAGAAATGGCCAACACAGAGAAACCCCAAAGCATGGGGATTGGGGATACTCTCACCCAGAACATCTAGGCTGAATCCTCCAGTCATGCCTTAGCCTTCATGGGGGCCCTCAACTGGGGTGACTGGATGGAAGGGCTGACCTCAGCCTGTGAGGAACATTTAACTATTCTCCCCATGTCCCCTCCATCCATGAGATATGTTAGGGTGAAACATCATGCTGCAATGAGAGGGGGAGGATTCATCACCAGCATGAACCAAGGAGTAGCCAAACTGACCCAGATTCCAGCAATAGGATCCAAGGTTGGCCATTTCAAAGTCTGGAAAAGACTCATTCATCACTTTACCTTCCTTATCCTGATAAAACATTCTGGTGGTCACTCACCATCAGAGAGCTTGTATATTGTACACAGAAGTAAATGGTTAAAATATGGACAGTGTTCAGTGTTTTGGGAAGACCTTTCTGGTTGGTCCATTTTCTGAATTTGTTTATGAGGCTGACTTCTACTGATGTGGCATAATGGAAGAAGCACCAAACAAGGAGTCAGAAGACGCGGGCTCACAGCCTGACTGCCATTTATTAGCTACGAGATATCTGGACTCAATTTCCTCATTTGTAAAATGGACAAGATACCACTTGCATTCTTATACCTCCCATGGAGCAGATAAGAGAATGAATACAAAGTATTCTATAAACCATCAAGCTGACACAGTGCCAGTTATCAATAAAGGCCTCTTCCAAGTCCCATTCTGGTGTGGTGACCCCCAAAGGTCATGCTAGTAGAGCACAAGTTGGGGGTAGGGTGTCCTACCAGACTGGGAAATTTCTGAATGTGGGCCAGTTTGATGGACTCCATCATCCAAGGACCTGGCTGATTAAGTCTGAAGAGGCTTGTTACCAGAAGGTGGGTCATGGCAATTAACGAAGAACAGACAGCAGCTATAATCTAAGAAAGAGCTCACATTTCTATGGTACTCTAAAGGTTTACAAACTGTTTTTCTTACAACAATTCAGTGAGGTAGATGTTATTATATGAATATTATTATCCCCATTCTACAGATTTTCGGAAACTATGCTCGGAGAGGTTAAGGACCTGCTGGTGACTGCTCCAGACAGCTCCTAGTCTCCAGCTTCCAGGCTAAGCTCTGTTCCCTGGACCTAGTAAAGGCAGGGTAGGGGGGTGAGGAGGACGACCACCTTAATTGATGAAGGGTACCTGTAACTGGGAAATCAATGATATTTCAAAGCATCGAAGGAATTGTGAGACTGGCTGTGAATACTAACTTCATGGGCCCTGTTAAAAGGAGACAGGGTGCTGAAAGTGCTCCAAATTTTCTCCTGAGATGATTGATAGGTGGACTCAAAGGGACTGAGGGACCTCACCTCGTTTTCATAGGAGCTGCCGATCACGTAGAAGTAGAGGTCGATGCTGCCTTTGTACACCACAGTCAGGCCTTCCAAGAGGGCAATCTCACCTGGAGAACAGAGGATGACCCGAGGGCCCACGGCAATGAAAGCAGTTGCTGAGAGGAGCTGCCAGGCAGGGACCCAAATATTTTAAAGACCTGTTGGTGTACAGCTGCCTCAAAGGGCTTGAGCAAGGCAGGGGGAAAGCTTTTAAAATCAAATTCTTTCTCCCCTTTGGAGACAGGGATTGGGGGTGGGAGGCTGGAGCCGAGGGGAGTTCAGCCAGACCCTCCCACTGCCTCCCCATATTTCCTTCCTTGTGGATGAGGTGGGAAACCAGTCAATCCTTTGGAGGTGAAAATGCAGAGCGGTCACCTTTACAGACTTCCATTTACCTGCCCTAATGGATGCGGTACAATAAGCAGAGCTGCAGTTAAATTTGTCAAGTGAGGCTCATAAATCCAGGGGGCAGACAGGTAGCTAACAGCCAACCTTCCAGTACAGTATTCCCGAGTGAGGTACACTCACCTCCTCATTCCATTTCTAAAGAGTTTATTATTGGGGAGGAATGGGCGGGGGGGACAGAAGAGAAAGAAAAAGCCAGGAGGCTGAGCAGCAGCTTCTTCTCCTCTGGTGTGGCAGCCTCACCTCTCTGCCCCACTTCCCATCTGCATTCTGGCGGGGGGGGGGGAGGGAAACGACCTACTGTCAGTCCGGTGGGTCTTGTTGAAAATGTTCTTCTCAAAAGCCTTCTGCTCCTTGACGCTGGGGTAGGTGTCATCATAGTACTGGAGGGAGGGAAAAGGAAGGGGCAGTCAGAAAAACTGGGGGAGGTTGGTAGAGTGCCTACGGAAGAATGACAGAGTACTGACTGCTTTGTTTCTGGGGTCTTGGACTTCTCCATTTTAACTCCTCCTCTGTCACTCCCCCCACCCCCAGCTTAGGAGAGGGAAGCAGCAAAGGGAAGAGAGGTCATTGAAAATGGAGAAACAGACACAACCAAAAAACGGAAGAGCAAGGAAAAGGCAGAGTAACCTTGTACCCTTCCACTGAAGGCCACAGGGAGACAAGCCCTCCCACAAAGCCCCAACCCAGGGTTCCCACCAGAAGCAATGGCTTCATAAGGCAGTTGAAAAGGTTTGGGTCCTTCCCACACCCCAAGCAAGAGCTCCTGGGACCATTCCAGTCAAGTTTTTTCCTGGGAGCTGCTGCAGTGCCGGCAGAAATGTCAGCCTGGCCCCTTCTGATTTCCAGGGAGCTCAATAAACATTGTGTCTTTGTCACCAAGAGGCACAAAAGACCCTGGGAGATAGTGATGCACGTCTCTCTCAGATCTGAGTTCCCACTCAACACTACAGGGAGCTAAGGCTTTGGGAAAGGCTTCGATAACCTCCCGAAGAAGAAGCAAACCATTCTCTTTTCTTTCCCATTTCTCCAGAGCTTGACTTCTAAAAGCAATTGAATCAGGAGTCAATTTGACACATTACTGAGCCCACTGACAAGGGGGCAGGGACCTGGACTGCTAAACTGTTCTGCTCTTTAGGGGCCAATCCGTCGCAGTCAGCTGAAGACCTATGACAGATCTGGCATTTAGTAACTGGATAACTGTTTCAAAAGGTGTCCTGCATAGTTACATCCAATTACAGGGAGGAACAGCTGGTGAATTCTAAACTAATCTCTACCTGCTGATTGATTTATGCTGTGCTCACCCAGAGTTAATACACCAGGGACAGAAGGAATTTCTCCAGAAGGGGGAGAAGGTAGTTGGGGGTGGAATGAGGGAAGAGAAGTGGCATCCTTTCCCTTCCCGTTCACCAGGTCCAAAACACTATGCTGGGGTGGTTGAAGGATACTTGGGCCAATGCTGATTCCAGAATCCTGGGCTTACAGATGAAGAGTGGAAGGCAGAGACAGGGACCCTAAAGTTCTGGGCACTTTGAATTTCCCTACAGATGATTTTTGTTCAGACTGTGATACTTCTCTCCATTTAGAAAAAAAAAATCAAAGATGCAGCATGCATTCTCTCCGGTGTCAAAGTTGAAAATAAACAGGTTAAAGGAGGGGACTAAAGGGCATAGAAAATGAGGTGGGATAAGAGCACTTGTGAGGAAATATCTGGAGGGCTGCAAGGCCAGGAGAGGAAAATGCTCCAAAGCTCTGTTGCCCAAGGGAGGGGAGGAAGACGGCAGGGGCAGCAATCTCAACGTATATAAATCTGCCTATGTTCTCACCTTGGCAAAGAGCCGTTCTCCATCATTGTCCAGGATCAGGATGGCTTTGACTGTGTACAGAGAAGGTTCCTGAAGAGATAGGGATTACTTTTAGTTGCAGGGGTTCCTACCAGTGATGACAGCCCAGATCCCACCCATCTTCTCTACTGGGATGTTGATGGAGGATTTTAGTGTCCTGGCAAGTCCCTTAGCCCAGGTTCATTCCAGCTAAAAGCCCCCAGATTACAGGGAATAGGGAATCAGCAAAAAGAGACTGAGCATGACATGATCTGAGAATTGTGAGGGACCATTTTAGCAGAAAGTTCTCAATAAGCATTAGAAAAGCACATTTCCCCAGAGAAAAGCCCAAAGCAGGTCCCAGTCACAACTGAGCAATGATCAAGGCAGGTCAGAGAGGCTATTCTATTTAATAAACAAGTTGAACCCCTATTCTCAGGGCCTCTTCAACACCCCAAACTACCACCCAAATACAATTGTTAAAGGTCAATCAGAAATGGTTTTTTGCTGTGGGATTAACAAGGGCTGCAGAGGAGTGATTTAGGGATGAGGTCAAGCATATCCAGTATGCTCTGGCTGCAGCAGCAATGCAGACCTACAGTGCAGCAGCAATGCGGAGGAGGAAAGTAACCCCGAACAAAGCCACTTCCATTCTGAGCTGAGGGGAACCAAGGTGCATGTGCACACACACACTCTCTCTCACTCACACAAACACACACACACACACACACTCTCTCTCTCCCTGTCCTCTGACAGTAGCAGCCCCCTCTAACTGTAATGCTACCTCAGATTCTTGTGGCAGTTTCTTGGGCCTTCCCTACCATCCCAGTCTTTCACTGGGGTCCCTGATCACCACTGCCCAAGCTGCAGGTACGAAGGCTGGCCTGCACTTCTGGGCTATCTGAGGAAGACTGAGAGGTGGTAAGAAGGGGAGTTTCCTTTCACTTTGAGTGCACCAGTTTCTTTGTGAAGGAAGGCCAGCCTTGAAGAAGGCACCCAAGGAAGCTCTTGCTCCTTTACTGCAAATCTAATACAATTCCCCATAGCCATGGAGGCCTGAGACTTACTCCCTTGAAGTTTTCAGGAAATAGGCCCATTGGGAACAGGAAAAAGAGTACGCCTTGGATGGGGCTCCTAGATTCCTACTACTTCACTCTCTAATCAGCACTCTTTTACTTTGGTGCCCCAGTGTTTGTGAAGCTGATAATGATTATGAGGTAATATCAAAAGGATTCAATAAAACTTTAAGTTAAAAAAAAAAAGATATTGCTGGCCTTGCCTAGAAAATCCCCATCCAGTGCTAGAAGGGGCCAGGCCCATCCTCCCAACAAGCCCGGCTCCTGTCAGAGGCTAACGATAACCTAGTGGAGGAAGGGGGAAGGATACAGCAAAGAGTATCTGGAGGTAAACTGCAGAAACAGGATCCTCTGGGTCACCTCTGCAGCATGCCAGACCGAGGGAACAGGAATGATCTGGGAGACTGTAAAGAGCATCCAGTCTTTAAGCAGTAAAACACATTGGGCTAAAATCACAACCCAACAAAAGAAAGAATACTGAGGTATCTAAGGTATCCTTCTACCCCAAACCTCTAAATTTAGATGAACCTGCCGGGCAGATCAACTTGTCTGGGTAAATCAAATAATTACTGTCAATCCCAATTTTGATCATGTAGAAAAG
The DNA here is from genome assembly GCA_028646595.1 of Phalanger gymnotis. Taxonomy (NCBI): domain Eukaryota; kingdom Metazoa; phylum Chordata; class Mammalia; order Diprotodontia; family Phalangeridae; genus Phalanger; species Phalanger gymnotis. The sequence continues at coordinate 216,500,739 of CM053623.1, forward strand.
GCAACTGCTCTCCACCTCTGCCAAACCCCTAACAAAACTCCCTTAACAGCCACTTTCCAGACACTAATCTCTATGGACGTAGAGTATGGGGCACAAGGGAGCTCTGTGATTGCTGGGTTCCTCAGATCTTACGGCCCTGACCCAATCTTAACCACCCCTGAGGACCCTCACATCCTACCTACTGTTTTCAACCATGGAGAAAAGAGCCTACAATTGGCTCCTCTCTTAAGAGAGGCTGCTTCTCTGTGGCAAATTAAGAGACTGAGCTGAAAGAAAGGGGAAGGCAAAGTGTTATGGCCAGCTGTGCCTGGAAGAGTCAACTACAATCTTCATGGCTTCTGGGTACAGGGAGTCCAGCTGCTCACCTGGCTCAGCAGACATCTAGAAATTGCTGCTCCTGGCTCTTAAGCTCACTGGAAAGTCTTAGCAATGTAACGTAAGAAATTACACATATAGTTTGTGCTCTACTATAAACAACAGGAGAAGGATAAAGAGAGCAGAAGGTAAAGAATGTGACTCTCCAAAGCTCTGTAAAGAGAGAAGGTCCCACGAAGAAGTGTGCTTGTTCAAACTGAACAGAAGTTGAAACAAAGAATTGAATTCTGCAGGTAATTCCAGCAATGTCTCCCCAACAACTTAATCCCCACCTTAATTCTCAACTTTGCTTTGAAGCAAGCAGTGTTGCCCCAAGAGCTCCCTGTGCTAGTCTGGTTCTTTCCTGGTGGGCTCTTAGCCCTCAAACAGCAGAAGGACCAAGAGTTCTCTTGCCATAAAACAGACCGGTCTAAGCCTCCGGAAGTCATTACCGATAATGTCATTTCATGTGGAAGTTTTGCAAAAGGGCAGGTTTATAAATAACTGCCTACTATCAGGAAGGACCGTACTTCCTGCACAATGGACAAGGCTTGACCTTTGAACAGTGGCTACAGGATGGCTGGTGAGATAGCACTACTGGCCTGTGGAGATGTCTGGAGGATTCACAAGTCTGTCCTTCCACTCCACTCCCCCCAAACAGACGGCTGCTAGAAAGCTTTCGAGACAAAGTTCTGTGATGCACTGACTTTCAGAGAGCCACAGTCTGAGTGTATAACAGAACTTCACCTCAAATGCTAATGATGCCTGGAAAATGGTGGGTGGAAGGGAGTTGAAGGGGAGCCCAGGAGTCAGAGAGCTTTTCAGACAAGCATGTCCCTCTCATGGAAGCTACTAGGATGCTCTCTCCAGCAGGGCTGAAAGAACAAGCAAGTGAGGCTTTGATCTCAACTGAAGGGCTGGTGGAAAACATCAGCACCTTCCACATATGCCCTCTGCAGTACAGAGAAGGCCAGTGGGTCAGGCATTCCCAATGCTGCCCCCTATGGGTCTCACTGCCCACCTGCAACCACACTTCTTAACCCTTTCTTTGCCAGGCTTCAATAAGCAGAAGAGGAAACAGCTCTGAGATACAAGATAATTAGAGAAATCAGAAGAGACATTTAAGTAAAGGCAGATCTCACTGTTTAGCATATAAGGTGAGCCTGAGAGGGCTGAGATGACTTGCTTAAAGTTAGAGTTGGTGAGCAGCACACTCAAGACTGATTTAAGTTCATTTCATGCTGTAAGTATTAAGAAAACATTGCTGAGTAGGGACCTTGATGTGACAGCTGAGAGGCCATGGGCCCATAACTAATTAACTGATCCATCCATGAGTAGAGAGAGTAGTGACTGAAAAATGTGGGGATGCCATCCAAACAGCAGTAGAAAAAAAGTGAGGGCTGGAGGGAGGGCTGAGTTGACTTTCCCCCCACCCCATAAAGGCAGCTAGGTCCTACTTGCAGAGCTCCCTACTATGAGAGACAGGACCCTCAGTAGGGGCATTTATACTGCCACACCCACCTCTTCCCTTTTCTGGGCAGATGAATAAGCACTTAGGCCTGTCAAAACAATAGGAAAAGTATGTGCAGGAGCCAGGTGGGGAGTCCGGAGCTCTGATCCTAGTCCTGTGTGGCCAGGCCAAATGCATCTCTCTTTGCCTACTTTTTTTTCTTCTTCTTCTTCTTTTTTTTTGGTCTAATGAAACAAAAAATCCATTGGGTTTGTACTTTTTTTTCTTCTACCAAATAGAAGCTCCTTCAAGTTCAGTCTTTGCTTTGCCACTCGACAGGGGCAGATCTTACACACCAGAGGCCTTTGTCCAGACACAGGGATCCCAGAAACTAGAGTCCTCATGTATCTTCTTCAAGTGATACCAACTTACATCAGACCACAAACTGGCAAGAAAAGAAAAGTAAGGAAAGGACTGCAGGAGAATGGGCACTGGGGAGAACATTGTGAGAAAACGGAATTCAAAAACACCTTCCCAGAAGATGAGCAGATAGTTACTCACCAAATTTGATTTGAGTCACACATTTAGAACTGGAAAGGACCTCAGAGGTTATCTAGTCCAATCCCTTCATTATACAGTTGAGGAAACTGAGGACCAAGGACATCAGATGATTTGCCCAAGATCACACAGAGAGTAAGTGGGAGAGGCAGGATCTGAACCCAGGTTCTCTGACTTGAAAGTGAGTGTTCTTACCATTCGGCATTTGTTAAGCACCTACTATGTGCCAGGCTTTGTGCTAGTGAGTGAGATAAAGACAACAATGAACGAGTCCTTCCCTTTAAGGACTTACACTGCATGTCTTGGGGTGGGAGTGGGAGACAACACATAAATATAGAATTAAATATAAAATACATACAAAGTAATTTTCAGGGGAAGGGCAAAGATAAGGCTCCTTAAAGAGGTGGCACCTGACAGAAAGCCAAGTGCTGAGAAGGCAGCAGATTGCAGGCACAGGGGTCAGCCTGTACAAAGACAGGGAGGTGGGAGATATTAAGATAGTATAAGATGTAAGAGAGATGTAAGCACGTTTGCTTCTCTCTCCCTGTCTCTATGCATAGCACACACATACACAGAAGTGTAAGCAGGCCAGGTGGGTGAACAATTAAGAGGGTAAGGGAGAGCACTATACACTAAGATGGCCAGGTAGAGCAACAGTGCACTCCAGGCTGAGAAGCCAGATGGAGCCCTTGTAGCATTCTGAGCAGAGGAGTGACACTGTCAGATCTGTCTTAAAAATATCATTTTGGCACTGTGTGGAGGATGGATTGGGGAGGGGTGAGAGCGGAAGCAAGGAAGCCAATTAGACAGCTATCGAAATTGTACAGGCAAGAAATGATGAGCACCTGAATTATGGTGGTGAGTGCATGAATGGAGAGAAGGGGGCACATGCAAGATACATTGTGGAGGCAGAAAGGACAAGCCTCAGCAGCTGGTAAGCCATGAAGGGGAAGACAGAGGTAGAATGGAGGCTGCAAATCTGGGTGGCTGGAAGGACTGTTGATGCTTATGGGATATCTTATTGTAGATACAATACCAGAGTTGTGTGTGTGTGTGTGTGTGTATATATATATGTATATATAGACCTAGGAAGTCATCTATGCAGAGAGGCGATAACTGATCATAATGGACCTGATTAGATCACCAACAATGGGAGGTGGGGGTGGCTCCCACTACAGTTGCGAAAATATTTGTAAACTTCAAAGGGCCACACAATGTGAATCATGTCTACAGTGTTTGCTGAAGGAAGGGACAGGAGGAATGAGGACTAAATGGAGGACCAGCCAGCAGAGGGAGTAAAAGCTAGCCCAGACCAGAGTGGGAGCGTGGGAGCTCTGGGCTTCCCCTTCTCACTGCGACACAGGCTTTAGGTGGACTCCAGATGGGAAGGGAAAGAACACAGAGAGATCCCTTCTCTGAAAACTTGTTTGCCACAGACTACCAATGTAGTGAGACCACCTGAAACATCTCAACTATCATAAATTTGCATAGAATCATAAAACTGAGTGGTTAAAAAAAAAGGTGAACAGAGGAGGTGGGAGAAAATGAATTTCCACTGCAACAGGAGTAACTTAGGTTGGATAACTTGGTGATTTAGGAAGATTTTCTCAAAGGAAACTAACAATGAGGGGGAGATCAGAGATACCAGACTAGAGAAAAGCTGTTCCACCTGCAGGTGAGAAGAGACAAGAGGATTCTGGGGGGCTCTATGAGCCCAAGGATATGACGGCTGGCACACATTCATGAGTCAAATCCATCAATTATCCCATGGGACTACATTCAACTTCTGCCCAGTCCTCTGTCATTCCTACTTGAGACTGGAAACTAACATGGGTAGAGAGGAGGGATTCATTATCTCTCTGCAGCCACTTATCAATACTCCACTTCATTGAACACCCCCCCAGCTTTCCCTGTTAAAAACCAGAACTCTTAATGATCACATCTACATAAGAGGAGTAAAATGAAAAGCAGTGGTAAGCATGGGGATAATTCCAAGCCCAAATCTGTTATTTTCTTAATTACCTTCTCTCTCTCAGCTTTCCCTGTTCTCTCTCAACTAGTAGCCCCTCCAATACCTTTCCTACCAACCCTGGATAATTCAGGCAAAGCTATCTGACTGTCTTAATTAACCAGATAATTGCCTCTACCACATAACCAGTAGACCTGGCCCCTTAGGAGTATGTTTTCCTCCAATCTAGAGGTTGGTGTCTCTCTCTCTCTCTCTCAACCATGTGACTACTTCCCTGGACCTTTGAGGTAATTTACACCTTGCCAGGGACTGGCTCCTTCCCACCACAATGAGGGAGAGGGGAACAAAATATATAAATACGTCGGAAATCTATAACGAGGTCTTCTCGGAGGGCAAGGCATGAGGAGAGTTAGAAGCTGCATCAATTGCTCTTCAGGGGCTTTAGTTCAAGCTGAGGTCTGCTTCCAGCAATCAACCATTAAAACAAGCCGGCCAGAGTAACAGCACAGTTTATTCTGATCATTTAATTTGAAGTGTCAATAAATTAAACTTCAATCAATTAAACTAGGTGTGCAATAACCCAGATGGACACCCTGACACCAACATAATCACAATAAAAATTTTTATGGCTGCCAGGGACCTCACCGGGGGCAGTGCTGGCACCGTTCTCGCCCCAGCCAAGAAATATATCTCCACGGTGCGAGAGCGAGGAGATTACTTCTCCTAACTAAATGGAAAGGCCCAGCAGCAGCAAGGACACAGCTGGGAGAGGGGTACAGGGGGTTGCCAGGAACTAGATCGGAATGCTTTGGGGGCTTAATGTAATTGATACCTTTGCTAGATCAGGGGAAAGGGTACTCTAGGCCAAGTACCTCCACTGTTAATGCCAAAGGAATTAGACAAAAAACCCATCAGGAACCAAGGGGCAGAGATTAACATCAACCCTTAGGTTCACTGGGTTGTTTTCAGTTTCCTTCCTCTCTATATAACACATTTTCACTGACCTTAAATGGCCTAATTTCTGAACAAGGTCTGGAACCTTGGGTTTTGTTAACTGTTTGGAAACTATAGCACTGTTACGGCGAGGAAAAAGAGTAAAAGCTCTGGCAGTCCAGAAATGGTTACTAAAAGAGCAGAGTAAAGATTAAATACAAGAATCTGAAAGACAATGTGGTACAATAGAAAGTGTTGGATTTGTGATCAGAGACCCAAGTTCAAATTTTAGCTCTGCTACTCAGTAGTGAGTAAATCACTGGGTAAATCAGAGCAAGGCCCTCTGGACCTCAGTTTACTCGTTTGCAAGTTGAAGGAACAGGGCTAGATGACCACTAAGGTACCTTTCTCACTCTAAACCAATGATCCTAGGTAGGATCTATAAGAAAGATGATTCACTGCTTAGAAGGGAAGGGTGACAGAGAACAGGAGGAAACTGAACTGCCATCTTTAAGGTTTCTCAATGGAACACAGTAACCTGTTCTTCCTTCCTTCCTTCCAATCAAAACAAAAAGGAAAGGATTGAATTAGCAGCTGAACAAGTAGTGATTAATCACAAGACTGACTAAGCCAATAAGATTGCTGAGAACCAGAAACGGGGGAGGATTTTCCTTCCTAAAATGATCTAGCATAGGTTAGATACACTCCTACTGAAAATGAGGAGGCTGGACTATACTATTCAAGGACTCCACAAGGCTTTGATTTCCATGAATAAAAACAATGAATGAATGAAAAAGCATCAATTAAGTGCTTGTGCAGAACACCTAATTGAGTGCTGGGAATATAAGACAGTGCCTGCTCTCAAAAAGCTCACATTCTAATAGGGAAAAACAACACTCATTAGAATTCAGAAATTGCCACAACCAGGGCAGAGCTTTACCCAGGGATCTTTTGCTGACTCTAGGTCCTCCAAATGAGCAAACCCTATAAAAACTAGGTGGTGAAGTGGATAGAGCACTGGGCCTGAAGTCAGGAAGACCTGGGCAATTCACTTAATCCTGTTTGCCTCAGTTTCCTTATCTGTAAAATGAGCTGGAGAAAGAAATGGCAAACCACTCCAGTATCTTTGCCAAGCAAACCCCAAATAGGGTCACCAAGAGTTGGACAACATTGAAACAACTAAACAATAACATAAAAACTGTGCTAAGAGGTGTATAGACAGAAGGATATACTTAGGTTAAGCACCAAAGGTTTCTTCAGATGTTGGGTTGGGGCCCTCAACAATCAAATCAGGAAGTAATGAGAAAGAGGAAGATAAGAAGTAGTTCGGGAAGCAATCTGCCCTTTCCAGGTAGGTATGAATTAGTAAATGCTATCCAGGTAAGACAGTTATTTAACTCAGCACCACAGGCTGATCTAGAAGACAGTTCTCAAGACCAGATGGTGTTGTTCATTAGAGACAGTGAGAAAAGACGGTGGCTTACTCTTACTGGTAAATATTTCTTGAATTAAATTGAATAATCGGAAGAATCTGATGAAGGGATTCTAAAGTGAAAAAAGCAAGAACGAACTTTTTTGGTAGGTATATAGCAGCACTAAGGGCAAAAAAAGGGAAATTCCTTGACAGGAAAGAAAAACCTTGGCTATGGAACCAAGGAAGAGTAAACATTCCAAAAGGTATTGAAACAGTAAAATTTAATGCAAAAAGCAGAATATTGTGGTAATCTCTAATCCAAGGAAAGGAAAGTTTGGTAAAAACCAAAGACACTAATGACCAAACAAAGAGAAGAAGGTTACAGTGCCCAGGAGCACCACGTGTTAATAACAAGCTCCAAAAAAACCTGATGTTTTGAGAGGATGACTTCAACATAGGGGGACTCAAAGGAAAGATCATTTAAATAAAAGAGAGAATATCTGAATCTAGGAGAGGGGTGTGTGTGGCAAAACTGGGGTCTAATTCATAGTTTTACTTTTAGTGTATTCCTTAGAAAAACTCTTTATCATATTTCAGTTTTCTTTTTTAGCCTCTATCGTGTAGGTATGTATCTGAACAACAAGATGAATGATTTCCAGAGTAAAGGCCAGGGACCCCCATTGCTACTAGGATACTACAATATCTGAAGTACAGATCAGGAGGAAAGATGATTCACTGCTTAGAAAGAAAGGGTGAAGGAGAGGTGGAGGAAACTGAATCTCTCTAGGCATTGTCATATTCTCAACTGTCCTTCAAGAAAGACACCTAGAAAGAAATGGAGGGAAACAAGTATCTAATATTTAAAGATCTCCATGAAAGAAGTTATCCTATCCATCAGTTAAGAACAATGATGTCCTTCAAATCTCAAGGAGCATAAAGTCTTTAAAAAAACTAGCTCAGTTTTCAAATTTTCTACTTGGACTCTTCCAACCCCAAACTCTAAGTTTCACAGCTACTTCATGAAAAAAAGAGGCACCCCCCTGGACTAACCACCTTGGGAAGAAAAGAGTGGAAATGTGGTGTTCTGATACCTGAGGATGATCAGTCAGGTTAGTTTTTCTCTTTGCTGGGAGTTGGAAGATTACAGCTTGATGCTTTTCTGGGAGATGGGCTCTACAAGGAAAATTCCCAACATATGGACAAGATAACATACTAGAGCTCTTCGAGGAGAGGATGGACGTTGATTTGGTTAACTGTCTGGAAAGTATGCGCTGTTAAGGGGAATGAGGGAAAGAACAAAGAGCTAGCCCACCTGCACACTTTTGGCAGAAGAGCCATTTCTGTGTAGGGGCGACAAGCGCTTTATATGTAAGCAGGAGAAGCATAAAGGTCATTATGGAGTGGAAGGAAGAAAGGGATTTATAAAAGATGGAAGCCTGAAATCAGCACCACAAGGCTTGAAATAGGAAAGACGCAGAAACTCCATATAGGAAAACACCAAGAAAAGAGGAAGACCCAGACCCCGCTCGCTCAGGCGTGAAGAGCAACGGGAAGCCCGTGATGACAAGCCTTTCTCCCCCTCACAATCTGGGGAGGGAGTTCCGAGAAGTCCCACTCACATGGGGCCCGCCCCAGGGCTCAGAACTGCTTGTTAGGGGTGGAGGAGTGGGGCGGGGGCGCCTCATCCAGCATCAGGGCTGCTGGTCCAGGAGGGGGAGGGTTGCTCCATGGGTTCCTCCTGCTTCACCCTCCAACATCACGGCCCCCGACCTATCCAGACCCTACTGCCGGCGCGCTCCCTCCCCGGCTCGACCTTTTACTCGAGTCCGAGGCTTCGGCCAGGGCACTAGGCCGCACCTTCCGTGCAGGATATGAGACGATGCCACTCCCCTAGAGAAGGGTCCTGACCATCCCTTCCCGTCGCCCGCTCCAATCCTCCTGTGACTAGGGCTCGCCTGGACTCCTGACCTCCCGAGGAACCCCAGTGTCCCAGGTGTCTCCCCAACTCCTACCAGAATCAGCGCCTCCATCTTGCCCCGCAGTTGGTGCCGACGTGGAGCCACGGAGCCGACGAAGCCGCTGATTGGTTCCAGGCCCCGGCTCTCTTGACGAATCAGAAGGCAAAGCTTCCCTAGAGAAGGAAGCGCTTTCAGTCAGGTCTTTCCAAAACAAGCGCGGATTCTTCATTGTCATCATGAAGAGTCAATAGCACAGCCTAAGCAGACAACCTAGGGGGCGGGATGATCGGGAGGGGGCGGTGATTGTTTCCATGGGGATCAGGGAAAGCGGCGACAGCTAAATTTCAATTGGAAGAAGTGAAG
>CM053623.1:216518382-216539413 GCA_028646595.1 Phalanger gymnotis
GTGTGTGTGTGTGTGTGTGTGTGTGTGTGTGTGTGTGTGTGTGTGTGTGTGTGTGTGTGTGTGTGTGTGTGTGTGTGTGTGTGTGTGTGTGTGTGTGTGTGTGTGTGTGTGTGTGTGTAGAGAGTTAAATGATTTCAGTAATGAGGCCCCAGGTGAGACTCTTTAGCCATCAATGGTTGGTTTTAAGAATGGTAAGAATGGGATGATTGCTGAGGGCAGACATTGCCTAGTAGAACCATTGGCAGATTGTGGAGAGGAGAGGCAAGGGAAGACTCTGCTTCTGAGCTTTCTTACTTCTCTGGTTGTCTTGCAGTTCATCGTCAGAGACTGTGAAGTAATTGTTTGATTGATTCTCCTTGTCCCCTTGGAATGGCTGGGCTATTTCAGGACCAGGAATGCCCTACTAACTCACAGGAGGCCTGGACTAATGTTACAGGGCCCCAAGAACTAGGGGTTCCAGAACAACGGGAATTCACAACTGGATTACTCCGTAGAAATCTTACATTGGAAGACAGTTCTTATGACTGCATAGGTGATATAACTCATAGGCTCTTGGATATTTCAACCTGCCCAGGTTGGGGCACTGTAGCTGAGGGTAGCCAAGAGCATTTGATAGCCATGACAGGGCCAACTCAACCACCTTCAACAGTAGCAGTGGCTGTTACCACTCAGTCAAATTCACTACCTGTGGCGGGACCATCTCAGGCAGCCGGTAGATACAAGGAAGGGCCAGTGCAGCCAGTTGTGGGAAGGATGGTAAGATCTAGACCAGCATCCGTGACCGCCCCTTCTGACCGTGCAGTTCAGAGAGCAATAGAAACACGAACTCAGAGAGGTTTGGAATCTGTGGCAGGACAAACCCATGTATTCTCGGGGCCTCAAAGTCATGGAGCCTTGAGGCCCCCCCAGGGACCCAGCACAGGCATCTGGGGGGTCTCCCTGGGGCCCGGTTTGGCAAGTGCAAGCTCCTGGGGGGCCCCCCTGGGGCCCGGTTTGGCAAGTGCATCCTCCTGGGGGGCCCCCCTGGGGCCCAGTTTGGCAAGTGCATCCTCCTGGGGGGCCCCCCTGGGGCCCGGTTTGGCAAGTGCACCCTCCTGGGGGGCCCCCCTGGGGCCCGGTTTGGCAAGTGCACCCTCTTGGGGGGCCCCCCTGGGGCCCGGTTTGGCAAGTGCATCCTCTTGGGGAGCCCCCCTGGGGCCCGGTTTGGCAAGTGCATCCTCCTGGGGAGCTCCCCTGGGGCCCAGTTTGGCAAGTGAATCCTCCTGGGGAGCTCCCCTGGGGCCCAGGTTGGCAAGTACATCCTTCTGGGGGGCCCCCCCGGGGCCCAGGTTGGCAGACATGCTCTCTTGGGGGGCCCCCCTGGGGCCTGGGTCGGCAGGCGCTCCCTCCTCCGGGCCCCCCCTGGAGCCCGGGTCGGCAGATTGGGATGGTTCAACTCCAAATCTTCAGACAAGTTCCAGAGACAGCACTGGATTGTGTCAACAGGGTCCCCAAGGTACAGAGACTGAGGTTGGATTACCTCCTTATAACAGAATTTCCCTAAGAAATGGATCAATGATGAACATTCTTTCAGCAGAGCAATCAGGACTTTTTAAGAAGGGGGAACATCCATATGTGTGTGAAGATTTCCTGAGGAGGACGTGCCAGAGGGACTCAGCCTGCCCCTACTTTCATACCTTGCTACCCTTCCACTGGCAATTTCATCATAAGCTTAATGACCTTTGGTACAGCGTCTCCCTTGGAACCCAAATGCACTTGGAGATGATCCATGCTGACCCCAATTTTGAAACTGCTACAATTTCGTGAGTACAATTTGAAGGATCCTCTAATGGGGTGAATGATTGTGGGGTCACTGGCTGAAGGCAGATCCAGAATCTCAGCCAGGGGGATAGTTAGATGTTTGGCCAATGGCTTATGGAGGAAACAGTCAGCAATGCAATGCTGTGGCACAAAAGCTCTATCTTCAGAGTCAAGTACCTGGGCTATGATCCCCTTTTGTTTTTACATTGTTTGGTTTTGATGTTATTCCTCCCTTCTTCACTAAGAGTATTGTTTTTCTTTTAATTATAGCTGCATTGTTCTTGTTCATGCAAAAAAAAATCAAAGCCATTCTTTTAATCTTCTGTGATCATTTCTGTCCCTTAGCCATAGTTTTGAAAGTTTTTCGCTTTCTCCTCTATTATTATAATGATTTTGTTTTGGTTTGTTTTATGATGTAACTTTCTATGTTGGGAGTAATATGCCCTTTAGGGGAGTTAGTGTGGTAGTTGGTACGTTGGTTGAGATGTCACTGATTTCCTACATGACCTTGGGCATAATACTTTACTTATCTGGGTCTCTGTTTCCTCTGTAAAATGAGGGATGTTGGTTAAATGGTCTCTAGGATCCCTTTTAGTTCTAACATTCTGTACGTTCAGGGAAAGAAGAGACCATGTTGGATTGGAAGAGGGAAATGAGTTGGGCTTGAGTCAAGTTAAAGGCCAGCTAGGAACTGGATAAAGAAGAGAAACCCAAGTAGGGAGCACCAAACAAAGGCATGAAGCTGAGTTTTTTTCATTGACAGTGACCAGTCTGGCCTGAAGTGAAGAATTAGATATTGAGATAGAAGTTTATTTTCTAGGTTATAAGGAGCCATAGTAGACTTGGAACAAAATAATGGAATAATAATGGTGGTGTTTTATTAAGATTAAATGGGTAGAGAGATAGGAGTGGACAAGGAGACTGAGCTATTCACATGGTCCAAATGTAAGAAGGTCCTCGATGGATGGAACCCCTACAAATGAGTTTGAGGAAATCATTGACAGGACTTAATAACAAAGACAGGGAGAAAGAAGGAGACATCAAAGATGACACTGATGTTTTGAGCCCATGTAACTAGAAGAATGGTGATGTCAAAAACAGAAATAGGAAAATCAAGAAGAGAAGCAGAATTTGGTTTGGGGTGTTTATGGTAGGTTATGAGTGTGGAGTATAAGGAGGGATAGGGGAAGATTAGTTGAATCTAAGACATGCAAAGTAGAGTTTAAAGTAATAGTGGGACATGCAAGCAAAGATGTCCCACAAGCAATTGGAGATGTGGACCTAGCATTTAGGAGAGACCACTAGAGGAAAGATGTAGATCTTGGTACAACCAAAGCCATGGGAATAGTTGTGATTCCCTAAGACTTGGATTGTTGAGAGGAATAAGCTCAGGACTAAGTCTTAAGTGGAGCTTGGGGATCACTTTTCTACTTTTTAACCAAAGCCATATAATTTTGGTGATTACTGCTTTGTTGTATGTTTTGAGATCTGACACTATTTTTCCCCTTCCTTCTTTTTTTCATTTCCCTTGAGATGTTTGAATTTTTATTTCAGTCAGATGAATTTTGTTCTTATTTGTCTAGTTCTACAAAGTAAACCCTTGGAAAGTTGACTGGTATGACACTAATTCTGTAAATGAACTCAGATAATATAATTTTGTCTTATATTGTCAAGACTCAACCAGTTAATATCTTCCTAATTATTTCAGCCTGTCTTTATTTCTGTAAAAAGCATATTGCATTTTTATTCATTTAAATCCATGTCTTGGTTACCTATGAGATATCCAATACATTTGGTAGTTATTAAGAAATAACTTTTTCTGTCTCTTCCTGTTTGGTTAGTAATATACAGAAAAGCTGATTATTTTGTGAGTTTATTTTCTATCCTGCTACTTTACTGAAATTGTTTCAATTTTTCTTAATTTTAGAGCATTCTTTAAGTAAATCATATATCTGAAAATAGAGATAATTTTGTTTCCTCTTTGTGCAGGCTTTTTCATGGCTTACTGTCAGGGTTAATGTTTCTAGATCTATGTTAGGTGATAGTGGTGACAATGGATATCTTTATCCTCTTGTAAATAATGCTAGCTCTTGATTTTAGATAGATACTTTAATAAGTTTCTCATATTATGGGAAAGATCTATTTATTCTATGCTTTGTAATATATTTTATATGAATGAGTGTTGTATTTTATCAAAGGCTTTTTATGTTCCTGTTGCTCTAATCATGATTTTAAAATTATTTGTTATTAGTGTCATACATCTTCCTAAAGATAAACCATCTCTGCCTTCGGGGTATCAATCCAATATGGTCACAGGGAAAAATAATCTTTTAATCTATTATTATAGCCTCTCTTGCTAAAGCCTAGTGCCTTCGTTCAAGTATTTCAAATTTTTAGATCAATCCACAGCTCTGCCAACAATGTATTAGTATTCAAATCTAAAAAAAAAAAAGCACAAAAAACTAACACCTCTACTATTGGACCATTTCTGATGAGGTAGAACATTATAAATTGTTTGCATTTTGACTCATCAGTTAATGTGTTAAAAGAATTTGAGGCAGCTAGGTGGCTCAGTGGATAAAGTTCACCTTGGAACCGGGAAGACTTGAGTTCAAATCTGGACTCAAACACTTACTAACTGTGTAACCTTGGGCAAGTCACTTAATCCGGTTTGCCTCAAAAAAAAAAAAAAAAAAAAACTATTAATAGTTGTTTTTATGTGCATTGCTCTTGGAAGTGGAGCCAAGATGGAACAGTAACAGGAAGTAATATAGTGAGTTCTTTGTCATTTCCCTCTCCCCCCTTCCCCTAGCTCTAAACAGATCTAGAAAATGTATCAGATCAAATTCTGATGAGGGAAGTCCAAGAAAAAGTCACAGTGAGTAATTTTTCCAGTCCAGGTTAGCAAAGGGAGATAAACTGAAAGATCTGTAGACATTGGGCACAGCATCTGTTTAGGTTACCCAGCACATTGAAGGGACCAACAAGGCACTGTGAAACAGATTAAAAGAAGACCCCAGACCCATACCAGGGCACTGAATGCAGGGTGCAAGAGCAGGTGCCAACTGGCAGCTTTGTTGCCCACTACTCCACTCTGGGTCGCAGATCCCTAGTAGTCTGAGATAGAAAACTAAGTCCAGAGATCCTGGGTCCTGGGCTATGTACCAAGGAAGGAGAAAGCTCAGAAACAAATAACTGCATTGTGAATTGGATCCCAGGAACAGATAAGCATCTCAGTTCTAGCTTCTAGCAAAGTCTGAACCCTCCAAAGTGATAACCAGGACAGAAGTCCCAACACAAAAGGGAATTTGCAATTCTAGCACTTTGAAATAACAGCTTTCTAGCTATCTCACAGTGGCTGAGTCAAGTAGCAATCTGCTATAACTAGATCCCAATCCAGGTCAGAAACCTGCAAAGCTCAAACCATGGGGGCAGTGCTCAGACTTTTCCCTAGAATAGATCACTCTTGGTGCACTGAAAGTTTGCAGGTCCCTAGCCTGAGCTGTCTCTGAGATCCTGGAAAAGCAGAACACTGTACCTCAGAAATCAGCACTAGGACCACCCAAAACCTTCCCACAAGCAATGCACAGAGACTGGCACTAACATAAAGTTTGAAGTCAGAAAGTAGACTAGAAGAATGAGCAAGCAAAAACAGAACCCCTCCACAAAGTCATTATGGTAACAAAAATACCCAAGACATAAACCCAGAAAAAGAAAATTATTCCAAAACATCTATAAGCAAAGCCTCAAAGACAAGCACAGGTTGGATATAAATTCAATTAAAATTCCTAGAAGGGCTAAAGCAAGACTTAAAAAAAAATTAAAGAACTTTTAATAAAAATGAAATGAGTGCTAATGGGAAAAAAAATGGAAATGAAACAAGAGCCCTCAAAGAAAGAATTGGAAAGGGAACTAAAAGCTTGGAACAAGAGGTATAAAACTTTGTCCAAGCTTCAAACTCTCTGAAAATTAGGAAGGACAAAATAGGAGACAATGACTCTATGAAACAATAAGGAATATTAAAACAAAATCAAAAGACTGAAAAAATAGAAGGAAATGAAAGGTATCTCCTAGTTTAAAAAAAATCTGATCTGGAAAACATAATGAGAAAAAAAAAAGAATCATTGTACTGCCTGAAAGCCATGACTAAAAATAAAATTCTAAGAAATTCTAGAAAGAAAACTGTTTCAAACTCTTAGAACCAGAAGATAAAGTCAAAATAGAAAGAATCCACAAGTTACCTCCTGAAAGAAATCCCCAGATGAAAACACCAAGGAATAAAGGCCAAAAGATTCAAGATTTAGAGCATAATGGACCACAGTAGGATCTAGTACAACTCTCTCATTTCATAGACGAGGGAACTGAGGCCCAGAGAAGTCAAGTAGTTCTCCCAAAGTCAGAAAGCTTGAGTTGAGAGGGTTAGGACTTAGAACACATACTTCCTGCAATTCAGTTCAGTATTCCTTCTGATTCATTACATGGTTAACAAAATCTTGATTTCATTAGAGAATCCTATACCAGTAATAAGGAGAGCCAGCCCAAATTCTCCCCAAGAACTGTCTAATCTATATTCATTTCTTGGAATACCATACTCTTCCACTTCTCATTTTGTAGAATCTAGACAAGGCAGCCAGGTGGTACAGTAAGATAGAGCCCTGAGCCTGGAGTCAGGAAGAGAAATCTTCCTGAGTTCAAATCTGGGTTCAGACACTTACTAGCTGAGTGATCGTGGCCAAGTTGCTTTAACCCTCTTTTACTCAGTTTTCTCATCTGTAAAATGAACTGGAGATGGAAATGGCAAACCACTCCAGTATCTCTGCCAAGCAAACCCCATGATTGAAATGACTCAACAATCACAAAGATTCTAAACAATGAATGAGGTTGAATGACGGGAAGGGGATTAGATTTAAGGGGTAGGTGGGTGAAACAAGACTCCATTTTGAGGGACTTCTCATATGTAGACTTTGTTTCCTTCCCAGGTATTTTGGCAAAACGATCTATTTGAACATGAAGGAAAAGAAGTTCACAAAAAAATCTTCCTGCTTCGATTTTGCACGGCGGCTCTGCTGTGAAGAGAACAGCCTTTTTACCCCACCCAATAATATTTATTGTCTTAATGGTTCCACGTGGATTCCCTACAGCCAGGTAAAGGATACCCAAATTTGAACTAGAGGAGGAGGAAGGCAGCCTGGAGAGAACAGGAATTCTCAGTACAGTTAGACTGCTGCATAGGATAAGTAGTTCTTTGATGGCCTGTGGATTTGATCTGTTGAATAGATAAAGGGGTAGTCTTGCCTTAAATGCCTAGAAACATCAGAGGGCTTGTTATTAATCCACGCATAATTGGTGAGATGTTTTCTCCCTGGGCCAAAGGAATATTGCTGAAATGTTCCTATGCAAAACATTAAAAGAGAGTAAATTCTAAACTAGTGAGACTAGATAGGATAGCAAACCCAGAATTCAGTTAATGGATACTTAGCACTTCTAGTGTATGTCTTCTGCAGGTGTTTCATCATGGCTTGGTAGAATTCAAGTCCTTGTTTGAACTCAGGTCGTCCTGACTCTAAGGCCAGTGCTCTATCTACTGCCCCTGAACATTGAGACTCTTAAATTTTTTAAAAAAAATATCTATTTTTTTACACTATGCTCATTTCTAAAGATATTTACCTCCCTATCTACCACCCAGTGAGCCATGTGTTTAAAAAAAAAAAGATTAAAAAGGGGGAAAAAAGGGAAGAGGAATTGAGTAAAACTAGAATGAAACAAAGTGAATTGGACAACAAGTTCTATTTCTGAGTCTCCCCAACTCTCTACCCTTTTTTAAAAAAAAAAGAGGTGCATTTTCCCATCTCTCCTTGGGAGCCAAGCTTTTGTGAATATATTTTTCCCAAAGTCTATGCCAATAGAGCATAAGCTCAGTGAGATCTTGCCAAGCTGGGAAAGGTCTAAGGAAAAGGTCAAGAAGTACCCAAGTTCTGAGGACTACCCTAGCTAAAGGTGGATGGGCTCCCTGCTCAGGTAGATCTTGGTGGTACAAGTTGGGATTACAACTCCTCTCTACCAGTTCTAGGCAGGTTGCAATCTGTGTTGATGAGGGGAGCACCCCTAACTACATGAGTATTGAGCATTGAAGCATTGTGGTATGTAACAGTAAGGCAATAATAACAATGTAGATGATAATTGTCAAAATGCCTATGTAGTTCTGTATCGCAAAGTATAAGAGACTCTACACATAGAAGGTAGAAGTAAACCATTTATTCAGACACTAGAGAACCATATCCCACCAGCCATTTATCCAGTTGGTCCACTTCATCATAACAGCAAGGAACTCAAAACATTCAATACATAATATAACAACCTGGAGCCTCGCCATCCCAAAACCTCTCCGACCTCCTGCTGGGGTCTTCCCCAAAACAAACTCACAGTACAACTAAGTCAGCCTGCTCAGTTCTAACAATCACGAGGGCAGCCATTAGCAGCCATTAGTAGCCATAACATCTCTTTCTGTCAGCATTTCCCGTGACATAACTTCCTTTTCCTGTCAGGAAGCTCCTCCTACCACATATGTCTTAGACTTCCTGTGATGGAAGCAAGTCACATGGCCTATCAATGGGTGGGAAAGATCTTCAAATCCAAATTGCTACTACATCATATAACCAGCACTGTACAAGATGCAGAAGAGTATGGACCCTCTGCCCTCAGAACTTAGTTTTACTTCTCTCAAACTAAAACAGTTGTTTCAGGTGTATCCAACTCTTCGTGACCCCATTTGGGCTTTTCTTGGCAAAGATACTAGTGTGGTTTGCCATTTCCTTCTCCAGCTCATTTTACAAATGGTCACACAGCAATAAGTGTCCGAGGCCAGATTTGAACTCAGGAAGATGTGTCTTCCTGACTCCAGGCCTAGCACTATGGTGCCACCTAGCTGTCCCTCAAGCTAGGGCATGCCAAATGTTACAAAAAGAGACAAGAAATACCACAAGGAAGTATATGACTAAGGGTCACATAAGCACTCCCTAAATTAAGTGCTACAGGAACTCAGAGCGGGGGACAAATCACCGAGTTGGGGTGGGCTATGAAGGAAGAAATTAATGAGGTAGAAGCCAAAGGAAGGGTAGGATTTAGATGGGGGAAAGAGGCTGCAGGTGGGGAAGGCAACAAAGACTCAGAGCTAGGACCAGACTCAGAGCTTGAGGAACCATTAGAAAATCATCTATGATTATTTTCCTACAAGAACCTTCTACATCAAGCAAGGTTGCAAAAGTGAGGAAGGACCAGACTATGGAGTGCTTTGAATTCCAGACTAAAGAATTCAGATTTTATCTTATGGACCATGGGAGAAGGTGGAGATAAAATTTCTGGGTTGTTTGGGCATAAAGGAAAGTATAGAATTCAGAATACTGAATTGAGCATCAAGATCTAGCTCTGTGTTATTGCTACATGACCTGGCCTCAGTTTTCTTTATTTGGGGGTGGGGGCTGGGGGGAAACCTCTGTCTCTTTCTTTATAAAAGGAGGATTGGGGGTCAGCTAGGTGGCACAGTGAGTAGAGCACCAGCTCTGGAGTCAGGAGGACCTGAATTCAAATTCAGCCTCAGACACTTGACACACTTATTAGCTGTGTGACTTTGGGCAAGTCACTTAATTCCAATTGCCCTGCCTTCTCCCCCTCCAGAATAAACAAACAAAAAAAAACAAATAAAAGGAAGGTTGACTCTTTTCTAAGTGACAATTCTAACATCTGATGGTTTTGAATGGAGGGAGAAGCTGAGATGTATGATGGAGGGAAGACATCTAAGGCAAGGAATGAGGCACTCGCAAATGGAACAGGACTAAGAAAACCTAAGAGGAGGCAGAAGTCAGGAAAAGTGGGCTCCCAGAAAAATGTAATGACCTGATGCAAAATAATTTTCTCTTAAGTTCTTATTCATGTCACTTATTCTGATAGGCAGAGAAGAGTCGGTATAATTGGGACCCGGAAAATAGGGCTCCTCAGATTGGACTCTGGGGCTCTTCTAGGTGTCTGCTATAGGGGTGGAACAATATAGAAAGTGTTCCTTGAAAGCTCAGTGTCAACCCAATATCTCTCCACTTCTTCTTCAGGAAACCCATCAGCTGATGATGACTGTGTATCAACAACATTTGGGATTCATGAATTTCCAGGAATTATTTAAGATAATTGCTCGGCCTAAATACATTCCTCTTTACCAAAACGTGAATAACCTCAGGTGAGGATTCTTGGCTTTGGATGTTTTATTTTGGAGTGGTGCTGGGATCTTTCTACTCTTTCTATGACTTACTGATTAGAAGTTGAAAGGACGGTAGAAAACATTGAATCCAACCCTCTATTTTTTTTTTTTTTTGCAAGAAGAAACTAAGGCTGAGAGAGGCTAAGCCATTTGCCCTGGGTTCCAAGGTAGTAAGGCTGCTAGTAACATCTGAGTTTAGATTTGGAGTCTAGTTTTTTGATGCCAAACCCATAGACTTATCCCTGAAGGCCATTGTATTTTGGCTCTGATGAATAAATCATATTTCTTTCTTTGGCTGTTGGAAGCATTCTTTTTAATAGTGGAGAAATGCCCAGTTGCCCCCTTGTTCTGCAAGCTACAAATCCCATTCATTGCTCCTCTAAACATGGGAGCCACATGTTATGTCTTTCTTTCTCCTAGGGCTAATGCTGCTTAGTGTTGTGTGGACTAGGTTTACATTAGGAAATCCCTTTCTCTCTCTGGAAAAGGACTGATTCACCCAACTCTACAATTGCGGAAGACATGAATTTAGTGTCTTTTCTAAGGCAATTGCTAAGGTTTGTGCTGCTCAAGAAATATCCCTTCTTTTTCTAGAAGAGTAGATACTAAGTTCCTCCTGCCTAGGGACTCAAAATCCTCCCTCATCTACAAAGGAAGTTGGTGTTCTCAAACATCATCCACTAATGGCTATCCTCTGCCATTTGGGCAACAATTTGTCTGCTTCTGCCATGTGCTTCTGTTGGAGCGAGACGACAGCGTCTGACATTTCTGAGGTCACCAAAGTCCATTCTCAGGATCTTCCTTCTGAGACTGTTTGAGGAATCTCATGCAATTCCCATGCACCTCTGCTCCAAGGCCATCATTACCATCCACTCCAAACTCTGTCCTCTGAGTGGGGAAAAGGCAAAGGGCTTAGAGCTGGTTTTCCTTTTTTCTTCTTTGGCCTAGGTACAGATGGGGCTCCTGTAACAAGGGTCCCATCTCCCAGGCCAAACAGCTGCAGTCCATGATGCCCATTCAGATTCTGTCTCCTGTCCTTCTCACACATGGCCAATGGACATGTCCACAATCCCCATGGGGAGGTGCTATCTTGACCCCAATAAAGGCTGTCTCCTTATAACCTCATCAAATCAACTTAGGTCTTCATCAGATTGATCAGGAGACTTTCTTGATCACATCCCTAGCTAAATACAAAGGAATTTTTGGAGGGGAGGAGGAGAGCCCCAACACTGGGCATCATCAGGAAAGTCCTCTTGGGTCAAGTGGTACTTGAGATGGGCCTTAAGGGAGATAGGGAGCCCCTATTCTATGAAATGAGAGGCTGGGCACTAGGGGGCGCCATTGTGCTCACACACAAAAAAAAAATGCTTCTCCATTGCCCTCATCAGTTTGTCAGAGATAATAGAGTATTTAGTGTCTGGCAACCATCCAATGGAAATGGGCCTTCAATTCAGGGAAAAATTTAGAGATCTTTAAAATAATTTTGTAATTTTCCCAAGTCTATCCAAGTTAAATCCTGCTCAGTTCTGATCCCAACCCGTTGTCCGTTTTGGTCTCTGTCCAACACATATATATATGTATGCACGTACATGTGACACATGCGACATATTAAGTGTGTTTCCATGCATCTCTAACATGTTACATATAGACACATGTATGCATACACCCAGAGAGATAGAAGAGCCTGTCCATCTAACTGAAGATCAGTCTTGATTATGGGCTCTCTTCATCAAGGGGATTTGTCCTGTGTAGACCAGTGCAATTAAAGGTTACTTAAGAAAGGAGACAGTACTAATAGCTGGATCGGGGTTCATGTAAGGCTCCTTCAACAAGGTAGAATCTTAACTGGGCCTTAGAGGAAGCTAGAGATTCAAGCTTGGGTCAACTGGGTAGGTCACTGGATAGAGCACTATTGGGAATAGTGGTAATAGAGGCTGGTATAGACTTCTCTTGTAAACCCTGGAAGATGTAGACCAGAGCTGGGCATATCAAAGGTATTCCGTAAATACAAAGAACCATGTGAAAACAGAGCTGGTAGGGGGCTTAGAGATTGTGAAATTATAGAATCGAATATTGAATTATAGAATTAATTGAAATTATAGAATTGTAACATGTTCCTTATTGGTGATTAGATGGCAATTGAGGCAAAGATAACTCCTACCTTCCAGGGTTGTTGTGAGGATTAAATGAAATAACATATATAAAATACTTTACAAACCTTAAAGTATTATGTTACCTATCATCATCATCATCATCGTACTTTGAAATATTCTAAGTGTTTTTCTCACAACATCTCTGTGACACATGTAGTGTATTATTGTGATTCATCATGTCCTTGGCATCCCTGAAAGTTTCCTGGGGAACTCTGGACGCATGCTCCATAAAATGATCCTGATAGTCCCATTCAATTTCAGCTACCTCAGGATCAAAAGTTTTAGAACAGAGAATGTCCTTAGAAAGCTTCTAGCCCTACTCCCAGCCTTTTTATTTTATAGACAAGGAAACCAAGGAAGTCAACGAGGTCATATAGGTAAATTAATAGCAAAACTAAGAATCAAACACAGGTTGTCCAAGGAAAAAAAAATCTGGTGCTTTTTGCAGGGTTTCTACTTTCACATATGTATATGTGCACATATGCTTATGCATCTGTCAGGTGGAAAGGGAAGTCTTAGACTATTGTGAGGAGACTTGGAGTTAGGAAGCCAAGGCAACATTCACAGAAGTCGCTGTTGCTATGAATGTGCCGGCACTGTGAATGTTGCGTTGGCGATCCACCTGGCTGTATATCCTGCCCCTAAAACTCACTAGTTGTGGGACTAGGAATAGATCAGCTCCCCCAAATCCCTGACCCTCATTTCATTTTCCTAGTCTATAAAATGGGGATCACAATAATGGTAGTTACTACTTTTCACAGTTGGTATGAGGTTTAAATGAGAGTGCAGTATGGAACTTTCCAAATCTTAAAGCACTAGAAAAAGCTTTGATGTTTATTCTTATCCCTCAAGCATTTGTTTTTGCATTTAGACATTTTGCTGGGAGAAGAAAAAAAGAAGAGTCTTCCACCTCCTGCGAAGAGGCACAATGGGAATGATGCCTTTTTTTCCTGTAGTCTTTTCTCAAATCAGCATCAAATTTTATTGTATTGTAGGATTCCGTGTCTCCATCTCTGGTGTCACTGACCGTTTTCTGTTCTTTTTGGCCACTTTTTCTGCTGCCTAGGATATGGTTTTCTGACCAGTCAAAAACTTTGGCATGGTGGGGTGAAGAACAAACAGACATCTATATCGGAAAGTTTCCATGCATAGATCAAGTGTCTGCAACACCTGACACAGATGAGTTCTCATTAATGGAGGTGGCACCTTCAGAGCTTGCATATCAACAGTGTTGTCGGCTCTTCCACGCTTCTGTCCCTCCTGAGCGTGTCGTTGTGTTAAGAATTTACCGATACTACAACCGTTCCCTCTGGGAGCTATACCAGAGGTATGTACAAAGTGGGAGGAAATGAGAGGGACAGAGGAGGTGCCAGGACCATGAAGGATGGAGGGAATAAAGCAATAGAGATCAAGGACTCATTTTATGTAGAGGTCCTTTCCTACCATCAGATGGTATGATTCTATGTGCTGAAAGAGTAAGCATTGTTGGCCTTTGGGGAAGGTAGAGGCAATGTTGGGAGGTATGTGTGTGTGTATGTGTGTGTGTGCACATAAATATAGACATATAGACATGTATATATACATTCACACACAGTTATCCCTTCCACATCCCAGGGGTGTGGCACCCCTGTGATCTGGAAAATCCATGTAAAAATTTTTGGCCCTCCCTTTGTATCAGAAAAGAAATTTGATTTTTTTCCCCTTTTTCTTTTATGGGGTATTTACAGTACTTTATTGTAAAACTTGGGTTAAATATTTGGTAATAGGCTATATTATATAATACCATACATATATTTTGTGCATTTGAGTTTCTAAACTTTTTCTGTGTTGTCTGTTGCTTCCACAAAACTCCTTCCAAAATTCCCATTTAATTTCTTATGCCAACCAATGATATATTGAAAATGCAATGGGGAAAATTGTGATGTGGAAGGGATAACTGTATTTGTTTTAGTGGGATATGTTACCAAGGGAGTAAATAATAGGCTGGCAAAAGCCATGGGAAAGTAGAGTTTGTAGAGAACTGGACTGAAATGAAGATAACACACTTAAGCAAAATCTTCCCTGCCTTTATCTCCCACAGGGAAAAGAAGAGGCTAAAAAAACTGCAAATTCCTAGCCCTTTGGAATACCAGCTTTTCTACCAAGGCCACATTAGCTTGGATTCTTTGACAATTAATGGTCTATGCCCTAAAACAAGGAGTGGTGAAGGCATCTTGGGCCGAGGACTCTATTTCTCCTTAAATGCCTACCTTGCAACTTCCAATATAAACCATTCTTTTGGATACATGACAGTGCTGGCCAAAGTGCTAGCTGGAGAAAAGACCCTTGGCCATCCATTCATGTTTGATGCACCCCTTAAGCCAAATGGCCAGGAGTATGACTCCTGTGTGAATGATATAGACATGCCTACCCTATTTAGTGTGTTCCGAAAAGAGCTTATTTACCCCTACTTCATCATCTTTTACAGACATCTTACAGATGAAGTTCACATGGTCTTCTGATTTGGGAAGAAAGGGAATTAGGGGGAAATAGTGCTGAGCACCCACCCACACCCTGCACAGAGAGCCCTCTCTTTTGGCCTTCTCAGGCTCATCAAAGCCTCATATCTCATGTTCAGCTTTTTGCTGTTTTTGAGGATATTCTATCACACCCCTCATTCTCCACACGCTTTGTCATGCTCAGTTCTCTTTCCCTTTTCTCTCATTTCCCTTCCTCTTCCAGTCTTCTCTGCTGCTTCTCATCTACTCTAGTCCCTGGCCAGGGTCCAAGGAGGAGAGCTGAATTAAGGAAAAGGCAGCTGGAAGTGGAGGGTCCTCCAATATTACTGTGGTCTGCCATATTTTATGTAACTTGACAACTTGAATTATTCTAATATTGCAATAAACATTTCTGATGCTGAAAATTAATTCAAATCACCTTTTTTTTTAACATCACTTCTTATATCCTGAGTTGCTGTAGGGGACAAGCTTTGAAGTCTCCTCTAGCTCCTTAACAATCTCAACCCATCTCTACAATGAACTGTTTCGAGAGATGTCTGAGCTTATTCTTCCCAGGCTGCAAACTTGCTTGTGGGAAATTCTGCCAGGCCCTGTGTCCCTACTAAAGGCAGGACCAACTTCTTGAAAAAGTATGCAGATACTGTCATAATGGTCAGGTCAAGGCACACAATTGAATAGCTACCTATACCTTGTGCCTGGGACAGTGCATATGTAAGCATGGGCAGAGATGTCTGCTCCACCTCAGGGTGCTAGTTGTCACACCAGAAAGATTGAGGGAGGTTCTTTGACTTGTTGATCTTGAGTGCCTCTTAAGTCCCCTGGTCTCTGCCAGGGTAATCTTTCTTCTAGACGGATCTGCTCATATGATGTTTCTCTCAAAGAATCTTTAGTAGGTCTGTGTTGTCTAGCAGATAAGAGCAGCTTAGCCTTTTTAAAAGCTGCTAGATGGCACAGCTCAGAGAGTGGGGCGCTCTCTTAGGAAGACTTGAGTTAAAATATGACCTCAGATCCTTAATAGCAGAGTGTTCACAGGCAAGTCACTGACTTTCTCAGTTTCTTCAGTTCTAAAATTGGTAATAATAGCACCTACCCTCCTGGGTTTTTGTAAAGATCGAATGAGATCGTGTTTTTTACAGCAAGTAGTACAGTGCATGACATATAGTAGGAAATTAAAAATTGGTCCTGCTTCCCCTCCTCTTTCCTTCCCCCTCCCCTATACCTTACCCACTTAATTTTCTATTATGCCCCCCCCCCATCAAAATCAGACAAATATGGCCTGAGAGCACATATGATATTCTCTTGCCTCTGAACCATGGCACTTTCTATTCTCCAGGATTGGAAATGTTCTCAGTCTCATTCCTTGTTTTTGTGTTCCTTCCCTGGAAAGGCTCCCTGATGGACTATGTATCTTCTAAGGAGCAGCCTAGCTCAGTTTGGGGAGGTGTATCAGTGGAGAGTTGACCATCGGGAGATGAATTTGGCCAGAGCAAAGGAAGAAGTTGTCTCCTCAAACATGGAGGGATTTCATTTGGTTCTGTGGAGGGGGTTCCCATGTAGATGAAATCATGGGTCCTTGAAGACGTAATAACAGTAATAGCTGATTTTGGTGCAGTGCCTCAGGTGAGCCTCCTGATGATCGATGGGTTGTTGTATTAGAAGCCAGTTCTAGTCTTCCTCTTTTGTCCATTTGACAAATGAAGTAATAGGTGAGGTAGTGGCTTGCCCATGACCATATAGCTAGTAAGAGGCATGGGCAGTTTTCAAACCCAAGACTTTCTGGGTCCAAATCTAATCAACTTTTTGCTTTAAGCTTCTGTGGGAGAAGAGTATGGGAGAAGAACAGGGGAAGACTTAAGCCAGGTAAGGGGAAGGAAATATTATAAGTGACGAGGAGGGTTTGGACAAGTCAAGTAGGCGAGAGGTTGACTTTGGGGAGAAGAAATTGGTCTAAATTTGGGAGAAATGCAGGAAATTTGAAAGAAGAATTTTCAGGTCCAATAATTGGTGCAGATTCTACTCTTAGGTAAAAGAGACAGATCTAGGAGAAAAAAGGAAAATTTAAAAGGATGAAGGAGGATACATCAGCATTAAGGAAAGGAATCTGAAAAGATAGGTTCAAGTACCAGCAGTTGTTCTGAAAAAGATCCCAGGATTTTAGTGGACTAGAAGCTCAACATAAGTCAACAAAGGGCTGATTAACCAAAAACAACTTGCGATGTAACAAAAAACAGCATCAGGCAAACTTGAAAATAAAGACAAACACAGAAGAAAGTCCCAGTTGTCACCTAGACCAAGAGCTGAAGTCATTACATAAGGTTATAGAGAGAGCTGGAAGAGACCTCGAGCCCATGTAGGCCAAACCCTTATTTCACAGAAGAAGAAAGCAAGACCTTGTGTAGGAAAATGACTTACTCAAGGTTATGCATGTGGTTGGAGAAAGGATTCAAACTAAGGTCTTCTGAATGTAAATACTGGGTTCTTTCTAATCCACCAGAATTCATATTCCGTATCTTTCTGTTTCTTGCTCAAGACTTCCTAGTCCTCAAGGATACCGTTCAAGTTTCTTTTAAAGAAGCCAAAAAGATACTGTGGTGAGTAGATTGAATGAGTCCTGGTAGACTCTCCGTGACAACCTGCACACTAGAATACAAGAAGACATCACCTCTTCTGAGAGGCCAGGTCAAGTCACAATATCTTTCAGCCTTATCAGCAGGTGAGTTAACTCTTCTGAGGTTTCTTCTCTTTGATAAGCTGATGACCTCTGTTACCCAATAGTGTTTAGTTATATCTTTTATATTTTAAGATCACCTGGATGTTATTTGTTGTTAGATGTCACCATTTCAAAGATCATTTAAAATGTATTACAATGTTTTTCCCAAAACTGTGTTTAAAGTGAAAGATTCAACTCCTCACACTCATAACTTTAGAGGACAGAATGAAAATCAGTAGATAGAAGCTATGGAGAAACACATTTCAGCCCAACATAAGGAGAATTTACTAACAATCAGAGCTGGCCAAATTGGGATGGATTCCTGTAAAACAGACTTGACATTTCAGAGTTGGAAGGCAATTCTCCAGGACTCAACCAACGCTTACCTGAGGCATGGTTCTCCTCTACAATCGCCCTGCTGAGGCATCATCCAGCTGCTACCCAAACAGGGGGAATCTAGTGCTACTCAAATGCTTTCAGGGAGGGGGAATCTATTGTCTCTCCGGGCAGCCCATTCAAGTTGGGGTCACTTGCACTAGTTAGCAATGTCTCTTCTTACCCGAAAGGCATCTGCCTCACCTTAAATAGAGAACAAGGAGTGATATGCCTCAGAAAGAATTCTACAGACTCCTGGAACCTCTCCAGCTCTTTTGTCTAGGACCAACCAGAGAAAGTCTAATCTTCCCATATTTGAAGAGAGTGAGCCTCGGCTTCTACTGTATTCCTCAGTGATTGTTCTCTTTTCCAAACTAAACCCGCCTACACTCCTTTCAATTTTTGTTTGTATAGTATGCTTCTCAATTGAGCATATTACACAAAAGGCTACCTCAGCCTGCTTGGAAAGCTGTGGTAAGCACCCCACAGCCCTGCAGAAGAGCTCCGGTGGGTGCCCCTCAGACTACCTGGGAGAGCCATTGTGGGTATGTCTCAGCTTTCTTTGGGAGATACCCCTTTAGCCCTCCTGGGGTATCCTTCAGCTTTCTTCAGGAGTCATGATGGTACCCCCTTAGCCATCTTGGGATACTCTTCAGCTTTCTTTTGGCGCCAAGGTGGGCATCTCTTAGCAAGGCTAAGGGAGGCTTAGAGATCTATGGGGAGGTATATCAGTAAAGCAATAATAACAATGTAGATGATAATTGTCAAAATGCCTATGTAGTTCTGTATTGCAAAGTATACGAGACTCTCTACATAGAAGGTAAAAGAAGTAAACTGTTTATTCAGACACCAGAGTACCATATCCCACAACCAAAGGCTCAGCTCCCACAGCCAGTCAGCCCACTTCATCATGACAGCAAGGAACCCAAAACATTCTATACAGGACACCACAACATGGAGCCTCACCATTCCAAAACCTCTCAGCCCCCTGCTAGGGTCTTCCCCAAAACAAACTCACAGTACAACTAAGTCAGACTGTTCAGTTCTAACCGTCACCAGGGCAGCCATTAGCAGCCATAACTGCTCTCTCTCTCTCTCTCTCTCAGCATTTCATGTGACATAGCTTCCTTTTCCTGTCAGGAAGCTCCTCCCACCATGTAACTTAGGCTTCCTGTGATGTAAGCAGGTCACATGGCCTATTAATGGGTGGGAAAGATCTTCAAATCTAATTGCTAATATAGAAGGTTGTTTCCAGATTTGCTGTCCATTCCAGAGCAGGCATGAGTGAGCTCTAGGGCCAGCATTGGGCCATTTCTGATTCAACAGTCAAGGCTGAGCCACCTCTCAGACAAGGCCCAGAATGAATCATCTGTAAAACAGAAAAAAGAAGGGATCCAGATGTGCAGAAGAAGACATCCCCAAATAAGTGAAACACTGATTGTACTCTCCCTTGGGCACTGGAGGAGGCCCACATCTGAACATCACCCCTAGAGCAGATGAATGCAGGATCATCTCAGGAGAGGTGAAGTGGCCAAGGCTAGGCTTTTCCAGGAGAGCCAGAAAACTATGGGCCCAAGTCAGGAAGGTTTCCAGGATACAATGACAGAGAAACCTTTGCTAGAAGGTAACCAGAACCCAGGATTTACCACAAATATGTGAAGAGACAGAACCAAGGTCCCCCCATTTATATTCCCCAATCATGAGACTTAGGCAAAAAGGGGCTACAGTGAACATATATGTCAAAAGCAGAATCAGGACTTCTTAAAGTGGGGAAACGTCAATGTGTGTGTGATGAATTCCTGGTGGGGACACTCCCAAGAGTCTCAGCCTGCCCCCACTGTCATACCTTGCTACCTTTCCCCTGGAAGGTTTGTCATAAGACTCATGACTCATGGTAAAGTGTCCCCCTTGGAACCCAAATGCACTTGGGGATGATTCATGCTGATCTCAGTCATAAAATTGCTACATTTAAAGAAGCTTGAGTATAGTTTGAGGGATCTTCTCTCTAATAGGGTGAGTGACTATAGGTTCACTGGCTGAAGTCAAGGCCAGAATCTAGGCTGAGAGATGGTTGGATGTTTGACTAATGGCTTATGGAGGAAACAGTTAGCAATGCAATATGGTGGCATATGTGCTCTATCTTTAGAGTCAGGCCCTTGGCCTTTGGTCTCGTCAGTTGCTGATTGGCCACATGACCTTGGGCACAATACTTTACCTCTCTGGGCCTCAGTTTCCACTGTAAAATGAGGGGGAATGGCTAAATGATCCTAGGGTCCCTTTTAGCTCTAACCTGTGAGTTCAGAGAAGGGAGAAACCAGGTTGGATTGGAAGAGGGGCTTGGGTTGGGCTTTAAAGGATAGCTAGAAATTGAATAAGCAAACACAAGAATCCTAGGTAGGGAGCACAGAGCAAAGACAGGAAGTAAGGGAGTTAAGTGTATTCAGTGACAGAGAGGAAACCAATCTGGCCTGAGCTGAAGAATCAAGTAGGGCTATAGTGGGAGATAAAAGCTAGAAAAGTAGCTTTGTGGAGGGCCGAGATGGCATTTTGTTCTATAGGTGATAGCCACAGCTAGGTGGCACAGTGGATAGAGCCCCAGGCCTAGAATCAGGAAGACCCAAGTTCAAATCCAGCCTAAGACACTTGCACACCTGGGCAAGTCATGTAACCCTGTTTGCCTCAGTTGCCTCATCTGTAAAATGAGCTGGAGAGGTCCCCGTAATGCTCATAGCTACAAAAGAGTTTGAAGAAATCATTGACAGGATTTAGGGACAAAAATGTAGGGAAAAGGAGAGGTCAAAGATACTACTGAGATTGTGACCTGTTGCAGTTAGAAGAATGGTGATGCCGTGAACCCAACTAGAGAAGCCAGGAAAAGAAGCAAGGTTTGTTTTGAGGAAGATTAGATGAATTTAAGACAGACAAAATTGAGTTTGAAGTAATGGTGGGATATGCAGGCAAAGATTCCCACTGGCAACTGGAGATGTGGGCCTGGCATTTGGGAGAGACCACAGAAGAGGTAAAGGGTAAAACTGCACCTATAAGAATAGTTGTGCTCATACCCATGCTCAGTCTATATCCCAAAGACTTAAAAAAGGAAAAGGACCTACTTGTACAAAAATATTTATAGCACCTCTTTTTGTGATGGCTAAGAATTGGAAATTGAGGGGATGCCCATCAGTTGGTGAATGGCTGAACAAGCTGTGGTAATGGAATATTATTGTGCTATAAGAAATGATGAGCAGAG
>CM053623.1:216539913-216555350 GCA_028646595.1 Phalanger gymnotis
GGTTCGGAGGATAGCTTCTTGCTAGTGGTGAGGTGTCTCTGATGGTCTCTGATGGTATGAAACCAGGTCCTTGCTCGCAGTGTAATATGAGAGAAAAGACACTGTACTGGGCTTTAAAAGTATGTATTCTAAGTCTTAAGCCTGTCACTAACTAGCTTTGTGATTTGGGACAAATCATTTGATCTCTCTGGGCCTCAGTTTGAAATGAAGGCATCATGGCAGGTTCATCGTGGTCCCTTCCAGCTATAAACCTAGGCTCCTAGGACTTTGGGGAACACTTACATTTAGGAAATAGGTAGGATTGTCTGACAAAGGAGACGTTGGAATGATCAGAGAATTTGGGGGAGATGTGAGACAGTAGAGCATGATGGCAGACCAGGGAAAAAAGAAGTTCAAGGAGGCAGCTAGTGAGTGTCAAATGTTGACTACGGGTCAGGAAAGGGAATAACTGAGAAGAGGTCATGGGATTAGACAACTATTAGCTCACCAGGGTTACCCACCTAGTAAATGTCAAGTATCTGAGGCTGTATGGATATGCCAGTGGAGTGGAAATGCTCCCTTTAAAAGAATTAGGGGCACATCTTCCCAATGAGCTGAGAGGGAATGAAAGAATAGAGGGTAGGTAAAGATTCAGAGAAACCATGTGATAAAGAAAAACAAAGCTGAAGGATTCCCCAAGAGCTAAGTGGTCAGTAGATATAGCTAAAAGCTTTCCAAAGAAGAAATACAAGCTATCAAAAACACATTAAAAATGCTCAGAATCATTAAGAGCAATACAAATTAAAATAACTCTGAGATTTTCCCTCATCAATTCGTTTTTATTAATAGAAACAGTCTAATGGTACAGGCATTTAATAAAGACTGAAACACTAATACATTGTTGGTGGAGGTATTTTTTTTGGTACAACAACTTGAGATGACTTGAAACAAGTAATTAAACCTTAACAAGAGAAACTATAGCAATATATTGAAAAATCATTCACTTTGACCAGATTGTATCAATATAAGAAAAACTGAGATGGTTCAACTTAGGAAGATATATAAAAATAATCACAAATTGAAAAATCACCATAAAATTCCTTTTATAAAATACAATATATTTTCATGTTAAAAGCATTAAAATCATTGGAATAAGAAGACCTTTCCTAATTATAAAAAACTTATTGTAGTGCCTATCTAAACTAAAGACCTAGTATTATATGCAAATAGAAACACTCAAAATCTTTCTGATCATGTGGCAGCTAGGTGTTGCAGTGGATTGAGCATTGAGCCTGGAATCAGGAAGACCTGAATTCAAATCTAGCCTCAGACTCTTGCTAGTGTGACCTTGGGCAAGTCACTTGACCTTGTTTACCTTAGTTTCTTCATCTGTAAAATGAGCTGGAGAAAAAAATGGCAAACCTCTCCAAACCATTCCAGTATCTTTGCCAAGAAAACCCCAAATGGAGTCACAAAGAGTTGTGACTGCAACAACTGACAAACGATAGGAGTTAAATAAGATGTGCTCAGGACTTATATGAATAAAAATGTAAACTACTCTTTATAGACATAACTACAGGGTTAAATAAATGGAGAGATCTTAACTGTTCATGGTTAAGTCATGTGTGGAAATTATATTTTGTAAATTAATTTAAAGAGGTACCACCAATAAATTTACCAAGGGCTTGCTTTCTAACTAGCCAGAATAATAACAAAATTCATCCGGAGGAACAAAAGGTCATCTCAAAGGAAGGAATGAAAAAAGAAAAGAATGAAGGGAACCTACCATCATCAACATAAACAACAAGGTGGTGATCGTCAAAGCTATATGGCTCTGATAATAGTAATGATAAAAGTAGTGGATCACTGGAACACACTAGAGAAGTAAGATCTGATAGCAATCAACCACAGTAATCTAGCCTTTGATGAACTCAAGGATATCAACCACTGGGTTAAGAACACCAACAAAAACATCTGGGAAAATTGTAAAGCAGTCTCATGGAAATTACTTCTTTTATGTAAATGGTATTTTATTTTTTCCAATTACACATATAGTTTTCAACATTAATTCTTTTATAAGATTTTGAGTTCCAAATTTTTCTTTCTCCCTCCCTCCTTTGGCTCCCCCTTCCCAAGATGGCAAGCAATCTGATATAGGTTATACATATGCAATCATGTTAAACATATTATGGAAATTACTTTTTTATGCTTATTAATAGTTTAATGTAATCAGGAAGCATCCAGATTTCTGAATATGAAGGTACCTATCTCACATTAATTTAAGTCTGCATAAAGTAGAGCCTCTACACTGATATATTGAAATTTACTTTCTGCTTAACCATTTCTGTTATGTAAACAATTGCACATTTATTTGCCATTCTAAAACTTTGGGATCGAGTTTACATAATTTTGCTAAATTTCCGTGTTTGCTCAGAAGCAGTTGACAGTACTAAAACCAACCAGCCAAAGAACAGCTTCAACAGAAAGTTATGTCTGGGGGCAGGGCAGGGACAGGGCTGGGGTGAAGGGAGAGAAAGAAAGAAAGAAAGAAAGAAAGAAAGAAAGAAAGAAAGAAAGAAAGAAAGAAAGAAAGAAAGAAAGAAAGAAAGAAAGAAAGAAAGAAAGAAAGAAAGAAAGAAAGAAAGAGAGAAAGAAAGAGAGAAAGAAAGAGAGAAAGAAAGAAAGAAAGAAAGAAAGAAAGAAAGAAAGAAAGAAAGAAAGAAAGAAAGAAAGAAAGAAAGAAAGAAAGAAAGAAAGAAAGAACACTAAGGTGAAATGTAGGGTGGTGGAGAATGGGCGGTCACAAATGTCCACAGAAAAAAGGTCGGTTAGTAAGATCTTCTGCAAAAAGCCTACACACTTCAGTCAAGCACATCAGTAGAATAATTTGGGAACATAAAAATTATTTCGGCACTTGTGATTGGAAATTACTTTAGAACAACATCTCACACCATGTACCACGATAAGTCCCTAGAGGAACATGACCTACACATTAAAAGCAATATCATACAAAATAAGTTGTGGGATATGGAAGGAGATAAATTTTACAACTATGGCTTAAATATATTTATTTGTCACAAGGGAAGTCTCTACCAAGATGATGGAAAAAGAGTGTTAGTAGGAAGGCCAGGTGCAAAAAGAAAAGTGCTAAAATATCAAAATACCAAAAATGCACATACTAAAACAAAAACGTTTAAAGCGGACCAGAACTAGGGGATTCTATTACTTGCTCAATTCTGTCAAATTTAACAAACTTAAAAAACAAAACAAAACTGTATAACAGCTCACAGTTTCTCCTACAACCCTTTTTTGTTCTTATGTTTGAATGTTCATGTTGGCTGATGACCAAATGAATTATCCCCTGGCCTAGATTCCAGCCCTGCCCTCAGCCAGTCACCCTACAGTCACCCCATTAGAGAGGGGATCCCTCAAACTGTAGTCACATAATTTCATGCCTGGGTTCAGCATGGATCATCTCCAAGTGTATTTGGGTTCCAAAGGGGACACCGTACCATTTTTCTTACGACAAAACTGGTAGTGGAAGTCTAGCAAGATATGATAGTGGGGGCAGGCCAAGCCCCTTGGGGTTGTCACCATCAGGAATTTAACACATACATATTGATTTTTTCCCACTTTGAAAAGTCCTGATTCTGTTTTGGACATAATGGTCAGCATAATTCCTAACTGCCTGAACTTTACAGTTGAGGAATATAATTGGGGGGCCCTTAGATCTGCCTCTTCAGATGGTTACAGGATATCTGAGTTATCTTCATTGAGCAATGGTTCCCCTGTCACTGTATCTTAGAGACCCTCTTGACAGGGTCTTATAGTCTTTGGGTCCTCCTGGGAATGCCCAATCTTGGCCTCCTGCCCTCTCTCCTGCTGAGATGATGCTGTATTAATCTGTTTCAGCCAGAATGTTATGATCTGGGCCTCCTACAGTGTCTGAGGAAGAGGGCCCCTATCAACATTTTATTATTTTGGAATAGTTTCCCCTGTTCATCTCCTTGAAAATATCATCTTTAAACATTCTAGCTTGGCTTTCTCTTGTTCCCTCTTTCATACATGATCCAGTTTCCCCACTCAAAGGAGAAGAGGAAGATATATTTGCTCATCTCATCTTGGTCAAGATTGGTCATGACAGTTACACAGTGTTAAGCTTCATTCTAGCATTCTTTTCCCTTACATTAATGTACTCATCGTCTGTGTTGGTTTCCTCATCCTGCTTGTTTCCCACTACAACAATTCAAACAAATCTTCCTGAGTTTGTCTAAATTCCTCACGTCCATTGTTTCTTACAGTGGAGGAATATCCCATAGCAATCATATATC
This sequence comes from Phalanger gymnotis, assembly GCA_028646595.1. Lineage (NCBI taxonomy): Eukaryota > Metazoa > Chordata > Mammalia > Diprotodontia > Phalangeridae > Phalanger > Phalanger gymnotis. The sequence goes on from CM053623.1 coordinate 216,544,224, forward strand.
AGGACTAGTTCTGCCATTGCAAAGTTGGGACTTTGGAAGGGAAATAAGGTTGTGGAGAGTAAGCCCTGGATCCCTAGATGGTGTCACAGAATGGGATCTGGTTCTTTGGACCATGTGTTAAGGCACCCAAAACATCTGGTGTGGTACACAATGTTCTACATGCATTTTCCTCATCTCTTTGTCTCAAAAGCACCTGAAAGGATTGGTGTCTTCAAGTCAGTCTTGGCCTTCAAAGAGCCTTTGAAGCTGAAAATTCCAGGGGAGGGGAAAGATACAAGAGCTTTTAGTCCATCATCATCAATTTTTAAAAAGATATCAGTGCCTCCTCCATCCCCTAATATATGGATATAGATTGGTATATTAAATGGAACAGTCTTAGAGTCAGGAAGACCCAGGTTTAAGTGATCATATATTAGTATGTCTATGGACAAGCTAATTATCTCCTCAGTCCGTTCCCCACCCCCTCCCCCACAGGTACAGGTGAGTTGCTGATCTCTGTCAGTGGAAGGATTTTCCACACCGTTCCTTCAAGCTATTGTCTTCTCTCTCACAGCCAAACTTCTATCTGTCTATATGCCTTGCTTCCACTCCTTCAATCTCCATATACTTTTTTTTTTAATGAACAATTTATAATCTGGCTTCTGACACAACCACTTAACTGAAATCTCTCTCTCCAGGCATACCTTTAGCCCTCCCCTGAAGAGCTGAGTGACTCTCGGTATGGAATATATGTCATGTATTGCTAGATGCTGTGGAAGAGTCACTTGGTTTTGCTGATCTATGCTTGTTGCTTTTGTCTTTCTTGTTTTTCTTTAAGAAACGACTTTCCATTGGTCATAGTTCTTCTTTACAACTTGACTATTGTGTAAATTAGTTCAATGCAAAGTTGTATGTAGAAGGGGAGGGAGGGGGCAGGAGGGGAAGAAAATCTGGAACTCAAAATCATGCGGAAGTGAGTGTTGTAAATTAAAAATAAAAAATCTTAATAAAAAAAAAAGAAATGACTTTCCTGGTGGGGGCAGGAGTCATATAAAAACAGAAGATATCAATAGAAGATTTCTTTTAAAAGAAAGAAACTGCTCTCTTTCACATTGCCAAAGGTCTCCAAGTGGGTAATTCAGATGGCCTCTTCTCTTGTCCTCATCTTATCTGATCTCTCTTGAAGAAATTGCCTCTCTTTTCTGAGTTGTCCTCCCTCCTGATTTTCTTCCTATCTGTTCAACTGTGTCTTTTCAGTCTCCTTTTTGGGTCAAACCCATGTCTAACCTCTCTGTGTGGGTATACCTCAGGCCTCTATCCTGGGCCTTCAACTCTCTAGGTTTATTCTTGGTGATCTCATCAGCTACGTGGTTTTTGCTATCACCTCTAAGATGCTGACTCCTAAATTTCCATAACCCGCAACCCTAATCTGTCGGATAGGTTCCAGTCCCAGATGCTTGTTAAACATCTTTATTTATATATCTGAAACTCAATATGTACAAAAGAGAATAATTTTACATTTATATACCTATTTGTGTCTAATGGTAGCCATTTCTAGGGTGGAGGAGAGGGAGAAAAAAGGGAAAAAAAGAAAAAAATTTACATGATAACTTCATTAGAGGGAATAGCAAGTTGTACCTAATGGATTTGCAATTTCATGCACAATCATCTTTTTATTATACTCTGTTATGGAAATGCTTGTTTTATTCCATAAATTAAATAAACAAAATAATTTTTAAAAGAACAGAATTTATTCTCTTTCTCCCTCAATTTATCCCTCCTGTTCTCTTCTCTGTTTCTGTCCAGGGAAGCACCAGCTATGAAGTCACTCCTTTAGTCAGTCAGCAAGCTTAAAGTAAGAAATTACTACATTCCAGTCACTATCAACACAGCTGAGGACAAAAAGAAAGGCCCAAAATCCTCCAGTCATTCTCAGCTCTCTTTTACTTATGTACCCAAATCCAATCAACTGTCAAATCTATCACATCTATCTATCTTTTTATCACTGTGACCAGTGCCTGAGGAATATCCATTTAGCAGCAATGGGAAACATGCATTGGGGCTGACTCCATCTGGTCAGAGTAATGCAGTGGATGATTCTAGTATGTCAAATCAGGACTGTGTCAAGTGTCTTGCTCCCATTCAGATTTTCAGAGCCCTTATTCCTAACTCCAGAACTGTCAGTTGCTTTCCTTCCTCCTCCTACTCCACTACATGCCTCCATTCCCTCTCTCGTCCTTCACTGTTTCTCTCATGAGCGACAAATAGCAGATATATATCAACGTTAGAGAGCTGGCTTTATCCAGTTTAAGAGAAATATAGATTGTCCCCTCAGTACCAGCTAAATACCAACCCCAGCCTCCAGCTTCCTGGTCCTTAAGGAAACCAGATCTTGTGTGTCTTCTCTATTGAATTCTATAAACATTGATTCACTAGACACTGGTCACACCAAATCATGTTTGTTCAGGAAGCTTCAAGGGCTCTCTTCATGCCTCTGGGGGGAAAAATGCAATCTCCTCTATTTGTCATTTAAAGCCTTTGCCACCTGGCTCCTAACTCTCTTTACAGAATGATTTCACATGACTTCATTCCATGGATTCTCCATTTCAGGCACCCTGGTTTCCTTAAAGTTCTCCATATACAGGACTACATTTCCTCCTCTGTGTCTTTGCAAAGTCTCTTCCATACCTAGAATTCTCTCCCTTCTCAATTCTGCCTCCTGGAATCCCTAGCTCCCTTTAAAGCTCAGCTTGCAAGTGCCACTTAATATAAGAGGATTTCACTGATGCCCAGGTGTTAATGTTCTCCTTCTCATCTCCCCAGATTGTTTTGCATGGGGATAGGTACTTAATCAGAAGAGTTCTTCAATCAATTTAATGAAGACTCCAATTAGTTTGATGAGGTTATACAGAGAGGGCCTTTGTTGGGGTCAGGATAGCACCTCCCCATGAAGATTGTGGATGTGCCTGTTGGCTATGTGTGGGAAGGACTAGAGACAGATTCTGAATGGGCTTCAGGGACTGCAGCTGCTTGGGCTGGGAGGGAGAGATGGGACGCTTGTTATAGGAGCCCCCTGTCTGCCAAAGAAGGAAAAAGGAGAGCCAGCTCTCAGAACTTAGCCTTTTCCCCACTCAGAGGACAGAGTTTGGGGTGAATGATAATGATGGCCTTGGGGCAGAGGTATATGGGAGTTACATCAGATTCCTCAAGTGGCCTGATAGGAGAGATTCAAGGACGTGACTTTGCTGTCCCAAGAAATGTTAGCAGCTGGCATGTAGTTCCAGCAGAAGCATATGGCAAAGAAAAAAAAAGCAAGTTGCTACCCAAGAAAAGGGGAGTTAATGGATGATGGATGGAGAGATGGAGGTCAACCTCCTGTGTCGAAGGGGGAAGCTTTTGAGTTCCTAAGGAGCAGGAATGTAGAATCAACTTGTCTAACCATAAGTGGGATTCGCTTCAACATAACCTTAGGGACTGCCTGACAAATAATGCCAAATCTAATAGTTCCCAAACTGGAAAATTAGGTGAATCAGAACTTCCACAGAGACAAAGGTATTTCCTAAGCATCATTAATGCTTGAAAAAGAAGATAGCATGTATCTCCCATGGCTAGAGGAACATTAAATGTGACTTGTGACTCTACTACAGTGAGTGTTTTGGGGTTTGATTTTTTTTTTTTGGTAAATGGTATTTTATTTCTCTAATTCCATGTGAAGATAGTTTTCAACATTCATCTTTTATAAGATTTTGAGTTTCAAATTTTTTCCCTTCCTCTCACCTCCCCTCCCTAAGATGGCAAACAATCATGTAAACATATTTCCACATTAGTCATGCTGTGAAAGAAGAAACAGAACAAAAGGGAAAAGCCACAAAAACCAAAACAAAAAAGAGAAAGCAAGATGCTTCAATCTGCATTCAGACCCCCTAGTTCTTTCTCTGGATGTGGATAGCATTTTCCATCATGAGCCTTTTGGAATTGTATTGCTGAGAAGAGCTAAATCAATCATAGTTGATCATTACACAATGTTGCTGTTACTGTGTGCAATGTTCTGGTTCTGCTCACTTTGCTCAGCATCAGTTCATGTAAGTCTTTCCAGGTTTTTCTGAAATCTGCATGCTCGTCATTTCTTATAGCCAGCGAGTGTCTCTAAACAGCACAGATGCTGAGGGAAGGAATGCAGTTTGTTCATCAGACCCAAAATATGATGAACAAGAGTTCAGATCTCAACTCCAACCTTAGTAGTGGTTTTACTACCCTGTGATGCTGAGCAAATGACTTGGCCTCTCCCAGCCTCAATTTCTTCCTCTGTAAAATGTGGGGTTAGATTCAATAGTCTAAGTGCCCTTGTTCCATCCACCTTTAAGTCTGTGATGCTAGGAATATTTCACATTTTCTCTGTGTCTGCTTAGGAGCTCCAATGAATCCTTGATAACCTTTATATTTCCTCTGGAGTGCAATTAAGATTGTCCCAGTGTAACTTACCTTTATTACCTTGAATGATGGTATTGGTTCTGGGGACTCCATTGCTCATATTTGGGTAAACCAAGACTTGGGCATTACTGAAATTATATTTCAATTGTTCCTGAGTAACCTCCCAGTTGGAGTGTAACAAGCCAACTGACTGTCTTATGTCAGCCCCAGCACTGTCCCAGGGGTTTTGCAGGGCCCTCACCTATATATGTACTCTATTTACTTCCCCATATACACATTTCCTACCTTTCCGCACTTGACATTAAAGTATCAGCTTTAGTATCTATTTAATATAAGCTTTAATATAACATATATTTAATATAAGCCTTAAATATTAGGTTTAAACTTGTGGGTAGGGACAGATATCTTTTGTCTTTATATCCACAGCACATAGAAGGCATTTATTACTTGTTTGTCAATGCCATTGAATCACTGAACCCCAGATATTAGAAGAGATCTCAGGATTATTTATTCCAATTTTTAGCTAAGGAGAAATTCTCCATTCCCCCAAAGCGCTCATCTATCCTCTACCTCTACTTCCCTCATTTTGTAGAGGGAGAAACAGGCATTGAAAGATGGACTGATGGCCAAAATTCACACAATGACATAGGTGGGATTCAAACTCAAGTCTTCTGACTCCAATCCCAGGCTCTTTCCCTAAATTAGGTTGCTTCCTCTCATTGACATAGATTTGTATTCTTACCGGAAGGTTGAGTATGAAGCTGCTAATGACTTAGACAATTCAGAGACAGGGCGGTGCACCCAATCTGAAAGGAAAGCCTCTTCTCCTTTAGACCTTGGGGTGGGTGTGGAGTGAATGGCAGAAAAAGCTGCAATCAAAAAGGGGCTTCCCAGGGAAGAACAAGACCCTGTGGTCTCTGAGATTGGAGAAGAAAAGCTTTAAGTCATAAGAAGAACAGAAATTACCTCTGCCACATAAAAAACTTAAAGTGTCTAAGGATAGAAATCCTTACCTGAGATTCCACACATTTTTGTACAGGGGGATGTACTTGGGTGGATGGATTACTTTCTGCACAGAACCACTCTTAATTTGCCAGAAATTCCTTAAATCTAACACTTGTTTCCCATTCATAATGAATTTCAACTCTGTCACAGATGTCAGGTTTTAGAACTGATCCTGCACTTCCTGGAAAAGAAATGGGGAGATTTTACGTTAAGACTGAGGTTCCCAAGAACATCTTTTATACTGCCCCACTACTATAGAAGGCACCCCGAAAAGCCCCACAGTCCAGTGTTAGCTTCATCCACACACCAAATAGCCCTACTGTCTGGGTCCCAATTTCTCCATTAGAAAATAGGTTCTCAGAGAGAGGGAAAGGGAGGGAGAGAGAGATAGAATTTGGAACTCAAAACTTTTTAAGAAAATGTTAAAGAATTGTTTTAACAGGTAATTGGGGAAAAATATATATATTAAAAAAAGAAAAAGGCTGCCTATCAGGATAATTGAGAACTACAAGAGGACATTTTTACATGCCATAAAACACTGCTGGAGTCCCACTTTTCCAAATCTCCTAATTCCTCTTAGATTTTCTTTGCCTAGTTTCCCCCTTTTTGAGCTCTTAGTTGCCTTCCTTAGGGGTCTCCCCTCCATCATATACCTCAGCTTCTTCTCAGATGCTCCCTCTGTCAGCCCCACCTCCCTCCACTCAAAACTATCAGATGTTAGAACTGGAAAGAAACTTTGAGAAGTCTGACCTTCTCATTTTTCAGAGTGGGAAACAGAGGCTCATAAAGGTAGGAGACTGATGCCAGGTTACAAAGTAATCCCACAGAACTGGACCTTGAACCTAGGTTTTTAGACTTTGTTCAGGATTCTATGCACCCTTATGCCCAAACAACACAGAAAATGTAGTTCCTCCTTCAAAGATCCCCCATGGGCAAAGAAGTGAGAAGAGTTCAGCTACTTCTTTGATTTCTTGTCCAAATAGAAGATCTCCCCATCTCTGGGGAAAGAAGCAAAGGGTCTATACCTAGGTAGGCCCAGAAATAGTGTCTCTCTCGCCAACTTACCCTTCATCTAACTCCATTGTTTATAAAGTCTATAAAGTGGGAATTGAGAAAATATGGCATTCCCAGAAGTGGGTTTGAATTAGACCTCAGGAGGAGTTTGGTTTGGGGCTCCTTGTTGGTGGTATAAGGTTTTCAGAAAGTATGCAATCAGGTCCTTGCTAACAGTGTAGCACAAAAGAGAAGCAACTGGAAGAATATGTTTTAAGGCCTAGCCCTGTTATCAACTGGTCCTAGGACTTTGGACAAATTACTTAACCTCTCTGGGCTTCAGTTGTCTCATCTATGATATGAGTGTTGCGCCAAGTCCAACTATTATCCCTTACAATTCTTTTTTTTTTTTGGCTATTTTTGGGGAGGGTTTTGGAGGGGAGAAGGCAGGGCAATTGGAGTTAAGTGACTTGCCCAAGGTCACACAGCTAATAAGTGTTTCAAGTGTCTGAGGCCAGATTTGAACTCAGGTCCTCCTGACTCTAGGGCCTGGCCAGTGCTCTACTCACTGCACCACCTAGCTGCCCCACCATTACAATTCTAAATCTAGGATCCTATGATATTGAGGAACACCTACACTTAGGAGTCAGGGAAAAAGAAAATTACCTTATAAAAGAGACATTGGAAAGCTTCATGAGACAGGAGGAGGCCTGGTTCATTGTGAAGCATAATGGTGGCCCAGGGAAGAAAGAGGTTCATGTCAGCAACTGGTAAGTATCTAATGCTGAAGAGGGCTAAGGAGGGTAAAAACTGAGTAAAGGTCATTGGACTTAACAATTAGCTCATTGGTAACTTTTAAGAAAACAGTTTTAGGAATATTTTAGATTACGGGTGATTATAATGTGAGTATGTGGGTATTAAGGAAATAGACAACTAAGTATATTACACTACTTGGAGAAGATTAACCATGAAATGAAGGAAGAGATTTATGTGATTGCTTGAAGGAGGAGTGAATAAAATGAAAATGTTGCAGGTGCATGTGGGCAGGGGATGGAGCCAAAGATGATACGTAAGTTGCAAGCCTGGGTAACTGGGAGAATGGTGGTACCCACAACAATCATAGGTAAGTTAGGAAGAGGGGAGAGTTTGAGGGGGGAGGAATAATGAGCTCAGTTTTGTCCGTGTTGACTGTCAGATATGTACAAGGTATCCAGTTTGAAATGTCTGACAGGCAGTTGGAGATGTGAATCTCAAAGTCAATGGGGAGGTGAGGTCTGGATAAGTAGATTTGGGAATTATCAGCATAGAGATTATCACTGAATCCATGAAAAATGAAATAAAATAAAAGTTTAGCCACAAAAAGACAGGAAAGAAATAGAAGGATAGTTAGCAGGAAAAAATGAATCAAGTGAGGATTTTTTTTTTTGAGGATGAGGATACACCAGCATTTTTGTAGGCAACAGGAAAGCAATCAATGTACAAAGAAAGATAAAAGATAAGTGAGATAATGATTGACTTTGATAGACTTAGCTATTCTCAGCAATGCAAGGACCTAAAACAACTCCAAAAGACTCATGATGGAAAATGCCATCCACCTCCAAAGAAAGAAATATAGAGTCTGAAAACAGATTGAAGCAGAGTATTTGTTCTCTTTTTTGTTTTGTTTTTTCTCTCTCATGGTTCCTCCCATTCATTCTAATTCTTCTATACAACATGACTAATGTGAAAATATGTTTAATAAGAATGTATATGTAGAGTCTATATTGGATTACACACAATCTTGTGAAGGGAGTGGGAGGGTGGTAGAGAAAATTTAAAACTTATGGAAGTGAATGTTGAAAACTAAATATAAATTATTAAAAAAAGAAAAGAAAAAAGATAAGTGAGAGAGTGAAAATGATAGATGAGGCAAAAATGAAAAAAAAAATCCATGAAAACTGATAAGATTACCAAGTGAAATAGTATAGACAGAGAAGAAAAGAGGGACCAGGATAGAGCCCCATAATAGGATATCCAGGGTTAGTAGGTATGACCTGGATGGAGATCCAGTGAAGGAGACTAAGAAGTGGTCAGACAGCTAACAGGAGAACCAGGAGTGATTAGGTCATGAAAACCGGAAGAGAAGAAAGTGTCAAGAAAAGGGTGATCAAAGATCAAAGACTGAATAGAGATCAAGAAAGACTAGGATTGAGAAAAGGCAATCTGGCAATGAAGAAGTCATTAGAATGTAGTTTTCAGAGGAAGAAGCTATCAATAGCCGTGTAAAAAAAATGGTCTTAATCTCTAATAATTGGGGAAATGCCAATTAAAACAGCTCTGAGGTACTACCTCAAAGACATCAGATTGGCTAAGATGACAAAAAAGGAAAATGCCAAATACTAGAGGGTATGTTGGAAAAACAAATATCCTCATACACTTTCGGTGGAGCTGTGAACTAGTTCAACCATCCTGGAAGGCAATTTGGAAGTATATCTGAAAACTTATTAAACTGTGCGTACCCTTTGACCCAGCAATACTGCTAATAAGTCTATACCCCAAAGAGATCAAAGAAAGAAGAAAAGGACTCATATGTGCAAAAATATTTATAGCAGCTCTTGTTATGGTAGCAAAGAATTGGGAACTGAGAGGGCGCCCATCAATTAAGGAACTTTAGCTGAACAAACTATGATATATGAATGTGATGAAGTACTATTGCACTGTACGAAATGATGAAGGGGATGGTTTCAGAAAAACATGGGAAGATGTTATGAACTTATGCAAAGTGAAGTGAGCAGAACAATTTATACAATAACAATAACAGATAGTTAACTCCGAAAGACTTAGGAACTCTGATCAATACAACGACCACCCACAATTCCAAATGACTCATGATAAAATAAGTTACCCACCTCCAAATATAGAGCTGATGGACACAAAGTAAAAATTTAAGCATCTTTCTTTCTTTCCGTGGTTCAGTAAAGGAATTTGTTTGGGTTTTGCTTTTCTTGACTTACTGATTGGTGGGAGAGGAGGAAGTGGAAGGGGGAAGATTTGGAACTGAAAATAAAATTGAATTAAAGAAAGATCACTGGTAACTCTGGAGAGAGCAGTTTCAGTTGAATCATATGGTTGGAAGCCAGATTGTAGAAAGTTTAGAAGACAGTGAAAGGAGGCACCTATTGTAGATGACCTTCCTAAGAAGTTTAGCCACAGAAGACAGGAAAGAAATAGAATGAGAGACAGAAGGGATGAATATATCAAGTACGGATTTTTTTTTAGGATTAGAATACATGGGCATGTTTGTAGGCAGTAGGAAACAGTCAATGTACAGAGAAGGATAAAAGATAAGTGAGAGAGTAAGAATGATAGATGAGGCAATTTATGGGAGAAGATGGGATAGAATGGGATCAATTTTATAAGGTTTTGGCAAGAAGGGCCACCTCATCATGTGAGACACAAATAAAGGAAGAAGACAGTGGTTGAGCACCTCTGGGTGATGTGAGATAGAGCAGAAGATAAGAGAGAGAGCTCTGGGTGAATAGCCTCAATTGTTTCAGTAAAATATGGGCAAGGTTCTCAGCTGAGGGACTGGAGGAAGGTGAGCCACGGGAGGTCCGAGGAAGCATGAAAAGGTTTGAAAGAGCCAATATGGTGAGTGAGTGGGACAATTAGTTAATGAGAAAGGTGTAAAAGGATTGTCTAGTAGCAGTGACGCCCAGTTGAGGTTACGTAACATAAATTTGTAGTGGATCCAGTTAGCATGGTTACATGATTTTCTCCATCTATGTTCATTATTTCAAAGGAAACAATGAAAAAAAAACCAAGTAGGCATGAAGGGGGCCTAGAAACATCAGCTATCAAATAATACAAGAACACTATAATCATCAAAACTATTTGACATTGGTTAAAATATAGAAAAGTTTATTAGTAGACAGATAAGATCTAGAAGTAACCAAGGAAAGCAATCTAGTGTTTGATAAGCGAAGGGACACCACCTACTGGATTAAGAACTCTCTGACAAAAACTATGAATCAATCTGGAAGAAATTAGATGTCCAACATGTGCCACATATATCCTAAAAGATATGGGATCTAAATATTAAATGTCACATTGAAAGAAATAAGGGAGCAGGGAAGGAGATATATTTTTACCACAATGGAAGACTTAATTCATTAAGAGACAAGGGTGATCCCAGAGGACTAAACCGAAAATGTATAAAATCAATAAGCTTTTGCACGAATAAAATCAATGTAGCTAGAATTAGAAGGGAAAGCATTAATTGGGAACAAATCTTTCCAGCAATAATCTCTGGAAAAGTTTTGACAACCAGGATATATGGTGAATTATTACCAATATATAAGAAGGAAAGCCATTCCCCAATGGATAAAGAGTCAAGTGATATGAACTAGAAGCTCTCAGAAAAAGAATGTAGGCAATCAACTACCATTTGAAAAAAAAATTCTCCAAATTCACTAATAAGAAGGTGAATGTAAAATGTTTTCATCTCGAGGGGGTTGGAGCCAAGATGGTGGCTAGAAAGCAGGGACTAGCGTGAGCTCCCCACCAAGTCCCTCCAAAAACCTATAAAAAATGGCTCTGAACCAATTCTAGAACTGCACAACCCACAAAATAGCATAGGGAAGCAGGGATCTAGCCCAGGACAGCCTGGATGGTCTTTAGGTAAGGTCTATCCCTCACAGAGCTGGGAGCAGAGCTGAGTGGAGCGGAGCCCAGAGTGGG
>CM053623.1:216555850-216689252 GCA_028646595.1 Phalanger gymnotis
GGGCTTACAGTATAGGCACGAAAACTACACAGAGGACCAAGGTTGATCCGGTCCATTCAGGTTTTTCCCTATCAGAACTCAACTGCCTGGGCGGCGTCTGAAAGTCTAGGGGAAGGAGAGACCTTCCTAGAGCAAAGAACAAATAGCTCATAGGAAATTCATCATCTTCTAACATCTGAGAGAGAGGGGGAAGGGCATGCCTTCCAAAATTACAAGGCCAAATCCCAAAACCTCTCCATTAGACATACCCTGTGAAGTCTTCACAATTATCCATCTCATTCACTATTCAACAACTGCCAGAAGTCTATCATAGTTAACTTTTCTAAAATTATGTCCAGATTTTAATCTTTTGGTTTTTTTTATTACATTTGTCTAGCTCAAAAAGCCAGACATTAAAATTCTCCACTATCATAGTGTTGTAAAATTTAAAACTAAATCCTATTTTGCTAAGACTTACTTAGTCTAGATTTAATATTACCTTTCCTGTTTCCTTCCTCTTATAAACTTCACCTACCCTCCACACTCCAGAGAAACTTGCAAAAGGTCAAGCCTTTGTCTTGTAATTACCTCTACCTTTGTATTCCACCTATCACCTACTTTCCAGAGAAACCTGATTAACCTAAAAGTTCAAATCTCAACAATTTAAACTATTTTAACAATTCCCATTGCCTGCAGACTATGCCCATCACCTGAGAACCTTTGTCTTGTGACTCAGATCATGTCTTTGCTATAGTTAAGAAGAACTCAGAAGGGGTGGTCCAAATTATGTAATCTCAATTCTAATTATGTCATTGATTGCCAGTCAGAAGAAGACACACCTAAGTTAGAAAAGACCCTGTCCACCCTCACTCAAGGTCTTTGCTCATTGAGAGAGGACATTGATCCAATTTATTGGTTATTGCTAGCCTAACTAATAAATTGCTTATGCTCAGAACCTCGTCTACTAGTTTACCCTAATTTCTACTGTTACTATCGCTCCCCATATTTTGTTTAGCTTTTTCTTGTCATTTCATTTAGTGTATGTATTGAGGTTTAGGGGGTTGGGGTGCTAAGGACGCCAAAATACCGTGTCGGGTGCTGGGTCCTGCCTAAATGAATTCAACTCAAGCCTTCTTTCAGCCAAAGAGAAAAACCAAAGTTTATTAAAGACTCACCATATTGGGTAGAGTCTTAAGGAATCTGAGCATTGGCTAGACTCCTAGGGAATTTGAGCCTTTGTGACTAGTGGGCCAGACTGAATCTGAGAGCCTTCATGGAGACAAGATGGATCTTATATACAGAAAGATTGTGAGAGGGACCTTGGGGTGGCCAAGTAGTCTGGGATGATGGGAGGAAGGGTTTGGGGAAGATCTTGAAGAGACTGGGGTCACTAGAGGTCAGACTCCAGGAATCAAAAAAATGGGATTAAGGGTGGGAAGTAGCTGAAGGTTACCTGGAGATAACAGACAATGGAGGGCTAGGCTAGGTTAAGGGTAATAGATTTGGGTCTAGAAAGCTTGTGGCCTCAGGCAAATGCTGGATCTTCAAGGAGAGTTCAAAGGGGCTCCCAGAGCCTGTACCCCATCATATATGTGTTAAGTATTGCAATTAGTTCATTGTCTATGGTACCTTTCATCGTGATGTATTTTTGCTTATACATTTTAAAATCTATTTTTGCTGTAGCCTTGGCTGAGATCATTACTGGTGCCTTTGCTTTTCTGAGTTCAGCTGAAGCATAAAAGATTTTGCTCCAGGTCCTTATTTTAATGCTGTATGAATCATTTCAAGTGTTTCAAGTTAATCATGTTTCAAGTGCTTCTTTCGAACAGCATATTGTGGGGTTCTGGTTACCAAACCATTCTGCCCTGCTCTTCTGTTTTATAAGGGGAGTTCATCCCATTCACATTCACAGTTATGATTGCTAATCGTGTTCTTTAGTTCATCATAGTTCCTTTTATTTTGTTATCTGAAGAAGATTATGAAAATGGTGAAGTGAAACAGGAGTCTTCTACACAGCTTCTGTTTCTCCGTTCTTGTTCTCTTCCCCCCACTCAGAAGACAATCACAGGTTCTTTCCAGGTCTTTTCTTTTAAACTACTCTTCACAATCCTCTCTCTGAGTTTAGGACTTGTTTTGCTTATGACTAATTTCTTCCTAAATCTACCATCCCTCTCATTCAAATCCTTCCTCTGTCAGTCTCGTGTTTCACTGTTAAGTGTATTTCTGTGACAAATTTTCTATATGTGCTCTACCCTTCTTTAAGCTGTTCAGATGAAAGTGAGGTTCCAGTGATGCTTACTCCCTCATCCCTAATTTTTAGCAGCATTTACTTTCACACACACCCCAATTATGTGAGGTAAGTCTCTCCCCATTTCTTCTCTAATGTATCTTCCCCACTCCCTTTTCTTTTTTCTTTTGAGATCACCAAATATAACAAAATCACTCCCAGGCTCTCTGTCATATTTAATTCCTCCTCTGACCTTTGACAACACTAAGGTTCTGATGGGTTACTTGTCTCATTTGCCCTCCAAATATACCCCTTAGAATAGAAACATTTCATCTTGATAAAGTCTCTTCTGGTTGTTACTTGTATTTACCTTTTTATATTTCTTTACTCCTGTTTTTCTATTTCAGAGTTTTTACTCTTGTGTGAGTTGAAAGACCCTCACCAATTAAAAGTTAATTTATAATAAGGAGCCATCTCAGGGTGGGAACAGAAATAAATTTTATTCCATTCTTGAGAATAGGGCATCATCTGCCAGTACAGAGCAGAACCAGCAAAGGAGGCAAAGTACAAGGGGCAAAGCACCAATAATTATACCTAACACAAGAGAATTCCCTCCCACCTCTGACCCTTCTCACCATTGGCTGGGAGGCGGGCTTACAATCTGAGCACAAAAGCTAGACAGAGAACTGGGAAATCAAGGCACAGAAACTCCAATTCCCATTCCCTTAGTTAATGATTACAACTGAGGTGCCATCTATAAATCTAAAGAAGGAGAATAGGATAAGGGGAGGGGGAGATCTTTTCCATTATTTTACAGTACTTTTACAGTAAAGGAAAGCAGGTCACAGTGACCCTATTCTTACTGAGCAAATCTTTAAACCAGAACCATAAGAAAGAACAAAAAGTTTCAGTAAACTTTCCCAGAGGTTGAGCCATCAGACTCTCATGGCCTCAGAATCTTTCCACTTCCCTATTTCTTGATTTTTAAACATTTCTTAGTATAGACATATATGTATACACACACACACACACACACACACACACACACACACACACATATATCTTCCCTGTGAAGTCTTCACATTTTTTTTAACCTCACACACTCTGCTCTGATATTTTTATCAGGAATGCTTGGGGGCAGCAAGGTGTCACAGTGAGTAGAGCACAAGCTCTGGAGTCAGGAGGACCTGAGTTCAAATGTAACCTCAGACACTTGACACACTTACTAGCTGTGTGACCTTGGGCAAGTCACTTAACCCCAATTGCCCTGCCTTCCCCCCTGCAAAAAAAAAAAAAAAAGGAAAGAGAAAGAAAGAAAGAAAAAGAAAGAGAAAGAAAGAGAGAGAAAGAAAGAAAAGAAAGAGTTGCTTGGAAGCTCTCTATTTCATTATAAATCCAATTCCTTTTCTGCCAACCTCCTTATGCTCAGGTTTTGCAGAAAGTTATTCTTGGTTGTATGCCTAGCTCATTTGCCTTTTGGAATATCTTACTCCATGTTCTCCCCTTTCTTAAGGTGGCAGCTGCTAAATTTTGTGTGATATTGACTGTGGTTCACCAGTACTTAAACTCTATTTCTGACTGCTTGTATTATTTTTTCTTTGACTTGGAAGCTCTAGATTTTGGCTATGACATTCCTGGAAGTTAGTTAGTCTTAGCTCGTATTAGTTATGTGAAAGGCTCAGCAGGATCACAACAATGCGTTCTTTTGCTCTGGTTCTGTTCTTTGCCAACTCCTTCATTTTGTTGATGAAGAAACTGAGGTCCAGAGAGGTCAAATGACTTGTCCAAAGTCACAGAACTAGATGATAACATACTTAGAATTTTGTACTTAGAACACATTCATCTTTTGTTTTTGTTTTAGTTTTTTGGGAGACAATAGGGGTTAAGTGACTTGCGTAGGGTCACACATCTAGTGAGTATGTGAGGCTAGATTTGAACTCAGGTTCTCCTGACTCCAGAACCACTGCATATCCATTGAGCCATCTAGCTGCCCCAGAATGCATACCTCTTGTAGTTTAACCCCGTGTCGTTTCTCTTATATTCTACCTTTCTGGGGGCAGTTAGGTGGTGCAGTGGACAGAGTGTCAGCCCTAGAGTCAGGAGGACCTGAGTTCAAATCTGACCTCAGACACTTGACACATGTACTTGCTGTGTGACCTTGGGCAAGTCACTTAACCCCAATTGCCCTGCCAAAAAAAACCCCCAAAAAACAAATATTCTACCCTTCTCTAGAACCTTTGCCATACTACCAACAAATAGCCCCAACCCAAACTCTCCCTGAGAGCTCTTTAATCCATACCTATTTCTTGAAATGCCATACTTTTCTTTGGGGGAAATTCTGATTTTTATAATAATTGATATGATGTGTGTAATGAATATACTAACAGATTAGATTTTTCAGAATTGCTTTTTCCAGCATGTGACTCAGACTTATAATGCAGCTTGAACTCTTCAATCAAACCTTGACAAGGCTTACAATCACTGGTATCCTTCTGCCTGTGTACCTGAAGTGAAGCAAATAAAAGATTGTAGAACCTGTTCCCATCACAGAACTCCAGTCCTGTGACCCACCAAGTAACAACCTCCAAGGACTGAGCAATATTGCTCCCATAAGACTCCAGAATTGTATTGTCTTTCATTTGTGGGTTTGTCATGGGAAAGAACCCTGATTGTTTGTAATCCACCTTCCCCTCCTCCCTTCCCACTTGTGATTTATGTACCATAATCTCTGTCTTCACTTCAGCAAGGTGGAATTCTGATCAGGAGAATTTCCTATTTGCAAATTTGTTCCTCATAATGAAACTAATTAATTAAACAGCTCCCTACCTGATTACTGGCACTTCGTCTTTGGCCTGCTGTTTTGTCGTTCTCGGGTTAGAGACTGGCTCAGTAAAATCCTGTTAATACTTCCAATTCCCATTTTAGAGACTTTAAATGGGAATGGGGTTGGATGAGAGGAAGGGATGAGATTTAGAAGGGATATGTTGATCATAGAAATCCCATTTCTGGATACTGCTTATATATTTTATTTATTTCCTTTTTTGCCCCTTTTCCCTTGTTTCTTCCCTCAGATATGGTAAAGCTTTCCACTTGAACATGAACTTGAAGAGCCTCCAGAACTCAAAAATTTTAAAAGACAAATGTTAAAAAATTATTTTCATGTGTAATTGGAGAAAAAATATTTTTTTTTTTTAAAAAAGAGCTTCCAGAATTCTCATTACAGTATTTCTTGGAGGCTTTTTATGTCCTCCATTGGATGTTATTCATTGGCATAATGGTGGGGTTTATGATCCCTTAGGTAAAAGGCAATGAGGGACTCCATAGAGGGGAACGAGGCTAAGAAAACCTGAGTGGAAGCAGGAAAGTCAGAAAAAGTGGGTCCCCCACTATGATTTTCCATGCAATTATTTCCCTTTACAATTCTCAGTCATGTCACTTGTCCTGATAGAGAAGAGTCAGTCTATTTTTGAATGGGGGAATTGGGACCTACAAAGAGGAATTCCTCAGTGCAGGGATTGAGTTTAGGCTGGTCTTTGGGGCTCTTCTGAGTGCATGCTATGGGAATGAAGCAGCAAAGAAAGTGTTCCTTAGGACCTCATTATTACCCTTGGCTTTGTTTTTGATTTGGTCTGTGTTTCCTTTTGCAGCATGGCTAATATAGAAATGTTTTGCATAGCTGCACATATATAATCTGTATCAAATTACTCATATTCTCAAGGGGAGTGGAGGGGAGAGAGAGAATTTGGAGCTCAAAAAGTTTTTTTTAAAAAAGAATTTTTAAAAGTTTACATGTAACTGAGAAAAAAAATCAAATTAAAAAGAAAGAAAAAAGAAAAAAAGGTATCTAGTTACAACCCCACTCTCACCCCTTATGTTACAAGCAAATTGGGGTCCACTGGGATGAAGTGATTTGCTTGACGTCATACAGGTAACTTAACAGCCAAATTAGGATTCAGACACAGGTCAGCTAGCAACAAAATCCAGTGTCTCTACTCTTTAGTTGTGTGTGTGTGTGTGTGTGTGTGTGTGTGTGTGTCTTTCAGGTGGGGAGAGAGCTGGTAGAATATTGTGAAAGGACTTAGAATCAGGTAGAACTGGGGTGACCAAGAACAAATCAGCTTCCCCCTACTCTCTGACCCTCAGTTTCCTAGCCTGTAATATAGGGTTCACAATTGCCTCACACAGTTGCTGTGAAGTTCAAATGAGACAAACTGGAAAATACTAGAAAAAGTCTTATCCTTCTTCCTCAAGGATTTATTTCTTTTTTGAGGGGGAAGGGCAGGGATGACATATCTTTCAATGGTCTTTCTTTTTTTTTTAGCTCTGTTTTGGTGAGACAAGGGCAAGGAAGAGTCTCTAACTTCCTGTGAAGGGGGATAAGGGGAATGACCCATGCGCTCTCTTTCTTTCCTGTAGTCCTCTCCCAAACTGACACCAAATTGTATCCCCATGTGTGGGACTCCATGTCTCCATCTCACATTTCTCTGACCATTTCTTGTCCTTCTTGGCTCCCTCTTCTGCTTCCCAGGTCATGGTTTTTGGACAACTCAAAAGGTTAGCCATGGTTCAGTGAAGACCCAACAGATGCCTATAGTGGGGTTTATCCATCCAAAAATTAAATGGTTACAGTGACTGGGAAAAATCGCTTCACCCTGATGGAAATGGTGCCTTTGGAACCTGCATATCACCTCTGCTGCAAGCACTTCCACTATTCTTTCCCCATTAATGAGACTGTGGTGTTAAGAACATGCCAACTCTACAATCCTGAGCTCTAGGTTCTAGACCAGAGGTGTGTGCAAAGTGGGAGGAAATGAGAGGAGCAGAGGAGTCATCAAGTCCATGATGGAGCTGAGGGTATGGAAACAACAGCTAATGTTTAAGATGTCCTAAGGGTCCTTCCCACACTTAGATGATGAGTTTCTAAACACCAGAGAAATGGACATTGTTGGACACAAGAGAAGGCAGAAGTGACAACAGGGAGAGACTGGGGTGAGGGTGAGGCAACAGAAGCCTAAGAAAGAGAATAGGGGAGTAGAGGCGGCAGGGGGTTGGACTGTAGTGAGGATAATATGTTTAAGCAAAGTATCCCTGTAGGCAGAAGCTGAAACTAAAATAGAAAATGAAGCACAAGACTGCTCACACTACACTTGAGTACCATCTCCTCCATGAAGCTTTCTCAGGACTGAAGAACCTGGGAGAGCCCAGTGCAAAAAGAAGTAAGAAAGTCCTGAAGGAAGGAATCTATTTTGCCCTCGTTGCTAAAGCTTCATTTTCTATTTCCTTGGAATGAATACTTCCCTATGGCTGAGGCATGGTGCTAGCCAAAGTGCTGATTGGAGAAAAATCTCTTGGTGAACCAGACTTGAAGATTCCACCTCTTAAGCCAGATGGAGAGGAATGTGATTCCTGTGTGGGCATCATGGATCTACCTACCCACTTCCCTGTTTGCTCTTAAAGGGTAGGGTCACCCTAATCTACACCTGCCAATTTACCTCTTTCTTCCAATCTCTGACACAAAAGACCAGTATGAATAGTAAGGAAACCCACTTATCTAAGAAAAACATCAAACAGAAATTGGGAAAGTTCTAAGATTTAGAAGATGCCAGAAAAGGGGCTAAAGCCAAGATTGTGGAGTAAAGGCAGGGACTTACCTGAGCTCTCCCATATTCCCCTCTAAACAATTTTAAAATAATACCTCAAACTGAATTCTGGAAGAACCAACAAAAGGTCAGGGTGAAACAATTTTCTAGTTCAGGACAACTTAGGAGGTCAGCAAAAAAGGTCCATCTCGCTGGGTAGTGGTTGAGGCCTAGATCCCAGAGTGGACTGTACAGTGAAGGCCTCAGTGGAGTCTGAGCAGCAGGACTCTGGAGATAGTTCAGCAGCAGCAGCAGCTTTGGAAGTTCTTAGCCCACAGATGGTAAGGGGGTTGGACAACTTATCAGAGGGAGATTACAAGGGACCCTTTGTTGGCACTGGGTGCTGGACTCTGTTGCACTGCCCATACACAGTTCTGGGTCATAGTCCCAGGGTGAAGAGGAGTCTAGTTCACTAGTGCTTGGATCTGCAGGGGTGCAGGTGCCCTGGTCACAGCCCCAGGGCAAGAAGAGTGCTTGTGGTCACTCATAGACCAGACAACAGGCAAGGAGAATACAGACCACATCTTTCCCTAGTTCATACCACCTTGGAAGAAGCAAAAACTCACTGATCCCCAGAACTAGCTCTGAAAACAGTAGCACAAAAAACTTGAAGCTTGGCTCAGTTCCCTCTCAATCCCCGAAGCAGAACCCAAACTTAACATAAAGCTATAAGTTAAGATAGTCTAGAAAAATGAGCAAACAACAAGAACAAAAAAGAACCTGACCATAGGAAGTTACTATGATGACAAGGAAGATCAAGACACATACTAAGGAGAAAACAATGAAGTCAAAACTGCTACATGCAAAACTTCAAAGAAAAATGTGAATTGGTCATAGGCCCAAAAAAAGAATTCCTGGAAGAACTCAAAAAGGATTTTAAAACTCAAATAAGAAAGGCAGAGGAAAAATTGGGAAAATAAATGACAGTGATACAAGAAAATTATAAAAAGAGAATCAATAGCTTGGCAAAAGAGTTGCCAAAAATACTGAAGAAAATAACACCTTAAAAATCAAAATTGGCCAAATGGCAAAAAAGGCACAAAAATACAGTAAAGAGAAAAACTCCTTAAAAAGCAGAATTGGCCAAATGGAAAAAGAAATACAAAAATTCACTGGAGAAAATAATTCCTTAAAAATTAGTATTGGGCAAGTGGAAACTAATGACTCCATGAGACAGAAAAAAGAAAAAAAACCCAATAAAACAAAATCAAAAGAATGAAAAAAATAGAAGAAAAGGGGAAATATTTCTTTGGAAAAACAAGTAACCTGGAAAATAGATCATGTCAAAATAATGTTAAAATTATTGGACTACCTAAAACCATGATAAAAAAAAAAGAACTTAGACATCATATTTCAAGAAATTATCAAGGAAAACTGCCCTAATATCCTAAAACCAGAATGTAAAATAGAAATTGAAAGAATCCCCTGATTATCTCCTGAAAGAGATCTCAAAATGAAAACTCCTGAGAATATTATGGCCAAATTCCAGAGCACCCTGGTCAAAGGAAAAAAAAAATTTCAAGCAGCCAAAAAGAAGCAATTCAAGTATTGTGGAGCCAGTTAGGATAACACAAGATCTAGCTGCTTCTACATTAAAGGATCAGAGGACTTGAAATGTGAAATTCCAGAGGATAAAAGAGCTAGGATTACAATCAAGAATGATCTACCCAGCAAAACTGAGTATAATCCTTCAGGGGGAATAATGGATATTCAATGAAATAGAGGACTTTCAAGCATTCCTGATGAAAAGACCAGAGCTGAATAGAAAATTTGACTTTCAAATACAAGACTCAAGAGAAACATAAAAAGAAAAGTAGGAAAGAGAAGCCACAAGGAATTCAATAAGGTTAAACTATTTACATTCCTGCATAGGAAGATGATACTTATAAATCCTAAGAACTTTATCATTATTAGGGCAGTTAGAAGCACTATACATAGACAGAAGGCACAGGTGTGAGTTGACTATGATGGGATGATTTCAAAAAAATAAAATTAAAGGATGAGAAAGAGGGATGCACTGGGAGAAGGGGAAAGGGGGGGGTAGAATGGGGTAAATTGTTTCACATGAAAGAGGCTTGAAAGGAAAAGCTTTTACAGTGGAAGGGAAGAAAGTGGTGACAGGTAACATTTGAACCTTACTTTCATAGGAATGGCTCAAAAAGGGAATAACATACGCACTCAGTTGAGTATAGAAATCTTTCTTGCCCTACAGGGAAGTAGGATGGGAGGAGAATAAGAGAAGGAGGGAGTGATAGGACGGAAGGCAGATGGGCAGAGATGGTGGTTAGAAAATGCCAGAGGGGTGATAGGAGGGAGGGTAGACTGGAGAAAGGGGCAATCAGAATACATACCATTTTGGTATGGGGGGAGGATAGGGATGGGGAGAAAATTTTTAACTCAAAATCTTGTGGAAATGAATGTTGAAAACTAAAATAAACTTAAAAAAAAAGAAAAGAAAAGAAAATGCCAGAAACAGATTTCGGAAAAACCTGGAAAGACTTACATAACCTGATGCTGAGTGAAGTGAGCAGAACCAGGAGAATATCGTACATAGTAACAACAACATTATGCAATGATCAACTTTGATGGACTTGGCTTTTCTCAGAAATACAATGATCTAAAACTATTCCAAAAGATCATGATGGGAAATATTATCCACATCCAGGGAAAGAACTATGGAGTCTGAATGCAGATCGAAGCATACTATTTCCACCTTTTTTGCTGTCATTGTTTTTTCTTTCTCTTGTTTTTTCCCTTTTGTTCTGATTCCTCTTTACAGCATAAGTAACATGGAAATATGTTTAATATGATTATACATGTATAACCTATATCAGATTGCATGCCATCTTGGGGAGGGGACAGGGGAAGAAGGGAGTAAGGGAAGGAGAAAAAAATTCAGAACTCAAAATCTTATAAAAGAGAATGTTGAAAACTTTCTGTATATGTAATTGGAAAAAAATATTATTTTTTAAAAAGCCCCCCCCTCAAATGCCAGAAAACATGCTGCCCACCTCCAGAGGTGATAGATGTGGAGTGTGATCAATGCAGTAATTCGTTTTTGCTTGAATACGCATGTTTCTAACAGATTTTGTCTTTTATCCTTTCTTAATGGGGGTGGGGATGAGAGGGAGAAAATTAAAAGAAAGAAAATGCCAGAAAATACACAGGAGTGAATATGTTCTCTGGCTGGGAGTGATATAATATCAGAACTCAAACTAAACAAGAGGGACCAATCTCATCCAAGGAGATCCATTCTAGCAGTCCCTAGGGAGGCAGGCTGGATAGTAGGAACATATTGAGAAACCAGCTTCCCCTATACATCCGCTAATTCTCTCTTTATGTATTTCTCCCAAAGAATATCTGAAACCACATGTCTCCAAAAATCTCTGGAGCCCACTTGATTTCATTCCTTATGCTGGGATGCACCATCATATTACACTCAGTATTTGCCAATCTGGAGTCCCAATTCCCTCCGTATAAGCAAAATGCCCTAGGCTTGATTGGAAGCCCAGTAACAAAATATTTCTCCAAAAGGCCTGGGACACAGTGTCACAAATGCACACACCATCCAGAAGAAGAATGTATACATCTACCAAGAGCAATTTGTTCTGAGAACACACACACATACACACACACACACACACACAGAAGGTATATTCATTTTAAGACATGCCTGTGTATGGACATATGTGAGAGAGGATATTCCAGGTAAGGGGATCAATGAGCCAAGATGGGAAGTTAGAACAAATAGAGCATGTGTGGCTTAAATATGGGATAAGGAAGAACGTGACTTGACTATACACAGGTGTTCCACTTCCCAACCTCAGAGAAGGGTGACCTTTTCCAGGCAGCTCCATTTCTTACCTCCCCCCTCTTGTGGGGGATTGCAACAGAGTAAGAGATGCTAGGGTTCCTGGAAGGTGCCTGAAGCCTGAGGCCTGGCACTATGCCTGTGGTTATGACTGGCCCTGCCCCAAATGTGGCTGGGTGTGGAGAAAGGCACTGGGTGGAGACTGGTTCCTGGAAGGTTGGGCCCCTAGGTTCCTACTGACTACTGGCCAAGCTCTCTTCTCATCCCTCAGAAAGTCATCACTCCAACTCTCTCTTTTGTCCTATCCTGTACATCTCAGTTATTCTAAACACATAGGCTGGGTCAACTCACTGGTCCCCCGGGGATTTCTGGCTTCTTCCTCCTAGACTTGGAGTTCAGGCTTATAGGTTTCTCCGCTTGGGATGTTCTAGACTTTCTCATATTGCTATAGAGCCTTTCTCAGATCAGTCAACATTTCTAGGATTAGAAGTAAATGGAAATCTTAGATATCATAAGCCGAGGACTTCAACATGGAAGTCTTCTGGCTGGGGACCAGTTGCCTCCTCCAAGCCCTGAGATCCTGAAAGTTTCAGAACGGATGACCTTTGACTTCCCTTAGGCTCAAAGTTAAGGAATGTGTTTCTAATCATCCCTCCTCTCTTCATCTAACTAAACTGTTGAATCATCATCATCTGTAGACTTCCCGGACCTTAGATCCCAGCTCTTTCTTTGTTACACAAGCTGGGATTTGAACCAGAGTGTTAGAGCCTGGGCCTCCTATCTCCTGGGTCTCCATTTTGTCCCTCCCAAAATAAGAAGGCCATCATAGTTCTCAGAGCCCTAGCTTCTCTTTCCACCACCTCCCTCTGCCCCTGGGTAACCGCCCTGGCTCTGTGCACTCAGGATAAAGCCCCAGCCCTCCCCTTGTCCCTTGTGGCTGACTCCCTTTTCCGTCTGTTGAGAGAGGAAGCCAGGGGGGAGTCAGGGCCTGCCCTGCAAGGGCACTGATAAAGAGGCAGCCCATGCTCCCACCTCCTGGGGCCACTGTGGTCAGGAAAGCAGGGACACCCTCCTCCTCCCCCACTCTGCCCCACACTCTCCGCCCTTCTCGGGAAGCTGGTTGCATAACCAAGGGGGGTATTTGGCAACATTTCTTGTGGTTTGATGGCAGGGCGTGTGTTGTAGGGGGAGTGACAGAAGTCATCTTGTCTTAAGAAGGGACAAAACAGGCTGAGAATAGTCGAATCAAGTACGGAAAGGGATGGACCCATGGGGCCTAGAGTCTGTTCTCTTTCTGCCACTAATTCACTATGTGGCCATGGCCAAGTCCTTTCTAGACTAGAAAGGACCTAGAAAATACAGGCAAGGCTAGGTGTCTTGTTATAGGATTTTAGAATACATCTGCTGTCCTTTGTTTGCTTTTTCTCTCTCAATATGTATCTCTGTTTGCCTTTGTCTCATTGGTCTCCTCTGTGATCCTCTGTCACCATGCATGCCCCTGCTTCTTCAAATATGTATTAGGCATCCACTATGTGTAAGATGTTCAGAGTGAGAATGCAGAATCTC
This sequence comes from Phalanger gymnotis, assembly GCA_028646595.1. NCBI lineage: Eukaryota > Metazoa > Chordata > Mammalia > Diprotodontia > Phalangeridae > Phalanger > Phalanger gymnotis. Next base: position 216,569,073 of record CM053623.1, read on the forward strand.
TCAAAGATGGAAAAAAAACTCTTGCTCTCAAGAAGTTTGCAATCTAGTAGGGGTATGAGACATTTCTTCAGTCTCCTTAAATTCTGTGACCACCTCCTTCATGCCTTCTCAGGGACAGACATAGAGTCCTATCCCTGTCCATACATAGAGATGGTCATGCCTGGATCTCAATATAACCCACAAGTATTCCACTTTCCTCATTAAAAACTAACACCCATCTATATGATCCTAACCTCTTATCACAACCAACAACAAAGGAAATGCAGGATGCGCAAGTTTGGAGTATCCATCCCAAATGTTCACATGGACTATTTGTGCCCAACCTGTGGTATAGCATTCTGAGCTCATATTGGCCTGATCAGACACAGTAGGTTACACTGAATCTTTGCTCAAGCATAGTGATGTCATTTTGCTCCTCTTCGAGAATGAAGGACAACAACGAACCAACTAACCTCTTATCATTCCATCTCTGCCTATTCCTCAGTTCCCCTAAGTCTATTCTCCACCCTCATTGACCGCCAACCCTTCATTCCTCAGGATTCTCTCAGGCCATTACCATTGCTCTGACTTCACTTCCCTTCCTTTCCAATCCTGACCCCACAGTTACCCAAGGGACCCAATGCTGTCTTCTACTCTCAAATCCCCTGCCCCCTTTTCCTATCACTGCCCATCCTTTGCCAAACCTCAGCCATACATCATCTGCCTTCTCCACTCCTATTTACATGCTATTGAACAGATCTGGAAGAAGTCAATTCATGTCATCCAGCTTCAGCATGGCAGTCCTTTGATTCTTCCTAATTGCTTCCCCATCTCACTATAGACAAAAGTTTTTAAACCTTATCCTCCCTCCTTTCCCAACTCTCCCTTTTCCCTTTCTCTCAGCTGAAGACCTGGCTTCTTACTGTACTGAGAAAGGTTAGGCTGCCAGAGGTAATCTCCCTCTTTTCTCTTTCTCTTAATACTGAAACTCCTTAATCTCTCTCTCTCTCTCTTACTCTCTCTCTCTCCCCATCTCTTTTCCCCCCACCACACACACCCCACTCTCTCATCCTTTCCCTTAGTCTAACAGTGAACTGGCCTTTCTCCTTGACAAGGCCACCCACTCAATATCTATGTTTGCTCCCATCCTCTCTCTTCTTCTCCAGTCCATTGCAACCTCACTCATCCCTTCTTTCTCTTTTCTCTTTACTCTGGCTATCCACTGGTTCCTTCTTGACTGCCTTCAAACATGCCACCCCCCCCCGCCCCGCCCAAGCTATTGTCCTACACTGTTGTTGTTCAGTCATGTATGACTCATCATGACTCCATGAACATTTGTCCATGGAGTTTTCTTGACAAAGATATTGGAGTGGTTTGCCATCCAAATTCTTCTCCAGGGGATCACCTTTTTGTCAGTGATCCATGAGGCAAATATAGGTTAAGTGACTTGCCCAGAGTCACACAGCTAAGAAGTGTCTGAGGCTAGATTTGAACTTGGGTCCTCTTGGCTCCAAGCCCAGTGATCTATCCATTCCACCTTGCCACTTAGCTGCCCTATTGTCCTATCTACCTCCTCCCTTTCTTAGCCAAAGTCCAAGAAAAAGCTAACTATACTCAGTGTCTCTATTTCCCCTGTTCAATCTTGTGATCTGGTTTCTGATGTTATCATTCAACTGAAATTGCTTTCTCCAAAGTTACCAATGATTTCTTAGTTGCCAGATCTAATGGCCTTTTTCTCAGTTGTCCTCCTTATTGACTTCTCTGTAGCATTTTACTCTGTTGATCATTGTCTCCTCCAGAATACATTTGTCTCTCTGGGCTTTGGTGATACTGCTCTCTCCTGGTTTTCCTCTTACCTGTCTTACCTCTCCTGCCAAGTCTCCTTTTATGATTCATCAATCAGATCATGCCTCTTAACCATGGGTGTTCCTCAAGGCTGTCCTAGGCCCCTTGCTCTTCCTTCTTGACATTTTCTTTCTTGATGATCTCATCAGCTCCCATGGAATTAATCATTCTCTCTATGCTGATGATTTCCAGACCTATATATCTAGCCCCTGAGCTTCAGTCCAGCATCACTAATTGCTTCTTGGATATCTCAAATTCAACAACCTAAAAACATCTGAAATTCAACATGTCTAAAGCAGAACTTGTCTTTCACTCAAAACCCTCTCTTCTCCCACACTTCCCTATTTCGGTCAAAAAAAAAAAGCACTACCATTCTTCCAGTCTCTCAGATTCATAAGCTTATATTTATCCTGACTCCTCATTCTCCCTCACCCCATAGATCCAATCAATTGTCAGTCTTGCTTCTATCTCCACAATATCTCTCAGTCTGAACCCTGTTCTAAACTGACACATCTACCACCTTGGTTCAGACCCTTATGACCTCTCACCCAGATCATTGCAAAGGCTTCCTAATTGTCCTCCCTGCCTACACCACTACTAATGCCATTTTCTTTAAGTGTAGCTCTGGCCATATGCCTCCCCTATTCAATCAGCTCTGGTGCCCTCCCCCATATTGACTCTAAAATCACATACAAACATCTGGGTTTAACTTTTAAAGCTCATTACAATCTGGCCATACATAACCTATCATTCTAGCTTCATTGGATACTACTTCCCCTCACACACCGTGGAATCCTAACAAACTGGTCTTTCTGTTCCTCACATTCGATGATCCATTTCTTTCCTCTGTACCTGGAACACTGTCTATCTCGATGGTGCAGTGGATAGAATGCTGGGCCTGGAGTGCTCTTCCAGCAAGGAGGAGACCTGAGGAAGACCCGAGTTCAATTCTGATCTCAGATATTTACTTGTTGTGTAACCTCGGGCAAGTCATTTAGCTTCTGTTTGCCTCAGTTTCTTCACTTGCAAATGGGGATAATAGCAACACCTACCTCACAGGGTTGTGAAAATCAAATGAGATAATATTTATGAAATGCTTAATGCAGCACCCAGCACATGGTAGGCTCTATATAAATGTTTACTTCCTCCCTCCTTTGAGCAAGATCTTCTGCATGAAACCTTTCCTGATCCCCTTCACTACTTGTGCCTTCCTTCCCTAACTGCCTTTAACTACTTTGTGTATATTTGCATTTATTCATTTTATATTCATTCCGTATATACTTACATATGTTGGCTGCCTCCCCCGTTAGACTTCAAGCTTTTTGCAAGTAGGCATTATTTCATTCGTAGTGTGTGTATCTCTACTGCCTAGCACAGACTGGGGACCAAAAGATGTGCAATTTTGTTTTTTCTGCATAGGTTTTCCCAATATCAATGAGGATTGCAATTCCTCTATAATTTAGAAGACAGCCTTAAAGGGTTACTGTAAGTGAGAATTCCATCTCCCTGGGGCCAATCTGGTGACAGGCTTCTCTGATGTAGGATGAGAAAAACACCAGGCACACAGACTGGAAACTAGAGATACAGGTAGAAGCAAAAAGAAAGGTAGGTCTTGCCCTCAAGAAGCTTATCTTCTAATTAGGGAAGACAACTCATAAAAGGCAGTTGAAAAGCAAAGGGGGGGAGGGCAGGAAGAGTACCCCCTCAAAGACATGGTGGCAAAGTTGGGCACAGCGGGGAGGGTGATGCCTATTCCCAAAATGGAAGCCATTCGGAAACTTGCCAATGGGAGGAGAAGTCAGCATGGAGGAGGGGTGTTCTAAGGTGAAAGACAGATGAGTCATGGCAGGGAATTTTTAAATCTGAGTTCGAATGCACCTCACTTGGCCCTTGTTCCTTTATTTCTTGTGTATCCCCAAAATGGAAGCCATCTGGAAATTTACCGATGGGAGAAGTCAGTATGGAGGAGGGGTGTACTAAGGTGAGAGGCAGCTGAGTTATGGCAGGGAATTTGTAAATCTGAGTTCAAATCCACCTCCCGCAGCCCTTGTTTCTTCATTTCTTCTAAAAAAAGAGGGCATTGGGCTAGAAGGCCTCTGAGATTGCTTACAACTGTACACCTATGAGACTATGAGGCTGTGGCATACTCTCTCACAAATACACTTAGCATCTGCGGGAAAAGGGCTGAAAATTAGGGTAAAATAGTGGTGAGACAAATGCCCTGGTAGCCTTCTTGCCCTAGAAAATCCCATTTCCACTTCTGCAGCTCCCTCCCGGCCCCTCCAAGAACGGCTCAAGTCAGTCATGCTTGTTCCTTCACTCCTCTCCTGGCTCCATCCCCAACTCCTTGGACTTCCTTACCATGCCCCCAAAGTGGTACTCTCTCCATAACTGGAGCCAGAGGACCTGGGTTCAAATCCCATCTCTTCTACTTACTATCTGTATGACTTTGGGCAAATCACTTAACCTTTCTGGGACTCTGTTTCTTCCTCTATATTATGAAAGAATTGGTGAAATGGTTACAACCAGAAGAGTTTATATAGTAAGTAACACTTTTAAAAAATATATTTATTTTGCAAGCACTTATTATCTTTTCCTCCTATTGCTCCCCCAATTAAATAATTTTAAAATGAAAAAGGAAACTTTATAACAAATGTTATTTTGTAATAAAAAATATTTCATTGGCCATGTCTCAAAATGCATGTCTCATTTGGTGTTTTAAGTCCACGACTTTTCTGGCAGGAGGGAGGTGGCATGTTCATCTTCAGTCTTCTGGACTTGTGGTTTATCAAAGAAAAATACCGTAAAGAAAGACACCTTGGAAAGACTGAATAATGCTCATCAATGACCAACTATGACTCCAGAGGACCTGTGGGGAAGCATGCTACTCATCTCCTGACAGAGGGGTGAGGAACCCAAGGTGAAGGATGAAGTATTCATTTTGGGACACGGCAAGTATGCGGATTTGTTTTGACTATGTTTATTTGTTATCAAAATAATTAATTAGATGGATAAATAAATAAATGAATGAATGAATGGTAGAAAGAGATAGGTAGGTAGATAGATGGATGGATGGATGAATGGATGGATAGGTAGATAGATAGATAGACAGATAGATAGATGGATGGATAAATGGATAAAAGGGACTGAGGATGTTCTCCAAGTTCTCTTCTAACTCCAAAAATGTAGATCTATGCATGATTCTAGCCTTATCTTGAGATAACATACAAACTACTGCTGGACCTTAATTGAAAATTTTTTCAGCCTGATAGGATGTGTCAGAGTTTAAACCAACATTCTAGGACCCAGAGTCATCTCCACACCACGGTGAGACATCAGAGTAGCACTTTAGCAAAGCATAAAACGTTACAGAAAGATGTTATTATCCTGGCACCATTCCTCTGCTACCCTCCAAAGCCCAAATTATTCAGAAATCCTTGAGGGTGGGGTGGGGGTGGAGAATAAGCATTTATTTAGTGTCTACTATGTGTCAAGCACTGTGCTAAGTAGTTTTTTACAAATATTATTTCATTTGATCTTCACTACAGTCTTGTAAGGTAAGTGGTGTTAGTCTACCCATTTAACGCTTAAGGAAACTAAAGCAAGCAGAGGCTAAGTGAATTGCCCAGGGTCACACAGCTAGAAAGTGTCTACAGCTGGATTTGAACTCAGGTCTTCCTGACTCTAGCTCCAGAGCTCTATCTACTGAGCCACCTCCCTCACTTTGGGGGACACTTGAACTAAGGCAGACCTACAAGGCCTACAAGTCACAGAATTCCATGGCCAGAGGCTTAAGGAATCATCCTCAGCACTGTCCCCAGGATGCTGCAAGAACCAAGCCTTAAAAATGGGGAAAAAAAAATGTGGCTTGACTTTTAACTACTAGAAGAGACTCAATCTCACTGGGGGATGTGCCCATTCTACTCTATCCTCTCTGTGAAGGTGATGGATGGATGACGACCACTTAACGTCTGTCACAGGGTCACCACTGCCTCCTGGTAAAGCACTCATAAGGAATGTGCTGAAACTTTTTACAAAAGTCTTGTATTTCCTATTAGGCTGGTGCTCCCTGGCTAGTAAGGATTCCTGTTCTTTTGTTTGCTTAATTTTTATTGATGTCTTTTGTGTTTCTGTCACTCAATTCCCCACTATAACTCTCCCCTCTTTCCCACACAGAAAACTATCTGTTCTAACAAAAAAAATTAAAAAGGGAACAATCAGAAAAGGTGATCGGATATAGTTAACCAACATACCAATTGGGTCCCATCATACATTTATTTAGCCTGAGTCCCCAGCTTTGGCAAAGAAGGACAATCTGTTGCTCCAGTCTCTTCCTTCAGCTAAATTTGCTCGTTGCAATTACACACTGTTGCTCTTTCCAGATACCTTGTTGTACTCCTGGCTACCTTTTCTTCCTGATTTACTTGGCAACAATCTATAGAAGCTTTGCCCGTGACTTCCTCAATTCTTCATACTCATCGTTCCTGACAACAAAATAATATTCCGTCACCCTCGTGCTCCACCTCGTTTTATCATTCTCCCACCAACGGACATCTACTTTGTTTCCAATTCTTTGTTACTACTAAAAGTGTTACTATAAATATTTTGGTTTGTATTGGAAGTTCCTTTCTGTTTTTGACCTATATATGCCTAGGAGTGGGATCTCAAGGTCAAAGGGCATGGATATTTTCATCACCTTATTAGCATAATTCCAAATTGCTTTCTGGAATGGTTGAACCAATTCCCAGCTCCACCAACAGGGCACTAGTGGACTTATCTTTCCACAGCCCCTCCAAAATGGACTCTTCCCATCTTACATCATCTTTGCCATTTTCCTGGGTGAAACCTCATATAGGTTTTGACTGGCACCTCTCTTACTGTTGGTAGGAATTCCTGTCTTACACATCATTCTCTCTCACTCTGTGATCCAACCTACACTACTTCTTTCCTCATGTATTCCATACCATCTCCTAATGCCATGCTTTTGCCCAGGTTATCCCATGGGATATCCTAGGACATGGCTAGAATGCTCTTGCTCCTCATCTTGGCTTTATAGTACCCCAACCTTTATTCAAAGGTACCACGTCCTCCACGAATCCTTGCCCGATCACCGAGTTGTTACTGCTTCCTTCCCCCATGTCAACGAAAAATTCTTTATGTTGACTCTGTATATATTTTGAACATACTTATTTGTGCACACATTCTAACTTTCTCCCCGAGTAGAATGTAAGCTCGTTTTTGTATCCCTCTCACATTGTAGCTTTGTATTCCCATCGCCTGGAATATGGTCAATTAATTGTTACTAAATCCTCAAACTAAATCGGGGAGTCCATCCCCAGCACTCCTACTCAATCAATCAATCAGTAGGCAGAGGCAGCTAGTGGCACAATAGATTGATCTGAAGTCAGGAGGACCTGTGTTCAGATCCAGCCTTGGACACTGGCTATGTGACCTTGTCTGCCTCAGTTTCCTCAACTGCAAAATGGGGATAATAAGAGTACCTATACCTCCAGGGGTTATTTGAGAAGATCAGATGGGATATTGTAAAGCAGCTTAGAACTATATAAATGCTTATTTCCTTCCTTCCTTCCTTCCTTCCTTCCTTCCTTCCTTCCTTCCTTCCTTCACTAATCCTCATCTTTTATACAGCAGTACTTTATGATGACAAAGCCTAATATCTGACTTTATCTCATTTGATATTTACCTGTGAGGACAGAAGTGCAAATATTATGACACTCATTTTACAGGGAAGGAGAAGGGAAAGGAATAAGCATTTATACAGCACCTACTAGTGCCAGGAAATATGCCAAGCACTTCTACAAATATTATCTCATTTGATCCTATCTCAACAACCCGGGGACAGAGATGTTATTATTAGTGCCAATTGCAACTGACAAAACAGGTTAAATGACTTGCCCAGGGGTCACATGACTAGTAGGTGTCTAAGGCTAGATTTGAACTCAGGACTGACATCCTGACTCCAGAACCGGTGCTCTACAGATGAGACAACTGAGACTTGCAGAATGCATTCCTTGAGAGGAGGGGTTATGTCATTTTTCCTAATTTTTTTTTTTGCGTGTTTCAAGGCCTGCCCAGGACCTTGCACAGAGTAGGCATTTAATATTTGCTAAATAGAATAAATTGCCCACAGACACATAGCATCAGATCCAGCCCTCTGATATAGATCTTTGACCTCCCACCTAGGCCACCCCTACTGACCTATCAACCCATGCCTGCGGATTGATTGTAACACATGATATGATCAGTCTGCCACGAGCCATGAGTGTTGTATTTCCCACTATTCACATCACCTGCACGGAGTTCTAACAGGGAGCCTTGGAGGTTTCCCTACATGACCAGCTTATGGAATGTCAGGGCAAACCAGAATGTACACCTGGCACCTCTGCCTGGTACCAACTGGCAGAGCATAACAGGCATGTATGTGTGACCTAGACTGGTACCAATCTGGGATGCAAAGAGGTTTTATGATGCCCTGAGCAGAGAAGCATTTGGCGTCGCCTCCTGTTCTACACAGAACATACATATAAAGTCCTACTCTACCCTCCCACCTCCCCCACCAAGATGTTCTCATAATGCAAGAAGCTGTTGGGGAAGACTCTAAATAGCAAAATGGAAAGAATACTGGATATGAAGTCAGAAGATCTGGGTTCAAATCTCTGCTCTGATACCTACTACCTAGGTGATGTTAGGCAGGGTCACTTAGCCTCCTGAACCGCATTCTCTTCATCCGCCCCTCCTAAAATGAGATGGCCTCTGTGGTCCTTTCCTTTCTAGCTCTAGAGCTAAGATCATGTGATCCCACGACCAGATGGCCTCTGAGGTCCATATGGGCTCTAAATCTATGATTCTCAAATAAAGGAAGTAGGTTGAAGGTACAGCTTGAATAACTAAGGTTAGATATCAGGAAGGATTAATAGAGTTCCTAGATTCTGGAGTCGGTTAGTGACCTTAGAGATGACTTAGACCAAAGTCCCTCATTTCATAGAGAACCGTAGCCCAGAAAGGCTTGGTTAGGTGACTTATTCAAGATCACTCAGAGAGAACAGCCAGAATTCAAGCTCATGTCTCCCAATCCAAATGCAGTATTCTTTTGAGGAAAGCAATTAAAAAACACCAGAAAGCCGGTGGAGGGAGTGGAAAGAGTAGGGGGACAGCAAGAACGTCCTGAGCATCTCTGTCCCACCTGAACTCTGCCTGTTTGGGGTGGAACAAGAGTTGTCTATATCTGAGTAGCGGAATGGATATAGTGTTTATTCTAGGGCCCTTAATTGCCAAACATATAGAAGAGGTCGAGGTTTTCCAGGGATGAAATGTAATACCTTCCACGCTTGTGCTGGCCTGTTTGGGGTGTTCAGATGGCAGGCTGCAGGGGTCACCCTGCCTGGGACAACAGAGCTGAGCAAGAGGAAGCCAAAGGCGTCCGTCTAAGGCAGGTGAGTCATCCTGCTCTGCACACCCCCCCCCCCCCCATACACACACCCTGGCCAAGAAAGAGGCCTTTGTCCCAGGCTATATAAAGCAGAGGGGGAGGGGAGAAGGTTACAGGTAGAGAAACATCAAAGCATCCGATTCCCTCTTTCCCTCCTGCATATCAGTCTCCCCTCTCCCCATGGTCCAGTCTATGCTACAATGAGGCATCCCGAAATGAGGATCCTAGGCGTTCTGACCCTACACACCTCCACCTGCCCAGTAGAACAGTAAGCTGGACAGGTGGGTCATTGCCAGGTCTTTGAGGCCTCTTCCATCTCTCATCTCTGTTACTCAGGACTACCAGAGGTCAGAACCAGTGTAAGAGCTTATAGGTTGTTTTCAGATTATGCTGCCACGATGAGGATCTAGTACATGCATAGAACGGAAGATACTGAGGCCCTATGGACAGGGAGCTTGTATGCTTGGCCCTCAGCACCCCTGTCTGCCCAGTAAGTGGGGGTAGGGGGTGGAGTAGGAGGTGTGGGCAGAAACCACACAGGGCTCAAGTTTCCTCTGTCAGCCAGAAGGGGCAGGAGGAGAGGAGGGCCGAGGGAGAAAGGGGAGCTTGGGAGGAGGGACAGATAACCCACAGCCTGGGGATTTGGAGAGGAGGTTTCAGCTGCCTTGGGATCCTCTGGCTTACCGCCTAAGCCCCTGAACCCAGCCCTTGGATATGCTTCGAGGAACGGATCTCTACCTCTCCTTCCAGTGACATCAGTGGGGTCTGCCCCATCTCTCTACTTTCTCAGAGACAGAAATACCAAAAGAGACATCTCTCCTCCCTCTCTCCACTGCCTGGACACTGCCACAGGTAAGAGACTGAAAGGGAGATTTTGATGTGGAAATTAGGGCCAGAAGAATTCCTAACTGTCCAGGAGACCCTCTCCCTATTCCAAGTCCTAGAATCGAATCTTTGGGTCAGGAAATGTCTTTGGAAAGGCAAATGGTCGTAGGTTACACACTTGGAGATCCTCACATGACAGAGTACACAAAGACAGAAGATGTCTCAAGAAATAGAAATTGGGATAGACTATTTGAGGGATTGGCCAAAAGGTTTTGGAAAGGCCTGAGGGGAACAAGGGAGGAAGAAACTGGGAAATAACTGGGCAAAACCAGGAATAATGATGTCCTCATGACCTACTAGGTACAATGAAGAATTGAGAGACCTCCTTCTCCTCCCACTCATCTATCCATCCATATATATACATATACATACACACATATATATATATGTATATACATACACACACACACACACACATACATACATACATACATAGTCACATCACTCCACTGCCCCAACCCAAGGTTCCTAATAGGTTAAATTCGGATGTTGTATGTGTGGCAAAGGAAGGTATATAGAAGAAGTGTCAAGGCAGAGGATGGGTCCACTCAGGATGTCTGTTTCTCTGCCTCAGTTTATTTTTTGTCCCTTTGGAAAGATGGAGAAAAGTAGATTCAGAATTAGAATGAAGAATGAAAGGAGAAAGAAGAAAGCCATTTCTTTCAGAGAGAAGCCTGGCTTGGGGTCAGAGAGACTAGATTGAGGAAAAGTGAGCATTATGGAGAGCAAGGGGCTTCCTTCCTGACCCTATTTTCTCACTGCTTCCCCAAGGAACAATCAGGGTGGAAGCTGGAGAGGAGACCGGCTGGATAGCATTCTGTTGTCATCCCCACCACCACCTTCCCCAGCTATACTTACATTTCCCCTACACACACACACACACACACACACACACACACACACACACACCGGAGTTAGTGAAGCCCTCAAGGAACAGAGTCCGGTCCTGATCAACAAATTCTTCCTTTCTAGCTCTTTCTCTCTGGGTTGGTCCTGTTTTCTCTCCTTTCTTTCTTCTGTCTATTTTTCTCTCCAGTGTTAGCCAACTTTTCTTGACCACCACCACCACCAGAGGTAAGCTTGCCTCCTGATTGGAAGCCTAGTATAGGAAAAAAAAAGAGGGTCAAGAATAGAGACCTTGAAACCAGGGACCATATGCCAGGAAGCCCAGAACTCGGGATTACTTGGGTTCTAGAGCAGAGTAGAAACCCTGAGAAGCAGGATTTGGGGGTTTTTCCCTCCTTTCTTCATCATCTCCATTTCTCAGGTCTTAGTGCTCTTTGATCCTAATTCTCTATTATTCCTCATCTCTTCATAGGGATCCAAGGTCTTTCTGTAGGTGCTTAGGGAATGTTCAGAGCAGAAGAACTCGGAAGAGTGGGAGAAGGGCAGGGATAGTCTGATGGGAAAGATATTTCTATGCTTAGAAATCTCTGCATTCTGCCGGGTATATTAAACTTCTGTTTGCATGGACTAAGAAACAGACCATTCAACATGGAGGTGGGAGGATGGAAAAAATGGCCCTAGACAGGAACTGTATGCACTATTGAATGACCACCTGGAAAATGACAGACAGGGAGATTTCCCTCAGAAGTCCTCACTCAAGTGAAAGTCACTAAGAAATCAACTTAAATGCATTTGTATGGAATTAATTTTATGTCATAGACACAGATATTTCCCAGTGTCTTCCCACTAATCTTTGGCCCTCTCCCCCAGGGTACCCTACACCCTTTTTCCTCAGAGTGATCTTTTTCACCATCTATCCACTCCTTTTTTCTACCCATTCCACTGGGTTTCAACCAGCTGTTTCCCAAAATAGGGAACCCTAAGGGCCAATGAGGCCAAAGATAGTTTTGAAGGAGTGCCTGACCATCACTAGGGTAGGGGGAGAGAACATTCCCCATTCCCCACCCCTTGACACAAATCCCTTCATTTCCCCTTACAGAGATGGTGTAGAATCAATCCAGATATACATCCCTACTTTCCTGAGGAGTGGGGGGGGAGACAGAAAAAAGGAAAACTCGGGAAAAAGGGCCAAAAGGGAACAGATTCAAAGGCCAAGGGAAAGAGAAAAACCATAAAATTATAGATCTTGGGTCTCGAACAAACCTTAAGACATCATGCCTTTCTACACGTAGGGCACTATCTGCATTTAAATATGAGGCAACAGAGAGTCAGAGGGTTTCAGTGACGTGCCCAAGCTCCTATGGGCAATTACTGGTACAGAGGAAAGCAGATCCTAGGTCTTCTGCCTGATGACACCCTGAAGGGGGTAAAGGCAGAAGCCCCTTCCAAGAGAAAGCGAGGGAGGGAGAGAAAAGGAGAAGTAGTCAGAGTTGGCTTGGGGATAGGTTAAGGGAAAGAGGGGGCAAATCTATGAAGTAAAAGCCATTCCCCCACCCCTCCCTTAAAGGGACTCAGGAGTGACTGTTCTTCATTCACTTTGCTTTTACACAATTTCCGGCCAGAACCCGAAGTAGGGGGCCAGAGGTTGGGGGTTCCGGTGTCGAAATGGCCTCAGAACAGAACACAAACACCCCACCCACTTGGCCTCGGGACACATGGAAATTCATCCTATCACTACACCCAGCCTGAATCCAAGTAGGCATTTCTTCAGGGTTGGGCCTACGCATACTGTGGCCTGGTTGGGGGAGATTGAGATGGAGAGGAGACAATGATATTGGGATGGGTACTTGGAGGAAAGCACTGAGGGTAGGGAATGGGGGGGGCGGGGAAGAACACTGGATGGGGAGTCATGAGATCCGTTTTCAAATCCCAGATCTGTTCATTGCTAACTGTGTGAGCTTGGGCAAGTCTAAGCTCTCTCTAGACATTAGCTTCCACCACTATAAAAGGAGAGGGTTGGACCAGATGACATACCTAAGGCCCCTTCAGATAGAAATCTACTATTCCATGATTCAAGGAACGGGAAACACTAGAAGAGAGGAATGTGAGTAGAGAAGTCAATAGGGGAAGAAGGTAACGGCCATTGGAATGATCCTCATATTTGTGGGCATTACTATTAATAATATTACAAATAATTCTACTACTTTTATTAATATCACTAATAAACCTTAACAATACCTTATGCATATATAAGCTCCTTTTCTAGTTCTCACTAAGTTGGGTTATTGATACTACTCTTTGAGTTTATGTGCCTAATTAAAGGGTGGAGTCTATGTTAATTAATCATGGTCGATTAGGAATGTCAGCTTCTAAGGCCATACATTCAGTCTTCAGGACCTATTGAGGGTTTCTCCTATGCTAAAGGATTGCTAAAAAGAGTGAGTTTGCCCTCCATTCTTCTTGCTGCCACCTAGGTCTCTGACTATAAACTGGAGGAGATCTCTAACTCTAAACTATGAAGAGATCCCTCTTGATGTCTCCTTCAAACCTCTTCTGCTCAAGTTTCTTCTTGTTTCTTATTGTTTGAGTCTAGGGAGAACCCAATGAAGGTGATGGGTGGCTGTCTTGACAGCTTTTAGAGTTTAGGACAACTTTCTTCCTCCCACCCACTCCCAACTCCTCAAATTTCCTCATCTTGTCCTATTTCTCCCATCAGAGAAAGGATGAGGAGAAAAGGGATGTGGGCTGGAGAGAAGAGGGCTGAGTTGGCTAGAGGAAAGCAGATTGGGAACGGTGATAAGGGTAATGATCCCCATGTCTCCAAAAAGGCTCCTAATGGATGAAGCAATTGGAAATACCATAGGGAAGAGTGTATTGAAGGTAAATAGTAAGAGGAACTTCTGAATAAGCAGAGTTGGGAGATGAAAGAATGAAGAAGGAAAACTGGAAGCAGCTTTGCTTCAAAAAGATCTCAGTTTAAAAAGAAAGCTGTGTGGGTTGGGGAATGGATAAAATGACCCCTTTGGGACCACAGGCATAGAGGTTATGCCTAGAAACCCTATCTTCCTTTCCTACTCTGCTCTTTGCCCTGGGGCCGATAACCTCTTATCTCCCCCAGCCAGGAGGAGCCTAGGGTGGGGAAATAGGAGAGGATAAGTCTATTATCAAGGACCAGGCCTGGGGTTGAGGTGGTTGACTCTCTCCATGTCACTGCCCTTTCAGGATCTCAAGGTTCTTACGTGTCTTAGGAAGAAAAAAGGTTAATATCCAGGAAATGAGAGGCGAAATGGGGGAGAGAAATAGATTGCTGATGTTGCCCCAGAGAATAAAACCCTGGAGTCCTGACTCCCTTCCCTGACTGTGAATGTGGTTTCAGGGTGTGAGGAAGAATGGAATAGAGAAGGTCTTTAGTCTAGGAAGGTCAAGGACCTGCTACTGCCTCTCCAAAGACAAAGAATTTGTTTTAACAAGAAGGTGGATTCTGTGTTACTAAGGACTTCAAAGCTCATAAAACTAGGTGGTCGAGTGAGGGAAACCAGGAGCCTTTTTCCCCCAGGGGATCTCTCAGAAGTCGAAGAGAGTTGGTAGGGGGGGTGAGATGCCCCTTCCCACACAAGCTGAGGGAGGGACAGGATGCACTCTGGTAGGTGAGATCCTCACCCTCTCACTTCATCATTTCAGGTTGCTTGGGTGACCTCGGCCTGGGGGGAGCCTTCCCTGGCTCCTGGCCTGGTAGGATGCCCCCGTGTCCTCCACAGCAGAGCAGGAACCGGGCTACACTGCTCGCTGCCCCAGAGCTGGGAGAGATGGAGCTGACCTGGCAGGAAATTATGTCTATCACAGAGTTGCAGGTGAGAAGGGGAAAGCCAGCCGGCCTGGGCAGCAGGAGTGGCCAGGGGTCTGAGGAGAACGGCCAGGAAATGCAGGCCCTTAGGAGGGTGTGGTTGTAGGAGTAGGCCTGAATGGGAGATCAGGTAAAAATCAGACATGCCCAGGTCAGGAGGTAGGGGGGCAGGGCTTTGGGCTGGGTAAACAAGGGAGGCGGTACTAAAGGGGGGTGGGGACAGAAAGAGGGTAGCTGTTGGTGATGAGGGAAACACAAGCTCTCCACTGCTTACTCCCATCTCCCTTTTCTTGCTTGCTCACCTCCTTTCCCCTTCTTCCTTCTCCTCCTCGTTACCCTACCCCCTCCTTTTCTGCTCCCCTATTTAATCCCCATCCCCATACCTCCTTATTTCTTATATCCTCTCACCTCCTTACCCCGCCCTTAGTCTCCCCTAACCCCTCTTCTCACCGGTACCCCTCCCCCCAGGTAAGAGTCTGGGGCCTTGGAGGGCGGATGATGCAGGGGTCCCCTCCTCCTGCTGGTCAGACAAAGGGGTATCTGTTCAACAGAACAATGACTTCTTTGTCCCTAGTTGGGTAGGGATCTGGGGTGGCCGCTGGCCATGGGCTGGGGGCAGTTTTCATAGCAGGCTGACTGCATCCCTTCTTGGACTGGCTGGCAGGTGGGACAGAGACAGATGGAAGCAAGGGCAGGAAGAAAATGCTCCAATACTCCACAGTCTTGGATTGCCCCAGGGCTTTTCACTTCCAATTCTTTGCCTCCTTCTGCCTCTTCTCATCTCCCACTCCCTAGTATTATCCTTTTCCAGACCTATTTCTCTTTTCCCCAGTTCTGGCCTCCTCCCCTCTTCCCCAATATATCCCACTCTTCTATATGTCCCATTCTTCGACCCTTCCCCTTCTAGCTCACCAATGCCTCCCTCCACCCCACCCCCATCTCCCTAAATTCTAGGTTTCTAAACCCGGGTGATAATCCAATCCTAAAATGCCCTGCCTCACTCACTGCTCTGGTATCTTACAAAAATAGCTGCAGTATAAGATCCAGGGGTCCCTCATGTGATCACAAGAACTTCCTTTGTTGTTGCTCCTCTATCTCAGACCACCTCCACCAGACTGCCTTCCCCTCAGCAATTGTCCTAGCCAGTTGGCAGAATTGTCCCAAAAGAATCTGACCATAGGGGCAGCTAGGTGGTACAGTGAGGAGGACCCTGAGCTCAAATCTGGCCTCATTCAGACACTTGACACACTTACTAGTTGTGTAACCTTGGGCAAGTCATTTAACCCCAATTGCCCTGCCTTCCCCACTCCAAAAATACGAAAAAAAAAGAGAATCTGACCATAGAAGGGCAGATTTGATTCCATCCCCTTCTACACTGAAAGATCCATAGGATTATAGAATCATAGATCTAGACTTGGAAAAGACCTCTAGTCCAACCTACTCATTCTACAGATGCAGAAACTGAAACCCTGGGAGACTGACTTGACCAAGGCCATAAAAGTAGGTATGTTATGAAACCAGGTCTTCTCATTCCAGAGACTGTGCTCTTTGGATCATAATGTACCATTCCACTTCCATCTTAGAACAAGGAGGATCTCTTTTAAATTTTAAAATCTTCCCCCAAAAGATTCCACAAACCGGATGTTTCGGGTGATCTTTCCTTTGATGCTAAACTCAGTTTCTCTTGTAAACAACAACAGCCACCAGCAATAATAGTAACATAGCTAGCATTTATTTAAATAGTGCATTTAGGTTTGCAAAGCGCTTTACAAATATTATCTCAGTTCATCCTCACAGTAACCCTGGAAGACAGGTGCTAATATTATCCCCATTTAACAGATGAGAAAACTAAGAAGTGACTTCCCCAAGGTCACGCAGCAAGTAAGCATCCAGGGCCAGATATGAATTCAAGTCTTTCAAACCCAGTGCTCAATCCACTGTGCCACCCAGCTGCCTCTTTATTTGCATTTTTGTTTAACTGTCCAGGGATTCTTTGTACCTTTTATTGGTGTCAAGGACCCTTTTGGCAGTGTGGTGAAGCCTGTGAAACTTTCCTCAGAATCATGTTTTTAAATACATAAAATATCTATAGCATTGCAAAGGAAATCAATTACAATGAAATAAATTTATACAAATTTTTATTAACAAAGAAGTTCCTGGATCCCAAGTTAAGAGCCCCTGCTTTATTTAGTCAAAACTCAGCGAACAGGCCATATTTTCTGTCTTGTCTTATGTGCTATCTATTCCCCCAAACTTCTTGCCTTTAGACTTTATCATTTCAGATCCTTCAATCAGTCCTTCAGTCAACAAACATTTGTTAAGCATTTACTATGTGCCAAGTATTGTGCTACATGTTGGAGAGACAAAAAAAAATTCTAAAAAATCAGTCCCTGCCCTCAAGGAGCTCACAGTCTAATGGAAGAGACAACATGCAAATAACTATGCAGAGACAAGATACATGCAAGACAAATTGGAGATAATCACATATGGCAGGCACCAACATTTGGGGGGGTCAGGAAAGGCTTTTTGTTGGTGGAATTTTAACTGGACTTGAAGGAGGCAGGAGATGGAAATGAGGAAGGAAATAATTCCATGGGTAGGTGTCGGGGCAGGAGGGGAAGCAGGGCCAACAATAAAAATATATGGAATTGGGAGAAACAACAAAGACTGCAAGTGTCACTGAATAACAGAGTACATGAAAGTAATCGAGATGTAAGAAGAATGGAGCTGTAGGAAAGGTCACGTTATGGGGGCTTTTTTTTAAAAGCCACCTGGAGGTGATAGGGAGTCACTAGAGTTGACTGAATGGGGCGGCGAGGGGAGGCCCAGTGTGAGACATGGTCAGACTTGTGCTTAAGGAAGATCTGTTTGACAGGCGAGTTTGGAAGATGGACTGGAGTGGGGAGAGACTTGAGGCAGAGAGACCAGCCAGCAGGATGGGTATGAGGTGATGAGAGCCTACAGGAGGGTGGTGAGAGAAGGGGACATATGGGGGAGAGGTTACAAAAGTAAAATCGATAGGGTAGATTGGAGTGTGTGTGTTGGGGTGGGGGGAGTGGGAATAGGAATCGAGGAAGGTTAATACTGAAGTTGCAAGCCTGGAAGACTTAGTGGTGCCTTTGACAGTAACAGTAAAGTTAGGAAGAAGGGAAAGCTTGGGGTAAAGATAAGGAATTCAGTTTAAGATATCTATGCGACATCCAGTTGGAGATGCCCAATAGGCAGCTGGAGATGCCAGACTGGAAGGCAGCAAAGATGTCAGGGATGGATAAAAAGATTCAAAGAACACCTACATAGAGGTAATAATTGCATGAGAGCTAATGAGATCACCAAGCAAAACAGTACAGAGGGAGAAGAGAAGAGGGCCCAGGTCAAAGCCCTGTAAACACCCATAGTTAGAGGGTGTGATCTGGAAGAGGATCCAGCGAAAGAGACTCAGAAGGAGCAGTCAGATAGGTAGGAGGAGAACCAGGAGAAAACAATGTTATGAAAACCCAGAGACAGAAAAGAATATCCAGAACAAGGTGATAGATGACATTGAAGGTTAAAGAGAGCTCAAGAAGGATGAAGAGAGAGAAAACACTATTAGATTTGGCCATTAAGAGAGCTGGTAACTTTGGATAGAGCAGCTTCAGTTGAATGATGAGGTCAGATGCAGACTTTAGAGCCTTAAGAAGAGAGTGAGAGGAAAGGAAATGGAGGCACCAACTGTAGACAGTCTTCTCAAAGAGTTTAGCCCTAAAAGGGATGGGATAGACATATCAAGTGAGGACTTTTTGAGGATGGCAGAGGCGTGAGCACGTTTGTAGGGAAGGATGAGAGAGGAGAAGGCAGGATGGAACAGCATCACTTATGCAGGTAGAATGGTTTGCTTTGGCAAGAAGGACCACCTCTCAGAAGGAGCACAGAAGAGGGAGCACTCCATGAATAGCCTCAATTTTTTCAGTGAAATTCAAGATCAGATTAGATTAGATTAGATTAGAGAGCCACAGGAGGTTTGAGGTTATCCTTAGATTTAGAAAAAAAGATTCAGAAAAATCAGGATAGGGAATCGGTTTAAGGAAGTGTAATAAGATTGCCTTGCCATAGTGAGAGCCCAGTTGAGATTATGTAACGTAAATTTGTAGTGGACCCAGTTAGAACAGTTTCATGATTTTTTCCAGCTTTGTTCAGTAGCACATGGGCAGGAGTGAAAGCAGTGGAGGGTGAGAGTAATCCATGGCTGAGGTTTGGCAGGGCAAGATGGACAATAATAGGAATCTTTAGAGAAGAAGACAGTCTGGGGTCTTCAAAGGGTCAAGATGAGGAAGGGAGGAGAGCGTAGCCTGTGCAAGGGTAATGGTCTGAGAAAAAACAGAGGGGTGGAGAGTTTGGAAATGTTGATGAACACAAAGAACTGTATTAAGGGTAGTGAGGCAGATGTAGAAGGGGAATGATAACAGATTAAGAAAAGATGAGGGAATTTCAGAGTTTCCTCCCATTCCCTGGTTCTCATCTCTTATCTTCCTAACTTATATTTCTCCCTCATCTCTTCCTCTCCTGCACCTGTGTTCCCTGACCTTTCTATGGGCTGGAAGGAATATGTATGGGGGTGGGGGTGGGGGGTACATAGATACCTATGGAGAGCTTAACTTGTGGTGCTGGACTCCAGCTTCCAGGAAGAAAATAGGGGCCTCGATATGATCTCTATCCCATCCTGCCCTACTCCCTAGACCCCATGTTTCCTCCCAGAAACATAACTGATCAGTAGTGGGTAGCACCCACAAGGGTGCTACTTCCTTTCTGTGGACTGCCAGTGCTTATAGGAGCCTGGCTTGGGAAAATGGTCACTCTATAGAAGCCTTTCCTGCCCAGCTCCCTAGAGAAGTGCCTGGATGTGTGTTCTGGGCAGGCTAGCAAGCTTCACTATTATGTAGCAGGGGGTGAGGTTGGGTGTAAGGCTTGGGAAGCCCAAATGTGGAGAATCCAGAGCTAAGCCCAGAGAGAAGAAAATGGAGACTGATTGTAGGTTATGTTGGCTGAGGGCTGAGTATAGGAATAGGAGAGCTAAGAAAAGGAATAGAGATTGAATGTGGGCAAAAGGACACTGTGGGACTGGGGATAAGTATAGGGAAGGGAGGTTGCATGTAAGAGATGGGGGCTGAGTATAGATGATGAAGGGCTGAACATAGCAGAACAGAGGTTGAGCGTGGCAGGGATGTGTAGGGGGATGCTGAATGGAATGGGAAACTGGGTGTAATAAATGGGGGAATGAGTGTGGGGAATATGAAGACAAGTAGAATGGGGGTAGGGATGAACCTAAAGGAATGGTAAGGGGTGCTGGAAATGGGCATTCTTGGGAAAACTCAAGCCTAGGTAGCCAAGGCTTCTTTCACAGTCAACTGACCTGTCTTTCCTTCCACAGGGCCTTGATATCCAAAATGAGCCAACCTTTGAGTCCCCTGTGCCATATTCTGGGCCTGCACCTCCACCTGCTTATGGACCTTGCCCAATTCTCCCTGACACTGGCAACCACCTCACCTCACCTTATGAGGGTCTCTACCAGGACTTCCCCCCACCCTCAGCCCTGGTTCCGGACTGTCCCTATGCATACGGAAGCCTGGCCCTTCCTGTTTCCAAGCCCATGACCCTCTCAGGACTTCTTGGTGAACCTCTTCCCAAGTCCCTATCCCTGCTGGACATGGGGCTGCCTGTGGGACCCACCAAACCTCAAGAAGATCCTGAATCTGACTCTGGTTTATCTCTCAACTACAGTGATGCAGAATCCTTAGAGATGGAGGGAGTAGAGCCTGGGAGACAGAGAGGGGAATATGTGGAGATGTTCCCAGCGGAGCACCCCTATCCACTCATGCCTAACTCTCTAGTCCATTCCAACTATGCTCTGCCACCTCCTGAGACTCACTTGACTTTTGAACCCACAATGTGCCCTGGAAGGGCCAAACCCTCAGGGCGAGGAGAGTCAGGAAGCAGGGATGAACGCAGGGCTCTGGCCATGAAGATCCCCTTCCCCACTGACAAAATTGTCAACTTACCTGTGGATGACTTTAATGAGTTGGTAGCTAGGTATCCACTGAGTGAGAGCCAGCTGGCCTTGGTCCGGGACATCCGCCGGCGGGGCAAGAACAAGGTGGCTGCCCAGAACTGTCGGAAAAGGAAGCTGGAGACCATTGTGCAGTTAGAAAGAGAATTGGAGAGGTTGGGTAACGAGCGGGAACGGCTACTCAGGGCCCGGGGGGAGGCCAACCGGACCCTGGGGGCCATGCGCCAGCAGCTGGCAGAGCTGTACCGAGATGTCTTCCGGAGGCTGCGTGATGAAGCTGGAAATGGCTACTCCCCAGAAGAATATGCCTTGCAACAGGCTGCTGATGGTGCCATTTTCTTGGTGCCCAGGGGAGTCAAGATGGAGACATCAGACTGAATGGGGGGCGGGGAATTAGGAGGGAAAAGAAATCGGAGGTAGTGAAGTGTGCATTTCCTTCTTCCCCTAGCCTTGCCCTTCTCAGAAAGATGCTACTCAAACATAGCCCTTTAGGGCAGAGGCTGGAGAATTGAATTGATTTGCAGGGCTCAGGAAGAAAGGCATCTCTGGGGAAGTGAAGGGTAGGGGTACAACTAAGAATGGTATTATGGTAACTTCAGGAGACCCTGGTTTAAAGTATGTAGGAGGCCTGGAAACTATCTGCTGTATTCCTAATAGACCCCCTCCCTTCAATTCCCCAGACAGGTCCCTCCACCTCCAAGGACTCAAATTAAGCTTTGAAAGATAAAGCATGATACAAAAAACTTTCTTTGGTCTTCTTTCACTTGTATAATTTGGTCAGTGCTGGGCATCGACAGAGCCTGCTCATAATCCAGAGCTGTTGGGGATAAAGGAAGGATGGGGGTGTGAGAAAGTGGTTAGGAGATGAATGAAGAAGATACTGGTTGGATCCCGAAAAATAAGTCTTGTACTCCCCAGTTACAGATGGAAGAAAATAGTAGGTTCTGGAGGTTTGATGCCTAGCAGTTGTGATCTCTGCCCCTTCCAGACCACGAAACCCTGTTGGTACAGGGGACTGGAGTTGGTATAATAGTTTCTCCATCTCCCTACTTCCCAGGAACATTCCCCTCTAGAGGACAGATGATTTTTCCAAAGCTTGGGGTCAGAGTGGGGGGTCAGGGAGTGGGAAGGAAAAAAGCACTAATATATCCTATCCTTCCCTATCCATGAAAGTTCATTAGCCTGTATTCTAATGAGATCAGCCTAGGGCCTAGCTGTAAGAGAGGCCAAACAGATCTAACGGGCAAGTTTTAAGGGTGCCCCACCACCACCACCACTACCACTATCCTTACTGAAAAAGGTGTGATAAAATTCTCATCACTTTATAACAAACTTGCTAAATCTGTTTGGCCTAGGTCAAATGATTGTGTTCCCTGAATTCACACACTACTTGATTCTCTTGTACAAATTAACTCAGAATTTCAGGAGAGAAAGCTAGCCTAAGAATATGCCTTGGTTCCAAAGATATAGGCCATCCCACTGTGCTGTTTATAATCGACAACTGCACACAAACATGAGATAGAGGAAGACTAGCAAAATGAGACAATAGAAAGACTTGGTGCCCATGAGAGGATCCCACACTGCCAGAATGGACTCTCCAAAAAAAAAAAAAAAAAGCTGGTGGGTGTTGAGGGTAGAACAGAAGAAACTAGCAATGTCATTAAGCAGAATGGAAAACCTGTTACATGAAGTAGAGGTGTTGAGCTTGAAGGGAGTGTAGAAGGGGGAATAAAATAGTTAATTCAAAGTAATTCAAGTGTGCACTCCCATTTCCAAAGAGAGGTTTTGAATTGGAGCGAGACAGCAATTAGACAAAAGGATCTATACCCCCGAACAGGACAGGAGATGAGGATTGAGTTGTTTAAAAAAAAAAAAACCGACTAGATTGACAATAGGTCTGGAAAGCAGAGGTTGGAGGTAGATCAATTATATCATCTTGAAATCTCACCTTCCCTCTCATCCTAAAAAGTCACCATTTCTAACTAACATGTTCCAGGGTTTGTCATTACATTCAAGAAATTTTAGTTCTCCCTTAAATCCATCATGTTGCAACCCTAGCCTATTTATTTTTTAAAGCATTGGTCCAGACAGCTACTAGTGCTCCATTCTCTCCATTGAATTGTGGTTTAGAACTATTTGGGTCGCCACCACTCCACTGGTGGCTTCAGATCTCAGATTTATGGAGCTGCTGCACCGTGGGCCGGGGCTTGGGGGGGGGGTCTTTACTGTCTAGCATGACTTCCTGATTTCATTGATTTAAAAGGCTAGTTCATCAGAAGGATCATTCATCAGACTAGGAACTGGACCAGTGATCTTATTAGTATAGGGAACTCCAAGAGAAGGAAATCATTTACCTGGCTTGAAGACCACGAAATGTCAGCTTATTCACGTACAAGATTTCATTAATAGCTAACATTCAAATAGCACTATGCCATACATACAGTTTACAATTAGCTATGGTTCTCACAATCCTAGGTGGGAGATGTTATTACCCTTTTACTGATGGGGAAACTGAGGCAGAGGTTGTGACTTGCCCAGGGTCAGCATCTGAGGACAAATTTGAACAGTTGCTTCCAGCCTCCAGGCCCAGAGCCCTATCCATGGTGCCACCTAGCTGCCCCCAGGTAGCATAGGTAGGTCCTAGGTTCAGACCTTGATAGGGGTTCTTAACCTGGGGTGCCATATAGATGGAAGAAAATTCCATCTTTACCTCAACATAAATTAATCCATTGTAATCCCACTGAGAACATGTCCATGGTGAAAAAAAAAAAAGCTAGTAAACTAAGGACTTTTCTGGACCTGTCTATGCAAGGGATTCCTTTCTTTGTAGGTAGGCCAAATGGAGACACAATATACACTTGATGCACAAATCAAACTATATGTGCTACATTGTAAACCCAGGGGGTTGAGATAGGGAGGGCCTGTTAGGCTGATAGGAAAACTTCTTGGAAGCTTTATTTCTCATTTGAAATTTAAAGTATTATTCTTCTAGGTGAGGTGGTGGTGGGGAAGCTATTCAAAGGCACAGTAAACAGTGAGCAAAAGCAAGTAGAGTATTTTGAAATTGGTAAGAACTTGGCAGATAATGGCTGCTGAGAAGGCTTTGAAAGCTAAGAAGCCTAGTGGAAAAGATGGCTAAGATGAGTGAGAAAGCAAGACACTGGATGAAGTGGTCACAGTGACTGTAGAATGGATGCCAATACTTGCACCACCTAGCTCTGGGTGATTCTAACAATTTGCAAATCCCATAATGATCCTATCCTTTGTCCAGTTGGCTTAACAGCAAAGTGAGGAATAGTAGTTACAGGTTAGGTTAACTGATTTATCATATAGCATTAGTGGAAAAGTCTGTCAGGGGACCTGAGCATTATCAATACACCTTCAAATCTCTAGGCTCCAATTATTAAGAAAAAAACAAGACCAATCTCTTCAGGCTCTTACTACTGCTTTTCTATTCTTGCTATTCCCTACCTCAAGATGTACTGAAGAAAGAAAGATTATTTCACAGCCTAGACAGACTCCAATTCTATTTACTTGGTTTACCACCTATATTATCAGGAGCATGTTTTATAGTCAGATGTCATTGTTCACCTTACATCACTAAGCTAAGGGCCAGTGGGAGCTCAAAGTCACAACCTCAAATACAGTTGTAATTAAACACCTCCAGAAGTGCAGGGGCAGGAGGTAAGACCAATTTTAAAACTACTCTTCTAGCTCAACAGCCAATATATTTAGGCTCAGGTGCCAGGGAAATGCAGCTCAATACATACTCATATGGAGCCAAGACCAAACAGGTGGCTGGCCTCCACGGAGCCGACTTAAGAGCTACTCTTCGGAAGAGTGGCTGTTGTTCAGCAAGTAAGCTACATCTTTAATTATGTAGATTATCTAGGTGATCAGAAGACTAAAAGCACTTCAGACATGGGGGTCCCTCGGCCAATTATATCAATTTTGATCAGAACCGTTTCATTCTAAGGAAGCCCAGTCCTTCCTTTCTTACCCATGTGATACTCTGCTGATACGAGTAGCAAAAGAATTGGCCCAGGGGTTCAGACATAGGTCCTAGGCCTGCCCTAACCACCATTACATTACAGTAGTACATAGGTTAACTTCTCCAGGTTAGTGCTATAGGGGTTGAGAGACATTGACAAGAGGCAGGTGATTTGTTTTAAAAACATTTTACTAGAACATATCCATTCTTAAAAAAACGTGAGCTGCACAGCAGTCAAGAATCAAGTCAGCTGCATACCAGCTAAATTTACAAGTGGCTTCAATTCTGGGCCTTAAATGATGTTCCTGCAAAAGAAAACATTTCATTCAACAAGTGCTGTACCCTCAAATCCCATTTAAGCCTGCCCAGATAAAACTGGATGACTTATTTACTTGTGCTTTGTGCAATTGCCTTGTCTTCCTTGTGGACAAGACTGGCACTGAAAATACCACCTGAATCCTAACCTTAGGAACTCCACCAACCCCAATTCTAGAGCCTTAAACAGCATTACTATTCACTTTGCTTTTCCCAGGCTTAAAAATACATTTTAGTGAACTTACATTTTAATAGCCACTTGAATGTGCCAAAGGCCTCTAGTTTTTAGAGGGCTAACCAGGTAGGGACAGCAACTTCCATCCTGGAAAAGTAAGAAACTCTCAGTATTACCTCCTCCCTAGGCTAAAGCCAATTTCAAAATACCCCCCCACCCACCCTCCCCTTAAGGAATACACCCCAAGCTAGCCCTTTGCGAAAAATTAAAAATAAAAATGCTCAAAGGGTGCTCCTAAGGAATTATTGTGAGCCACTGTGAAGGGGAAATGGGAAAGAGGGCAATAGAGGCCAATATTTTCAAGTATGACTATCAACCATTATAATTAATGTTAAGATTTAAAGTGCCTACTGGCTCTCATGGGTATTAATTACATTAGATTTCATCATCAGGGCAAGTGAAGACACTGGAAAGGGATTTTAAAACTCTAGATGAGTACAACTAGACTGGACTATTTTATTTGCTGGGCTCAACATGTTATTTTAGCAAAAAGAAACAAACAAAAAAAAAAACAAAACAAAAACACAGAAAACAACTATAATTTCAGACAAACTATATGGACATAAGTAAAATCTGTTCTTACCTACCAGTATAGCAATAAAACCTTTCCTTCTGGCTCTGACTGCTAGTCCTAAGAGTCAGATGTGCCTTACTCTTGTCTGCCTCCTTCCTTCCGATGGGCACTGAAACTTCTCTCCCTCCTAGCTTTCATGGATCGTGCCGAGGCCTGCCCCTGGCTTATCTCTGTACACTTGACTCCATACCACAAGTGTCTAAGCGCGGAGCCATTCGCGCTCTACTTGCTAGCAGTTCCTAGTAGCTGAACATCTCCTGGATCTTTAAAGCCATTGATTGTCACGATTCCTGAGGTATCTGCAAACTCCCTGAACAGTTAAGGTTCCACCTGCCATTGCAAACTCAGCCAATATCAAACCCAAGGGACTACAAAACTTTAACAGCATAACCATGCTTCTTCCCACCCCCCTCCCCCACACCCTCTCCCCTCCCGACTCACCCCATCCACCCACCCTTCCTCCCCCATCTTTCCAAAGATTAGTTAAAGGATAGGATAACAAACCAATGGAATGGAATACATAGACCTATTAAATAAAAGCTTTTTCTATTCTACAGGATACAAAGTCACTGGGAGAAACAGAACATAAATAGACTAAATGAGGGAACCAAAATGCTTTAAGAAATGACCTGAAGAGCATGTCTCTTCTAGGAAATGGGATTGAAATTGGCCCAAACTCAAGAATACTATACTGTATGACTTGATAGGCAGCCACCTGAGTTGGATGAAAACCTGGGTGACATTGCACTTAAAAGGAAAACTGCAGTTTTAAGACAGCCTCAACATGGCCAGTGAACTACTTCCAAACACCACCCTCCCCCACCCCTCACTTTAACTCAAAAATAATTTGAGACCCCAGATATTGAGGAATAATCCTTCGGGCCCACCACCCTAATGCTAGCTCAATCCATTCTTATGAAATGCAAATTAAGTAGAAAAATCTTTACCACTGCAGTTTTCCTTTAATGATCCTTAAGCCTCGAGCCAGTAACCAAATCATGAACATGGTCTGAGAAATGTTAGATTCACCCCCAACCTCCTCCCCCACTCCCCCACCAGGGCCTTTTCTTCACTGGGGTGTGGCATAAGGCAGCTTACTGCTAGCTAGGTGGGGAAGGGAGAAAATTTACTAACTTCTGTGAGTCCATAACAAAGGGGTGTTGGAAGTTTTCATTTAAATGTTTTGAAATCATTGCCAATGATCACGTATACTGGAGGGCAGAAGTTTTTTTCTTAATCAACTGAAGCTTTTGGTGGGAGGTTATGTTTAAGGAATCCATAACAGCCAAATTTCAGAAAACAAATTTCTTAATTTTAGAGGTTGAATATAGGGGTCAGAGGCTTTTGGCATTATAAACTACCAGTCTCACCATGGCAAGACTATTTATTTAGGCACTCGATGACTCTAGGAATGCTCACAATGAGTTATGATTATTTTAGAATAGAAAGGACCTTGGGTCTAACTTGATACTACTGCATGCTTGTTGGGGCTGTTTGGGGGGGGGGGAAGCTTCGAGTAGACTAACTTAACACAGCACATTTAAAAAAGACACATTTATTCAGCGTCATGATCAGACTATTACATTTAGCAATCAACAGCATGGGTGCAAAAAAAAAATCTACATTAAAACCCCTTGTTGGAATGCTTTACACTTTCCACAGAACAGAAACTAAAATAACCTGTTATACAATTAGTCACAAATACAGTCCTGGTGTTTTTTTTGCCCATACACAAAAAGTATTGTCTAAAACATGTCTTCTTGTAGCAGCTAGGCCCTGCCACCACTGTGCTTGGCTGAGTTCACAAATCTGTTGTAACCTGTAGCTTCCCTGTCACTTCTCTGGCTCTCCTCTCCTGCTAAGCTTTGTTTCCTGTTGAACAATACGAATAAAGTTGTTAATCTAAACACATATTAAGACTCAAAGCTATAATCCAATAGCAAGTTTTGTTCCCCATAGATTTTGCTGATCTGAATTATTAACATCAACAAATTTACTGCAATTAAAAATGTTAACTATGTTGCACTGCTAGCTACATTAGTATTACTAGGTTCATTAATAACTGTAAAGCTCAAGTGTGAGGTGAGAAGGCTTAATACTTACCTAACGGTAATTAAAATCTTCTGCCACTGCCGTAACTACTGCTACTACTGGAACCGCCATAGCCACCTAGGAACAAAAACCTTTCTATTAGGTCCTCAAGTCCCCACTATTTTCTCCCAGGTTAAGAATCTTACCTGTACCAGTATTTACTGTATAAGGAGCTAGCTCTGGAATTATGCCTGGACTAGTAACTGCTGTGACCCTAGGAATTCACTTCCAAATCCTATGTCTAGTTGCCATTTCTAGGGATTGTAGCCGTCCCTAAGAGTAAATGTGCTCAGTGCTTTTTATTAACCTTTGTCAGTAACCTCCCCAAGTGAACCAAACTATGCACCCTTAAACATGATCCCTGATCTATTGGCTGTGCACAAGCAGCTTTGGCTACTTCAATTCAACTTTTACTTGTTCAACTTTTATTTGAAGATGGCAAATTATTGAAAATTATAAAGCAAACATTCTACCTTGGTTACGTGGTTTGGCAAAATATTGACCCCCACCATAAGGGCCTGAGCTCCTGCCTCCGAAGTTTCCTCCCTTCATGGGACCAAAGTTTGAAGACTGATTGTTGTAGTTGCCAAAATCATTGTAGCTTCCACCACCTCCAAAGTTGCTTCCTAGATAAAAAAGAAGTACCCTACTAGTTACTAGAAGACAACCAGAAGTCCATACATCATTGCCACCCTCCCACAGTGTCACTGACAGCCTACATGCCCTTTGTGCACTCACTTTCCATACTGGATGAGACAGCCTGTTGTGTAATCCTATCAGTCACAATGCCACTGGTAAAGACAGCTATTTCTCCAGGGCTTTGAAGAAAAATTGGTCTGGTACATATAATAATCTGACCAGACTGCCACTGCCTGACGAACCTAAAACAGAACACTAAATCCTGCTATGGAAGTGACTCGGTGACCTAAGACACCATCCTGCTTTACCTAAAAATTTTAAAGGCAGGGAGTGAGGCGGCCCAGCTTAAAGCTGGGAGGAGGTAGCTTTCTGAAAACCAGGTTTCATGCAGTGCACTTGTTCAATGCTGTTAAGAGCATCAAACCCCAAAACAAGATTGAATGTTTTTTTTAAAACTACAATACTAATCTAGACTACCACACCATAGTACTTGTTTGGGTTCACTTGATACCTACCACTACCACCGCCAAAGCCGCCTCCGCCTCCTCCGTTGTTATAGCTGTCATAGCTGCCACTCCCGCCATAGCCACTGCCCTGGTTTCCATAACCCTGTCCACCACTTCCATAGCCTCTGTTTCCTCCAGAGTAACCAGGGCCGCCTCCTCCATAACCACCTACAGAAGAATACAATTCTTCTCAGTAAGACAAATTTGACAGTCAAAAATCCATGCAAGCTTAAAGGCTCAAGGCCAATACACAGCATGCATGTTATGTTGGGACAATCAGGTCAAGCTCAACACATGCAGCACTTAGAAAAAAACAACAAAAGAAAACAAAACACAAAACTAGGCCTGTTCTAATGGAGAGAGAGGAAGAGCCAAGAATCCTTTATTTACCCAACTTATATCTAAGTAGAAGAGCACATACCATCATTTCCAAATCCATTGTAGCCATCTCCACTTCCACCATATCCTCCACCACCACGACTGCCACCAAAACCACCTGGAAGAAAAAGGGCATTCAGTTGGGCATCAACTATAAAACCCAATTTAAGAAATCTGGCCATCCCCAACCAGCCAAATCACCTTTACTATAACTGACTTAGGTACTAAATCAAGAATGTCATATGCAAAGCACTGGTGACCATAAACTGTTTGCCTGATGTCAGCAGTCCAAAATGGGAACAAATCACAGGAATGCTATCAAACAGGCAAAGGACTGAGCATAGAAACAAATACTAAGGATGGTCACTAGACTGCAGAAGAAACAGCAAAGTTCTCTTTTCCATAAGGAATAGCACCTAAAAGCTTTAATAGAATGAATGCCCTGACATATTTAAAAAGTTGGCTTGATAAGTGCTGCTGGCTTGCTTATTGTGAAAACACATACCACGACCACTGAAGTTCCCACCACGGCCAAAGTTATCATTTCCACCGAAGCCACCTCCACGGCCACCACCAAAGTTTCCAGAACCACTTCGACCTACATAAAAAAAGCCCATTTAAAAAACTGGAGATAATAGGCATTAAGATGACCACCAACCTAATGGTTTGGAAAACTTACCTCTTTGACTAGATGAAGCACTGGCCATTTCTTGCTTAGACAAAGCTTTCCTTACTTCACAGTTGTGGCCATTCACAGTATGGTATTTTTGAACTAGGGGAAAAAAGACTCCCATTAGAAACATCTGGTGGCTGAAAAATCTAAACAAAGCCGATTAACAAAGCTTGGTTACTTCCAATGCTATTTGTGATACTCACTGACAATCTTATCCACAGAGTCATGGTCATCAAAAGTAACAAAAGCAAAACCTCTCTTTTTGCCACTGCCTCGGTCAGTCATGATTTCAATCACTTCAATTTTTCCATACTGTTCAAAGTAGTCTCTTAAGTGATGCTCCTCAGTGTCCTCCTTAATGCCACCCACAAAGATCTTTTTCACAGTTAAGTGGGCGCCTGGCCTTTGAGAGTCCTAGACAACAAGACCAAAAACAATTTGTGGAAATGGCTAAGAAAGTGACTTACGATCTTGAGATACCTGAAGCCTTAAAGGGCTAACCTAACCTGCATTATTAATTAATCAAGATTTCCAAAAGATGAGGGAAGCATACCTCTCTGGAAACAGCTCTCTTTGGTTCAACAACTCTGCCATCAACTTTGTGAGGTCTTGCATTCATGGCTGCATCTACCTCTTCCACTGTGGCATAGGTAACAAAACCAAAGCCCCTGGAACGTTTGGTATTTGGATCCCTCATCACCTGGAACAGTAAGAGCACGGATTCCAGTTAATAAACAATACAGCCCAAAAAAAACCTCTGTAAGTAGGAAAGCAGATGATGGGCCACTTAATTACTTGCATTACTAAATTTAAACGGAAGCTACTTCCAAAAAAAGCTTTCCCTCCCCCACCCAAACGAGCATTTTTTTTATTTATATATTTGCTCCTGTGCAGCCAGCACTCACCACGCAGTCTGTAAGCGTGCCCCATTGCTCAAAATGGCTCCTTAGGCTCTCGTCCGTCGTCTCGAAACTCAGGCCTCCGATAAAGAGCTTCCGAAGCTGCTCGGGCTCCTTGGGGGACTGAAGGACACAATGCAAAGGATCGGGGAAGGGTCGCTAAGTCATCGCCGGTGGGGGGGGAGAGATCCGCGAAGCACCCTCGCTAAAACGGGAGCTTCACTTTAAAATACACGTGCCCCCCCCTCCGGGTCTCCAGCCCCCAGCAGGGGACAAAGAGTGCGCCCCGAGCGTTACGCTACCGCCCAGACCCGCCTGTCAGACACCAGGTTACTGGTGGGGAAGGGAGAGAAAAGAAATGCAACGCATGCGCAACAAGGAGAGGGCAGACGACCGGGATTACCCAAAGAAAAAAAAATATCGCAAGGAAATCGAAACCGACCCCAAATCAAGAGGAGGTGAAGCGAAAAGGGAGAAAGGATTTGGGCCCGTGCGACTCAAAGAGCCTGTAGGCCGATAAGGACCGCGAGGGCTGGAGGCTCATGGCGGCCGGGCCTACAAAATGGCGACCCCGAAGGAGGGGGGTGTGGGACCGAGAAAAGACTACAGAAATCAGAGACAAAGATCGTATTAGAAGCATATCAGGCTAAGCTCTGGAAAAGGGTACCGGGGAGGGAACAGAGACAAAGGAGAAAGCAGAATCTTGGGGTTGTGACTCTTACCTCTGACTTGGACATGTCGAGAGCGATAGCAGAAGCTTCAGCGATCCTTCTCCAACGGCGCCGAGGACAGAAAGGAGCTAGCTAACTAGCGTATCTGCCTCCCCACCTCCGGCCCCGCTTTTTAATCCCGCCTCCTCGCGTTCAGCATTGGTAGACTCCGCCCCTACTTGACAACCATTGGATAGCTCCAATCATTCTACTTACTGATTGGTCTATGGTAGCGTACCTTTGCGTAACGTAATGCGTTACGTAAATTCTGCCCCGAGGAGGCTGCTGATTGGCTTCTGAGTTCTTTTTTTTTTTTAAAGAGCCTGATTGGCTCTTCTGCCAGTCACTCTTGTTTGAATGTAACCAGTTTTTTTAAAGTAACTTTAATTTTTAATTCCTTAAATATTACGCTATATTTAGAGAGGAAAACACGATTAAACGTGGAAAATTGGAAAAATAATGAATGACTAACAATTAGTTTTTGGGCTTCTAGTGCTCTCAGAGCGCATGCGTAGTGCCACAGCCAATTAACGCAAGCGCAATAAAAAAAGCCTGAGGGCTATTCGTAACACGTGTAATGGCGGGGATACACCTGCGCAGTGGCGGGAGTCTTGTCCCTTTCTGCGCAGGCGCAGTGGGCGGAGGAAGGGTCCTTCCTTGGATCGCGTGCGCAAGCGCAGCGGCGGATCCGTTTTGGCGGGCGGTTGGCGTTGCGCAGAAGGCGGCGGTGGTTCCTTGTGGTCCGGCCTCTTCGCAGAGGAACGGGGACAAGGTTAGGGTGAGAGAACGCTCTCAGTCCCGGGTAAGTGGAAAACAACCATGTTTACACTTCTAGGTCCTTGGAGCAATTCCAATCGGGCCCGTTATTGTGTGAAATGAATGGACCGCTGGGGTGGGGGGGGGCGGAGGAAGAGCGACAGGGTTGTTCAACCAATAGCAGAATAGGGGGCGGGTGTAAGTGTCCTGATAGCCTGTCCTCTTCTCCAATGGCTGTATAGAAGGGAACCCAATGGATGAATAAGATTGACAAGACCATAGACCAATTGAGCCTCCATTTGGTGGTTCCTAGTAACTGACATGGGTCCTTGGGCCACAGGAAGGCGGGAGGCGGGTTCTTTACTGAGCTGGCACGCTCTAAGCAAATTGGAGAGAAGTGCGCGGGGAGGTTGGGCTCGCCAGAGAGACAAGGGTCTGAGCCCAATGTGGAGATGAGGGTCGGCCTTTCAGATAGATGGACGAGGCGAATAGCCAATAGGAGATCAAACCAAGGAAAGCGCGCGGGGACACGGCCCAATCAGCTCTCCAGCGGGGGGAGGGTTTAGATTTGGGGTTCCAAGGAAGCAGTATTGCCTTTTGGGGGTGGAGATCCCCAGGGGATGATTTGTTTTTCACCGAGGCCTGTGGGTTCGCCCCTTCCTATCCGTGTTCCTGTCCAGGTGCTTGTAAGCCTGTTTGATCATTAGCGCTTGCCTGAGTTTGGCCTTTTCTTCAGCCCTTTTTTACCCCTTGGAGTTAAGTGCTGGCCAGGGAAAGAGCAACCACATGTCTGGAACCTTTCTTTGTACCCCAGACGCTCACCCTAAGACCACATGTTTGTCTGGAACCTTTCTTTGTACCCCATACACTCCCCCCAAGACCACGTGTTTGTCTGGAACCTTTCTTCGTAACACACACACTCCAAGACTACATCTTTTTCTGGAACCTTGCTTTTTACACACAGATACACCAAGACCACATGTTTGGAACTTTACTTTTTAACACAACATACATATTTGTCTGGAACTTGGCCTTTTAAGGCACGAATATACACACCACCCCCACCTTACCCCTTTCCTTTTGCACTGAAGGGAATTTCAGACTTTCATTTGGTCATCTGAAAGTGCCTCACAGAGGAAACTGCCCAAGTAGCCATGCCTTGGGGAATCCAGAAGCCTTTTGATAACCTGGATGAATCCTTGAGGAACTAAGGTGATGCTTGGCCCTCTCTTTGCTATTCACGTGTTTTGTGAATGAAAGAAAACTGTCATCAAATGGTTTGTTCTAAATCGGTTTAAGTAAGGGTTAGTAATTGAGCTTCTTTGGAAGTAGCATAACTTAGGAAATTTTATTATACAGTCCCCTCTGATTTTGTACAGCAAAAGAAATGAAATTTTTACAAGACATTTGGTAAATAAAAACTTGAAATTTGCTTTGCTGTTAATTTCCATTTTCTCTGGCGTATGCAAAGGATGAAATGTTCTGAGGAGGCCCTGTAGTTTCATTGGTTTAGGGAAGTGCAGAGTAAGGAAATCAAGAAACTTCTTAATGTGTCAGGACACAGATTAAGTGATTTGCAGGGGATCACTCAACCAGGATATGTGTGCCAGAGACTAGACTTGAACCCATGTCCTCCTAACTCCCAAGGCCAGCTCTCTATCCACAATAACAGGATGCATCTGAAGTGATCTAACCAACCATAATCTCAGTATTTGACCACAGGGTGTGATGTGAGATGAGTTAAAACTAATCTCTCCATCATTTGCTTAAAAGTTAGGGGCCAAATGAATAATTTGATTTAATACCACATTTGATGAGAATCTCTTCTGAACTTTTATCTTCCTCTCATATAAACTGGAGATTAAACAAAGGAAGAGAGATATGCTATGTTTTGATGGTAGTATTTGAAAACCAGATTAACAAGGGTGTGAGCTCTTTATTTAAAGATCTAATAAATCAGCTCCATAGGCCTTCCATTATTCAAGAAGAGTGTATTATTGTATTGTTTGTGTTTTACATGCCTGGTTGAATAAAAACAAAAATTCATTAAACCAACCTGTGACCTGTTAGTTGCTACAGTTGTATTGTGTTCACAGATGTTTGAATGCTTAAAATGAGTGTGAATGTGCTTTTGTTCTAAGTGGGCTTTATTTCATTATTTCTTGTATTTTCAGCTAGGTTGGATCTCTTACAAGCCATTTTAATTAAGTGGTTTGTTCGCACTTTTTCCTTTGGAAACTAGGTCTCCAAATCATTACCTCCTTCAGTCAAGATTGGACAGCTGATTGTATCATCTTTGGGAAAAGGTGTCTACCTTGTCTGTGGGTATTCATCTTTGCAGCCTGTTAAATATGAAATGTGTGAACATGGCAGTTTGAGTGACCTTTACGTGAGTAAGGACTGGGAGGTTGGAACAGCTTCAGGTTCAAGCCCCAGAAGTTCTTGGTTATACAGCTAAAGTAAGCAACAGTCCTGGATTTAGTATATTTTGTTGAGAGATTTTCACTTTAAAAACTTTGGGGGGGGGTTGCATTTTAAGTTCCAAACTGTCTCCCTCCTTCCACCCTCTCTCCTCACCCCGAAGGCCACCATTTGAGACAGATCTGTCTGTGTGTACGTATACGCACCCAAAAAAAAAAACCCATACTATACGTACTTTTATTTATCAGTTCTTTCTCTAGAGGTGGATAGCACCTTTCTTCATAGGTTCTTTGTAGTTGATTTGAGTATAATATTCAGAATAACTTAGTTCACAGTTATTCTTCAAACAGCATTGCTGTTACTGTATACAACATTTTCTTGGTTCTGCTCATTTCACTCTTTGTTATTTCATGCAAGTCTTTCCATGTTTCTCTAAAATCAACCTCATCATTTGTTATAGCACAGTAGTATTCTATTACAGTCATATATCACAACTTGTTTAGCCATTCTCCAATTAATGGGCATCCTTGCAGTTTTTCAGTTCTTTACCACAACAAAGAGAGCTGCTTTAAATATTTTAGAACATAGAGTTTCTTTTTCTTTTACGCCGATCACCTTGGGAAACAAATCTAAAAGTGGTATTGCTAGGTCAAAGGGTATACACAGTTTTATAACTCTTTGGGTATAATCCCAGATTGCTTTCCAAAATGGTTGGATTAGTTCACAGTTCCACCAATAGTATACTAAGTTCCCAATTTTTCCACACACCCTCCAACATTTGTCATTTTCCCCTTCTGTCATTTTAGCTAATCTGATAGGTGTGAGATGATATCTCAAAGTTGTTTTAACTCGTTTTTCTCTAAACAACAATCATTTAGGGCATTTTTTAATATGACCGTATGTTGCTTTGATTTCTTTGAAAAGCTGCCTGTTTATAACCTTTGATAATTTTTCAATTGGGGAATGATTCACTTGTATTTTTTAGGGAATTCTTTTAACTTATATCTAACCTTCTTTCCACCCCTGCCCCCACCACACAGTTTATTCTTTATGGAATATTTTGATGTGTTTTACAAGTAGAATTTTAAAATTTAATATGAATTGATTTCTAGTCCAAGGTGCTAAGTAAATGTTCTGGTAAATATTACCCTGTTAACTCCCTACCATTATGCAAGTGGGGACTTTTTATTTTCCATTTATTATTGCTAACCTGGTCAGCCCTGAATCGAAGCAGTGGAGATACTCTTTGTGCTAAAGAAATTCTCATTTGACCTAGTCATGTAACATACAGAGATTCAGTTTTCTGCTTCTGCCATTGAAAAATCCAGTTCGAGGAATGAGATTTTATTAACTATATTGAGCATTGAACCCACCTTAAAAAAAAGACCATTTATCTTGAAGACTGTTAAAGACCAGGGAAGACTTCTGTATTGGGGAAACTGGAGAGCAGGATAACAATTAAAACTTAAAGCTTGTCTCAGGATGTTAGGAAAATGAATGAAGGATGGCCTAATTTCCCATCCTGTAAAAAGCTACTTGGATACTTTGTCAGTAGGAGCCTTAGAAACAGAGGTGGAAGGAAGTAATAAGCATTTATTAAGCATCTACTATGTGCCAAGTACTATGCTAAGTGCTTTAGAGTGTTTCATGTAATCACAACCACTCTGAGATAGGTAGGTGCTGTTATTATCCCCATTTTGTAGTTGAGGAAACTGAAGGAGACAGGTTAAATGACTTGCCCAAGGTCACACAGCTAGTGTCTGAAGTCAGATTTAAGCTAGGGTCTTGCTGACTTCAGGCACATACATCCCTGGTACTACCTAACTGCCTAAGGGTTCCTGGATTATATTGAGGCAATGAGGCTTATTGATCACTGCATTTCAAACATTAAAGTAGTTTATAAGTCATATTGTAGTTGGCTAATAACACCTCATCGCTTTCCCCACCTCCAAATCTCTTAACTGCCTGTCCCTTTTAAGGACTACTTTTCCTACCAGTTAGCTCCTCAGTAGTTGAAGCCATGTTCTAATTCTCTCTCTAGTGGCAAGGAGCAGTGATTAAAGAAGTAACAAAGGAGAGTTAAGAAGTAACAAGGAGAATTGCAGCAAGGTTTTCTTGTAGCTGCTATTTACACATTGTTATTGATGAACTTGCACTCTGGGCAAGCATCTTTTCTCCCAAACATAAACTCTGATTTCTCCTGTCTTGTAAAAGATGAATCTTCCTTGTAATTGCACTAATGGGAAGGAATCCAGGTCGTCCAGAGAAGAGTTGGCTTGTGAGGAGTCCAAGACACAGATTGGTTGGGATTTCTGTAAGCCACTGTGAGGCACATACTCATTTCTGATGACAACTTTACACTTGTGTTGGCAGAACACCCACAGTGACAACTGCCTATGTTTAGTCTGTCCAGGAGCTCTGCTCGCCAGCATGTTTGGGGAAAAACCTACACTGTTCTTCTCAGCAGCTATGTCAATAGTAGACCATTCTGGATTTGTTTTGTTGAGTCTGCCGAGGGTTTCTTTGGAAAGTTGCCTCAGTTTACCTCTGAGTAAGCAGGGGCGATGGGTGTTACCTCCTTGGGCATCTGTAAAGGATGTTCCAAAAATGTTAGTGCAATTTAAAATTTTAATAGCTTGACTTTTGGGATACTCAGCATTTGGCTTATCATGTGCCCAGGATAAGATTTTAAAAGAGGGTGGATTCATGAGTGAAATTCTGCATCTAACTTAAGAATGTGCTTTTTGCTTTGTTTTTTTTTACCTGTTCTCACATCTCCACCTTTCTAGAAGAATTTAATTTAAAAATAAAAATTGAAATCTTTATTTGAATAATTTCTTGAGAACCTTTGCTCAGTCAAGCTAGAGGTGAGTCTGTACTGCTTGGTGAAGTGAAGAATTGGCTTGAGCATCCTCAACCCTGGGTCATGGTGTCTAGCTGAGCACTTTGTGCAAGTTACTTAACTACACCCTCTCTGCACCTCAGTGACCTTATCTGTACAATGATGGCTTGATGGTAAACTTAATAGCTCATATCTATCTACTTAGAGTTTCCAAAAGGCTCTTTTCTTTTCCCAAGAGGTAAGTAGTATCCATTTTACAGATTTCATGGGTATGTCCAGTAACTGTTTTAGAATGTCACTCAGCTCTTGAGTTTAGTGACTCCCAACTTTTAAATCTACAGTGCCGTACCCACCCTAAGGGCCCATTCCTCCTCCTTTAATATCATGTGATTCGGTGAATAATTGTCTGGTTAATCAGAGTCTTTGGGGAAGTTTAAAAAACAATAGGTTTGATTAGTTTAACCAGCTGTGTTTCTGAACAAAGCTCTAGGCATTCCTCTTGCTAATGGATAACTAACTCACTTGTTGACCTGTTCTAACCAGTGCTTAATTACTGGGTGTTTTAACCTCTTTAAAGTAAGAGCTTTCTAAATAGGATTTAATGGGCTTGCTGGGCCTTTTCACTTTCATCCTAAGAGATTGTTTATTGTATTTTCTGTGTCTTCAATTCCCAAAGGCATTAAGTCCTCCAAATCTGAAACTATGCCTTAAACTAATGAGCCCGTGGTCAAAGTTAGTCCTGGCCTTCATGGCTTTTATTTACTTTTAGAAGAGTGCATTTAGGCCATGGAGTCTGCCCTCATACCCTAGCAGAAGAGCTGCAGTAAATGTGGGCTGTGGGGGAGGAGGTGTATTTTGTGGTCCTTCTGGCTGTTTCCTGACCACTGGGAAGTTTTTAGTTTTTCAGCTCTGTTGTCTTCGAATTTCCCAAGGATCATCAGCATGTGTTTGGGACCAAAAAAAAGGAAAGAGTAGTCCAGAGTGCAGCTAGCACATGGAATTAAATTCAGGAAATTGAAGCCCTGCCTTCTAAGAGGTCAACCCAGGCTCTGCTGAGAAGTCTTGGGTTTCACTCCTTAGGCCCCTTGACCTCTGAGAATCAGAAAGCTGTGTAGGATAGAGGGCTAATTTGTGTGGCCTTTCAGCTATAGATTAGAATCTGATAAAAATAAAAGACAATGGGGAGCAAAGGCATAGATAAAGGAAACCCAAAAGATAATCCAGAAACCTCATTTTAATTTCTTTTGATGTTATATCTTACCTAGTATTTTTCTAGGACTGGGCTTCTTAAACTTTTTCCACGCAGGACCCCTTTTAAAGTTTTGACCCTGTTGGTTGAATGGCATGAGGGCAGTGGAAGTACAAAGCATACCTTGTATCCAGAACCTAGGCTGCAGTGAAGTTGCATGATGCTGCTGCCGGAAACACCTCAGATTCATTATGCATTTAATTTTTTTAACTAATTTTTGGTCATTGCTCGTTCAGAAACCTTTTACTGTTGCCAGATTTTCAGGTCAAGACCCAAAGTTTAAGTGCTGTTCTAGGGCACTGAATCTTAACCTCTTTGTATGCCATACTGCATTGGCAGTCTGGTGAAGCCTATTCTCAGAATTGCGTTTTGTTGCCTTCATTTCCATTGAAGGAAATATTCATCTTAAGTCTAACTTCTAAGGTTAGTAAGGATAAAGATGCATTTGTTCTTCGAGTCCACGTTCATAGGCTACCCCCAATCTTCATGGACTCATGGCTTTGCTCTAGAGTTATCCAGCTGCTCTCAGGGAGAGTGAGGAGTCTAGTCAGCAATGCCCACATTGCCAGCCTGGGTGAGTGGAAGGATGGTGGTACCCACAACAAAAATAGGGGAATCTGGGAACCAAGATAGTAAGTTCGCTTTTGGACATCTTGAATTTGAGGTGTCTTATAAGATATTTAGTTTGAAATGCCCAACAAGCAGGCAGTTGGATCTTTACCAAAAAACCTAGGTTGTGGTGGGTCCAGAACTAGATTTAGAGGCAGCAAAGCTTGAATTCCAGTCTGGCCTCAAGTCCCTGACACTGTGATCATGGATAAGTCATTTTTACTTCTAAGCCAGTTTCCTCATCTATAAAATGGGGTCACCCACCCCAGGTTCCTCTGACCTTGAGAGGTAGGGAGGACAGATATTCCTAGCAGTAACCCAGGTGAATAAAAATATCATTTTCTGGATTCCTAGCCCAATAAGGACCCTTTTCCTCGTGCGCAGTTGACTGGTTGTATTTTTATTTACCCTTAATGTCTGCTAGTGGAGGTGCTAAAAGATGGCAACTTGGCCAAAAGAACTAACTCTGTCAGCAAGCATTCATTAATCAGCCTACTGTGTTCCAGTCTCCTGGGGATATACAAAGACAAAAATGAACTTGTTCCCTGCCTCATGGTGAGCTCACTTGACAGTTTATCCAAGAAGACAAGTCCTCAAGTATGTCCACACAAAGTAAATACCATGTTCTTGGGGGTAGCATTTGAGCCAGGTATTCTAAGAAGCAGAGAGATGGGGGAGCACATTGCAAATTACTGCAGTTAGCCAGTAGAAAAGTTCACATTGCAAGCAGTGTCCTGTGTGAGGACCCCCTGAAAGACCAGTTTGCACTGGAGAGGACAGGAAGGAAGGGGAGTAATGTATGTAAGGCTGGGGAGGATGAGACCAGGTTATGAACAGCTTTAAAACTCAAAAAAGAGAAGCTTCTATTTGATCCAATTTATTTAGCAGAGTAGCGCTATTGTTGGTCCTGTGTACTTCAGGAAAATCATTTAGGCAGTTACCTAGAGAATAGATAGAGAGGACAGAGACCAATTAGGAGGCGGTCGAAATAATCCAGGCCAGAGGTGCTGAGGGCCTTAATTAGGGTAGTGGCTCAAAGAATAGAAAGTAATGCATGCAAGAAATGTGCTGGTGGTAGAAATGACAAGATGTAGCCATTGGTTAGATATGAGGGGTGAGGGAGAGTGAGGAGTCAGCAATGCCCACAGTGCCAACCTGGGTGACTGGAAGGATGGTGATGCCCTCAACAAAAATAGGGAAATTCTGGGACTAAGATAATAAGTTTAATTTTGAACACTTTGAGATGTCTATAGAATCAGTTTGACATACATGATAGGCAGGCAGGTGAAAATTTGTAACTTGGAGCTCTGAAGAACCTGGATATATGGATTTGGTGGTCATCTGCATAGAAATAATCCCTCAAGGACTCAGGAAGTCACTCTCAGAAAGAAAGTAAAGAGAATTGGAGAGGGCCTAGGACTGAGCCTTAGGGAGCACATACTGCAAAGGGATGTGGTTTGGACAGTGAGCCTGTCAAGGGGCCTGAAAAATGATCACACAAGTAGGAAGAAAACCCAGAAAGAGCAAGGTCACAAAAACCCAGAGGAAAAGGTAGCGTGCAGTGTCATGCTTCAAAGATAAGTCGTTTTCACTTCTAAGCCAGTTTCCTCATCTATAAAATGGGGTTAGAAGAACCTGACCTTTAAAGGTAGGGAGAACAGGTTTGGCCACTAAATCAATAAACTTTGATTAGGTGCCTACTATGTGGGGATACTGTGCTGGAGATGCAAATGGGGAAGGGGGCAGTTCCTGCCCTCAAGGAATATTCTAAAGAGAGGGGGGGGAGGAGGAGGAGGAGGAGGTATCCCATGTGGAGAAGTCAGAGAACTAAGTCCCAAATGAGTGCAGCCTGGTTAGAAATGAGGAGTTGTTGGAGTTGAGCTCTTTCCTTAAATTGAGGTTTGTGGCCCTGCTCTCTTATCTGAAAAGGTAGAGTATTTGGCAATTACAAGATCCATTGGTAACTTTGGAAAGATCAGTTTTCTTTGAATTAGAGAAGAGGTGAAAACACTGAGTTCCAGGAATTTAACTGATAAAAGGAGGAGGGTGTTATGTTTGTGTGGATGGTGGAGGTAGGGTCTAGTGAAGGGTTTTCTCAGTAAGGGATAGATGTTTATAGGCATTCGAGAAAGAGGAGTCCATAACTGGGATACTCTGCTACTGGAGAGGATGGGGATTGGATCAAAGATACAGACAGAAGGACTAGCCTAGATGAGGACAAAAAAGATGAGTAGGAGCAAAGCATGAACATAGTGGGAGTAATCCAGAGCTGGGACTTGGCCAGGTATGAACTTGATTAAGAGATTAAAGGTCACTGTAGACTTGAACTAATTGTAGAGAGTGATTAAATCAGAATTGGTTGCCTGGGAGAGGTGTGGGTAGATTGAAGATCTGGGTTGGAGGGGTCACTGTAGACTTGAACTGATTGTAGAAAGAGTGATTAAATCAGAATTGGTAGCCTGGGAAAGGGGTGGGTAGATTGAAGATCTGGATGGGGACTAAATAGATTTAGGGAGAGAGATTATATGATTTCAAAGTTTTCTATCAAAAAAGTCCAATACTTTTTCGGATCATAGTGAGGTCAAGTACATGGCCATCCTTGTGTGTGGCTGAGGTAAAATAAAGGAGTAAATCTTGGGAAAGGCAGATAGAACTTGGCCTGGGGAGGGCAGATAGAACTTGGCCTGGTGTCAGGAAGACCCCAGATAGAGTCAATGAAGAATCGGGCAGGACTGGAAAATGACTAAGTATGATCTTGAGAGTTAAGAAGATTGGGTAATTGGGAGATATTCGAAGGAACATCTCACAGGGATGTGGGAAGTCCTTCAATGTAAGGGAAGAATTAGGAGGTCAAAAGGAAGCCTTCAGCCTTTGAATATTAAAGACTTGACAGCTTACTAGATTTTTTTATCCAGACATGGGGTGGGGGTGGCAGAAGGAATAAGTTATAATTCAGAATAAAAAATTGGGTTTTGGCAAGTAAAATTCATTGGCATACCCAAATGTGGAGCCAGATAGTTGGAGATTAGCCATCCCTTTAACCTGCTTGTCTAGTAGTGGCCATTGTGTGTTGTTTTAAATATCAATCTATGTGGAGCACTGAGCATACTTTTATGAGACTGTGGCACAGTAACTCACACTTAAATGTCAATAGAGACACTTGCAAAGACCTGCAAGGTTCAATAATTCTGGTGTGGGTTTGTTTCTCCTGTCATCACCCATTATATTTTTTTTACAGCTTTTAAATTGCTACAGAGAGAAATTGGTCTGGATTGTAATGGATGGTTAAGGAGCTGCCAAGGATACCCTTGTATGGGGTAGGGAAAAGTTCAATACTGTTTTGATTCTTTTTATCTAAATTGTAGGCTATGGCTTGAATATAATTCATGTTGCAGATACACCAAAGTGATGGCAAAGCACAAAATTATACTATATATTGAAGGAATGTTGGCCATTTTTCCAGTCCCTGAAGTTTTACAGTATTTTGAATTACATCTCTCTTAGTTGGGTTATATCAAATTCCTTTCACCTCACTAACATTTGCAAATCAGCATTTAATTATTTTTGAAATTCCAGGTTATGGTAAATACAAATCTATTTTTATATCTGTGGCATTCCTGTTATTGGTTGATAAAATGAAAAATCCCAAATTGTGTGTA
This sequence comes from Phalanger gymnotis, assembly GCA_028646595.1. Lineage (NCBI taxonomy): Eukaryota > Metazoa > Chordata > Mammalia > Diprotodontia > Phalangeridae > Phalanger > Phalanger gymnotis. Next base: position 216,612,509 of record CM053623.1, read on the forward strand.
GTGGCTTAAGCATATCCCTTTTTAGAAGTAGAGGGATGACTAATGACCCTGCTGATCTTCATCCCCAAAGCTGCTGATTTCCAAAACTCTTGCTTGTAATGCGATGTGAGTGTAGATATTAAGTCATATTATTTACTATATAGCTGTTTGTGCTTGAAAAATAGTTATGATGACAATAATATCAGTGGACTCTTAACTTCTATTTTAACACATTGGGTATGTGGAAATGTAATCTGTCAAAGTGACCTTTCCCCCACAATATAGTCAGCCAAACAAAAGTGTCATATAACAAATTCCTAATAATCACTAATACTTTCTGTAGGGCTTCACAGTGAGCAAAGTATATGTGATCCTTACAAAATGGTTGAAAATGTAATGGCAGCTATTCTTATCTGTAGATAATGGAAACTGAGGCACAGAATAAATAATTTTAAAGTGCCTACTAGACACTGGGGATATAAAGACAAAAAGATCGCTGTTCTCAAAAAGATTACTACATTCTGTTGTTTTTTTTAAATAACTTTTCTACATGTTCAACTCTTTGTGACCCCATTTGGGGTATTCTTGGCAAAGATACTGGAATGGATTGTCATTTCCTTCTCCAGCTCATTTTACAGATGAGAAAACTGAGGCAAACAGAGTTAAGTGACTTGCTCAGTCACACAGCTAGTATGTGTCTGAGTTTAGATTTTAACTCAGAAAAGAAGCCATCCAGCTGCCCTTGAAAAGGTAAGGCATCTGTCCAAGGCCACACAGCTAGCTTCTTCCTGCTAAAATTTTTAATTGTGGTGAAATATAATGGCAAAGGGAATTGCTTGGTCTGATTGGGAAATGGCAGGTTCAGGACTCGATCCATCTTGGCCTTTTTCATTTCTCACCCAGGTGTGCCTTCAGATGAGTCTACCTAGTCCAAAAGCTTTCATTGCTAGAAGGCAGCAGCTGGAAATCATAGTCCTCTGCCTGTCTCCATGGTTCCCACAAGTCTCTGCCCCTTAGGTGGTGAAGTTCTTAACTTCTCAGGTCTCCCCAGCCTGGGGTCATATTCCATCACTACTTCGAATTTTAGTCAAATGTGTGATTTGTAAGTGAGGCACAAGATCCAGTACAGTTGTTGATTTTAAAAAATATATCCAGAGAATTGTTTAGTTTCTAGAATTAGGATCTAGTTTTAGTAATCTGGTTGTTAAATACTTTGTTTCATCAAACTGGACTTTGGGATTACAAACCCAATTAATTTTTGTAGTAGTTTAAGAGGAGATAAATGAAATCTTCAAAGTAGCCTCCTCTTTCAGCTAATTAAAAAATAAGCAAAGTAAACGACTATTTCTGGTATTCCTGGACTATTCCCGTCCACCGTTTATTGGAGGTGTAAATATGCCAGGAGGTGGCCCAAGAAGGAAGGCCTAGATAAACTTAGGAAAAAGATAATTACTCTCTGGGTAATTGAATTTCAACTGTAGCTGAAGCTGTGTTTCAGCATGATTTTTAGAAGATCATCTGGAATGATGCTAACCAGAGTTTTTCCTTTTATGTCACTCCTCTCTGTTAATAAAACTTGTGTAGTCTATATGTGGCTTGTTAATGACGGGGCCGTTAAAGACCACAGTTAATCTTCCTCCCCAACTCTTTCCTAATCCAGTTTTTTAAACAACCATTTAAATAGCTTTTAACTCCTTGAATTGGGTGCTCTTGGGCTTTTTGGCGGAGGTGGAGTGATAGTTATCAGCTCATTTAACAAAACCTGAGACAACTAGGACAGCTGTGATGTGCATCTCTATGGTATGTTTTTGTTAAAATGCCACACAGCTGCTACCTTGGAAATCATCAATCCAGTGGAAGAAAACATCTTTATAGGTGGTCTTTTACTTTTATGCCGTTCATGTAACACACCCAAGACCATCAGCACTCAATTCCATAAAGAATAAAGAACAGATATAGAGCAAATTAAAGCACTCTTTAAATTTGGGTTCTTTTTGTGAGCTCGTTTCCCTGTCATGAGGCCGGATGGGATAGAATGAAGGACTGGTTATATATTATTAGTATCGTAGATAATATTTAATGTTCACCTACATCATTTGCTAGTCCTTGTCCAGGCCAGGCAGGCTCTCTATCCCCTAGAGTAGGAGAGTAGATGGAGGCCCCAGTCTAACTTAACCATCCAAGATTTTTTGTTTCATTTCTCCCCTGTGGTAAAGAGGTTTTATTTATAACCTTTTCCTTTCCTGACATTTAACTTTGGGCATTTTTTACTAATGATGATGTAGAAAAGATGGTATATTCTTAGTGGACTAGCAGAGATTTTATTGAAACCTTTTAAAAAACTAGCAAGGCATCATTGTAGTCCATCTTTTATAATAGTTAGCCTGTCTTCTTCCCTAAAAGCTGTCTTTGGCTTGCCTGGTGGTACAAAGCATGCTAAAAGATGCCTTATTTTAAACACTACCAAGCTTCCCTAAAGGCAAGCTTAAGGACATACACTGCCATCCGTCATGGAAAGGTAATGAAAATGTGTTCCACATGTGGCCCAAGACAAGTCACAAAAGGATCTGGCATTGAAAGCAATGACCGAGAAGCAAAAGAATAAAGCAAAATTAGTATAAATACTAGAGGTCTAATGTGGGTAGTTCTATAGTTCAAGGATTGGTTTGTTCTTCTGTCTAAAGAACCAACCATGAAATTCATTGTTAACTTCCCCACCCTTCTCTACAATCTTCTCTATGTCTGATTGATGAGGATTAACTGATATTTAAAAAATTCTTTACCTTTCTGTCTTATAGGTTCTCTTCCTTTCCCCACTTCCCCAGCTACCCCCTTCTCCTTTTTGGAGAATTCATCCCTTAAATGATCTTGCTTGTCAGCATCTTGGAATGTGAATTCTAACTGTGCCTGACTATAAAAGCCCTTTGGTATCTTCCTGGTGGTTAGCTCACTGGCAATCAGGCTCAAGTGCTTTCTCCCAGCAGACTCCTGGAAGGAACAAACCTAGTGTTTAAAGGTCTGTGTGCAAATTCACCTCATTGCTGAACCAAAGCTTTGATAAAACCTGACAGTATCCTTAGCCCCTCTTGTCCCTTGGGGTCCTAGCTGCCGGAATTGATCTGTGGATGATGCCTTTACCAGAAAGCTCTCCACCAGTGCTCAGGAGAGGGTCGAGAGCCGTTTTGCTTGAAAGACTTTCTCTAGAAACATGAGAAGCATCAGGCCCATCCCATGGCAATTTCCACAAGGATAAGGTTGCACTTGGACGCTTGTCCTCAATTTCTTCCTGCATGGTATCTAGATTCCACCTTAATCACTCCATCATCCTGCCAGCAACTGTCTCATTTCTCATGCTGGTGAGTCGCCTCCTCCCATGCTCAATGTGAACCTCCAGTCTTGCTGCTTTATCTGGTGCAGGCCACAGCCCTTAAATTGTCCGTCCAGCTTTGTGTTTCATTTGACCCTAATACACTGGGTTGAGCTGTCTAGGAGAGAATTATGTCCCCTTGGCTGTCTGAGTGCATTTCTCATTTCTCACTGCTGCTCCTGAGCAGATCTGTAACTTCAAGGTTAAGATAAGACACATTCCATCAGAACCATGTCGTCATCCTTGCCAGCTTCTGATCTGTGACTGTCTGGGAGATTTACTGGACAACTGCATGCCATTCTTTACGGCATATTAGGGTTGGACTCTGACTCTTGGCAAAAACTCAAGAGTTGATCTGTTGTCAGCTGTTGTAGAACCTGTTTCCCAAAAGGAAAGGGCCACTGCCCCAGTGGCCCTTAGGCATTTCTTAAAGGTGTCCCTAGAGGAGTGAAATGACCAAGGCTGCCTCTCCCTCCCGATTTAGTGGGGAGAGGGACAGGAACAGAGAGGAGGTTCAGAGCTTTGTGTGTTTCTCCCTTTGCAGTTGTTTTTTTCCTTTCTTGAATGATCCCACAGAAATTCACTGCTGCTGACATTTTCCTCCACCCTCTTACTCTCATACTACCAATTGCTATTAGTTACTCCTTTCAGCCTGCAGTCCCCAAAGCAGTTCTGACTCTCCAGTACTGGTGATGAGTGTTTTTGCCTTTGAGAACTGAACATACCTGGGCTTGTACTCTGAAGGCTTATTAGTTCCTGCTGCTTCAAAGAGCCTCACTTCCCAAATCTACTGTTGTTCCTCATTTGTTGCTGCCTTTATTTGTTTAGCTCTAAGGGTTACTTTACCCCTCAGCATGTGATGTAGTTTAGCAGTTCTGGAATTTAGAAGGTCAGAGATGTCCTGCTGCTGTTCCAACAGGATCCTAGCATACCCCTACCCTACTCTTCTCTTTCAGCCTTTTGGTTTTCATTGAAACTCATTGCCTTGTTGGGAAGGAAAGAGTAGGAAACAGGTGGTTCATTTTCTAGGTAGGGAAACCGAGGCTCACTGTACTCACATAGCAAGTTAATAATTCTTATTTCTAAAGCAGTGCTTTGCCCACATTCCTCAGCTCAAAACTATAGAAGAATTAGTAAGAAAAGGCAAGATTGGTACAATCGCTTGACTTGTGCTAAGTGAAAACTTCTGCAATTTTTATTCCATGGATTTCCTTTTTATATCTTGTCATTTCTACGATGCCCCAGAGTAATTTTTCTTTTTCTTAACAATTTCAATAAGTAACCACTAGCCCCTGATTCCTCACATTTGAGTATTTCTGTTGTCCATATACCTTTACTTCCCTTCCCTTCTAACTCTGGCAGCATCTCCCTGCTCTAAAGACAGGGCCTGTGAGCCACAAGAGAATCTCAGGGGTCCACAGGATGGATTCTTTAGAGCTAGGAGAAATGATTTATAGAATTCCAGATTTGCTGGTGTTTTTCTCTTTCCTCTTTGTCTCCATTGGCCTTCGTTTTCTCACATGTTTGTCCACTCTTAATAATTTTAAGATTTCAGAAGCACAGCCTTGAGCCAAAAGAAAACACCAGAGATTGTACATGAAAGGTTTACTTTTTACACTCATAGTAAGTAATCTAGGTAAGTAGTGAATTGAGCTCTGCCTTTGGACACTTTCTTAATTGTAAAATGAAGATAACAGCACGTACCTCCCAAGCTGTTTAAGGATTAAATGAGGTAACATTTGTATGTGCCTGACACATAATGGGTGCTTTAATAAATGCTTCTTTTTTCCTGATTTCCTTCTTTATTTGTTAACATAACCAAATTCTTTTAACCAAACAAAAAGTGGTAAATCCAAGGTTTTTTTTTTAGTATTAGAGCCTTAGCTTTTCTTTCTTCACAGTGAACCTAATTAGTGTCATGGGACCTGAGTTCAAATTATGACTTGCCATTTGTGTCTTTGCGACCTTGGGCAAATCATTTAACTTTTGTGGGCCTCAGTTTCCTCACCTGTAAATTATAGGCGTTGGGCTCCTAGGCTGCTTCATAAGTCTTATCCTATGATTGAGCTGGAATTCTTCCTATGGGGTCAGATTAAGAGGACAGCAGCGGTAAGGTTGTCTCTCTCCCCTATCCAGAGTCTCACCCCTTCAGACTTAAGATTCCTTCTCTCCAGCAGTTTTAATTCCCTGGTTTGTGGCTGCGGGGGCCGGAGAGGATGGTAGTGGGAGGGAGAGTTGTTCAAGGGCTGACCCTCCCACTCCGCTGCCCCTATCCTCAGCTGAGCTTTGAAAATCCCACTTGGGAGCACTTCTCCCTGGGAAGTGGCCTGCCCAATTTGAGCCTTGCCTGTAAAATGGGGGTGAAACCTACTGTCTTCCTCCTTCTGGGGTTATTGTGAGGCATAAGTGAGAATGCCTTGAAAGTCTTTGCAAATCTTCGCTGTGCTTGTTACGTCAGCTGTTAAGTATTTAAATTTGGTTGGTTGTTCCCCCAAAGTCCAGACGAAAAAATTTGTGTTTTCCAAACGCTTTGATTTGGTGACTTGCTTTCTGAAGAGAGTTTAGGTGTAGACTTGAAGCAGTCCTGCGGCCTGGGGCCCAGGGAGGCGCCAGCCAACCTCTCCTCCCAGTTTTCACTGAAAAGGAAAGTTCAGCCTTTTAACTTTTCCGACCGCCTCTCCCCGTCGAGTGCTGCTGCCAGTTGCCTTGGCAACGCACCGTGGCAGCTGCGCAGTGGCGCCTAGACAGCTGGGTGGGGGCGGGGGAGCTGCCACCCCGCCAGGCCCCAGACCTGGGAGGGGAGGCCCCTCCTATTAGCCCAGAGGGAAAGAAAGAGCTGGGGAAATCCGGTAGGTAAGAGAGGGGGCCATCATTCTTCTTGCCCTGTTTGGGCCTCTTTACTGCCTGAATGTGCAAGGGGAGCTTTTTCTCAATGCTCCCTCTTCAAACTGAACCGAAACAAATGTAAATCCCTCTTTTCCCTGGTGAGGCAAAAAGAGGCCGTGGCCACAATGCAGTTAAACACAGAGCTGGTTTTAACCCCAGCGCTCTGACCCAAACTGCCATGCTCCCGGAAATTCCAAGGTGAGTGGGGGGAACAGGGGGGTGCTCTGCTGGAACATGACATTTCCTGTCTCTGCTGAGGTCGGTGTCTGCTTTTATTGGGCATTTTTTATTTCAAAAAAACCACATTTCTCCCTGGAGAAGCTTAAGGAGCTTTTCCAAACTGATGGGGAATGGATTTTTAAATGCCCCTGCTTCCTTTTCCTTTTCTTCTTCCTTTCCTTCCCTCCCACCTTCTCTTACCCCCAGTATGCAAGAAACTGTTGAGTTTCACTCCAGGAACAAACAATGCTGGGTGGGGAGTATTTGTGGGCAAACCAGGACTCCTTTTGGGCTGGATTTTTAAATCCCAGGAGTTGTAATGTCTAACTATATCCATAGATTACTTCTTTCTCAATTTTATTTGAAACTAATTCATAAAAGCAATTTCCACAGCTACCTGCTTTTTTTCCCTCATCAACTCAAGTCATAATAATTATCCTGTCTTAAAGCATAACCCTTAAGAGCTGTCCTCGCCACTTTTCTGGAATGATCTTTTGGCCAGAAAGGAAATTTTGCTTTTCTTGGGGCACACAGAAGCACTTCTAAAGATGACAGCAAAGCTAAAATGGAGTTTTGCCAAGGCAATAGTTTTGCCTACTAACTCTTATCCCAAACAGTAGGGACCATTTAACACAAATAGAAACCCCAAAATGGTGATGGTGATGATGATGATGATTATATGACCTGGCAGTTTAAAAACTTGATTCTCTGTTGAAACACCCCCTAGAGTATATATTTCTATTTGTGTTCCTTTGCTGTACCTTACTTTACTCTAGAGTCTAGCTTATGAATAGCCTGTCTGTATTTCTAGTTCCCATGTTGAAGCTTCAGACTGGGGGTCTTCTCTTCTTCCTCCTCGCCTCAAGAGTCAATTTCATTTGAAGAGAGGAGAGTTGCCTCCATAGCTGTTTGTACTGGTTTAGCCTTTGCAGTTACTAAATAGATCATCATCTTCTCCTCTAATTTCCTGTGTCTAATATCTAAGCATATCCCCCTTACTCTCTCTCCTATACTTAGGGGAGGTAGGCTTGCAGTTTGAAAGGTGAGGGGAGAGAGAGGTGTTGAGATATCAACTTCATTTTTGTAGGTTAATATCCCTAGGGAAACAAACTTAGGTTGCTTAAGGGAGTCCCTAAATTGTATTGCTAAAGAGCCATTGTTTTACAATTAAGGGCCTGGTCAAAATTATTAGATTAGGAAAAAAATTATATTTTGTGGCATTAATTTTTTTTAAAGAATTGCGTTCTTTAAATGCAGTATGGCTTAAGTTGCCCCAGGCAGGTTTTGAGGTGATCTGGTCTGTAGGCCATAATTCTTTCAGAATGCAGGTTTTTCGTGTACTTTTTTTTTAGTTTCTTGGCTTGAATTTAGGCACCAAAATAGGCAACAGTGTTTACTTCCTGAATATAAGCCACTGAGGACTGATTGGGCTGGCCTTCAGGGCCCATTGTAACCTCTAATTACAATTTTGGAGAAAAGGGTTTGAGGGTAGAGTTGTTTGGAGTTAACTCATTTATCGATGTACTTCTTAGAGCTCATCTCTGAAACTATTTGTTTAGAGACACAAGACTCAATTGCTCAGTTTCCCTGGAGGCAGAGATTGAAAAAGCATAAGCGCTGGCTGGGTCCTAACTGCCTTGCCCTTCCCATTTGCAGGAACCGGGTGGCCTTAGTCCTTCAGGTGAAACATCGTGCGCTATGGGAAAGAAAACCAAGAGAACAGCCGATAGTTCATCTTCAGAGGATGAGGAGGAGTACGTCGTGGAGAAGGTGTTAGACAGACGTGTGGTTAAGGGGCAAGTGGAATACCTACTCAAGTGGAAAGGCTTCTCTGAGTAAGTCCCTTTTTCTTTCTCTCTGTCTGACATTAGTGCACTAGGGATCTACATTGACAAAGGTTTCTTTTGGTCCTCTTTTCCCCAATTGCTGGGAGTCAGGGAGTATAGTGAATAGAATGTCGGACTAGGAATCAAAAGAATCTGCTTTTACTTTTTTCAGCTCACTTGAGGCATCAGCCTTGGTGTGAGTGCCACAGTTTCCTCTGAAATGATAACTGGTATTAAGTACTATGAACTTTTGAGGAAAAAGATAACCATATGAGGAATTTTTCTTTGCTGGGAATGGGGAGTCAGTTCAGGTAGGGAGGTCTCTATTTAACCAACACTAGGAAAAATCTTTGATATCCAAGTGATTTAAAAATTAATTTGAACTCACCCTAGAGACCTCTTTGTAGACAAAATGGTTCTAGACTTTGCCATAGGGCAAGTTGCAGGTTTTCATCTTAACATCCCGTAGGTGTCTCAAATTCAGCATGTCTAAAACAAAGCTTATCATCTTTCCATAAAACCCTTCCCTGCTTTTAACTCCCTTTTTCTTTTGAGAGCATGCCATTGTTCCAATCACCTAGGTTCCCAACCTCACGACCATGTTCTAACTTTCCCTCTCTCTTAGGCCTCATAGGCAATCAGTTACCAAGCTTTGCTCTAGATCCAGACAGATCTAGCAACTTTCACATCCTGACCAGCCTAGTTCACGCTCTCAGACATCTCCTCTATACTTTTCCAGTAGCCTCCTAACTGGTCTCTCTGCCTCCAGTAGCTTCTCTCTCCAGTCCATCCTACTCACTGCTGGCAACTCAAAATTCCTAAAATGTAGGTCTGACTGTGCTCAAGAAATTCCAGTGGCTCCCTCTGGCCTTTAACCAGATACCAACTCCCCTTCTGGTTGTCTTTTAAAACCCTTCGCAATCTAGCCCCAGTCTACATTTCCAGGGTTATTTTATATTCATCTTATTCACATATTCTTATGTTCCAGCCAAATGGGCCACCTTGCTGTCCCATCCTTGCGCCCTAACTTGTCTCCTATGCCTAGAATGCATTCTTAGGATCGTGGAACTAGAACTGGAGAGGACCTCAAAACCATCTCTTCCAGTCGCTTCATTTTGCAGTGGAGAAGGCAGAAGTTCAGAAGCATTAAGTGATTTACCCAAAGTAGCACAAGCAGGATTTGAACCCATATCCCCTCGAGCTATCCCTCCCCCTGTACCACACTATTCCCTCTTCACCTCTGTCTCTTAGACTCCTTAGTCTTTCATACTTCTGTTCCAGTGCTCTCTCCTACAGAAAGCCTTGCCCCATCACTCCAGTTCCTTGTGCCTTCTCCCTGGAAATGATTTTGTATTTTATTGTACATATTCTGTGTTCCTGACCCTCCCTCTCTCCTTTTCCCATTTATCTTTTAATATCCCCAGCACCTAGCAGGGTGCCTACCTATCAATTCATTAAGTGCTTGTTAAATTTAACTGATTGCTATTCTCTTTTTAAAGGAACTCTGGTTATGAGAGCTTGGGGAATGTTTTTATGCTGCACTTATGCACTTAAAATGCCCTCTATGCCTTTCCTTCCACTAACAACCCCTCTCCTGTCCCCCACTAAACTATAACCTCCATTGAGGGCAAGCAGCCATGATCTCCAAATTTTTATATATTCCCTAGACTTAGCATACTCTTAGGTGATCCATAAATGTTCGAATCAATATCTGTCCTTACTCTATATTGAAACTATTCATCTTCTAGGAGGGGGTGCACCACTTACAAGAGAACTAGAACTTGTGGTAGGTGTAGCCACTTTTCTTGATTGGACGTGACCAGAACCATGAGGTCTTATACAGAGTCCTTGGAGACTGTCCAAAGCAATCAGCTATAGCCTTTGGGTAGAATCAGAAGAGAGGGGGGAATATCGAGGCTCATTGGGGAAAGCTCTGCTTCTGGAAGCAGAAGAGCCCAGTTTAGATCCCACCTCTGATGTTTAGCTTTGCATGATCTTAGACAAGACACTCAACCTCCTTAGATCCCAGTTTCCTCATCTGTAAACTGGGTGGATGGTCTTTGAAAACCCTTTGAATTTCAGATCCCCTGACCCTCAAGCTGCCTGAAGTATTGAGAAGAAAGAAAGGAGGGAGGGAGGGTGAAGAGGCAATGGAGTTACTCCTTTGACTGGAGAAGGTGGACATCCAGGCCTAAGGTGCAGATGTCCTCCCTGTTCTGATTCTTTATGCTTGACAAGCAGCTTTCACATGTGTGGTTAGAGAAAGGTAACAGCAACCTTAAGGCATTTCCTTACCATTACCCTTTCCCTGAGCCCTGCCTGATGACCTGGAGTTTATGGGTGAACGCATTGCTATAATGATTAAGAACTCCGGAGGCGGGGATGGGACTCTGGAGGGAGAAACTCCCAGCATTTCTCTCCTTAACTTGATTAAGTGGAAACTGATTCAGTGAACCAAATAGAAAACCTGTTCATATTTGGAGAAAGCCATGATAGTTCTAGAATTTGACCTACACTATTCAGTTGGACAACTACGGAGATAAAGATGTTCGTTTTAACCTAATAAAGCAAAATTACTGTTGGCTCCATTTTACTGATGTTGGAAAATTACTGAATTAGATGGTCATTGTTTTTAAAATATTTTTAAACTCTCAGACATCATTTTAGTTTACAGATTCAAGCTCTGTTATAGCCATTGCTGGGTAAGTGTTAAAAGCCTTCAACCTCAGGAAAGACTTGAGCCATTGCCAGTTGTGAAAATTCACCTCACCAAATATTTATTAAGAATCTGCGCTGTGTGAGGCTCTGCTCTAGGTACTGGGGACACAAACAGCAGAACAATTCTGGTCCTTCAGGGGTTTGTCTTCAGTTAGGTGGCTCTAACCTGTATCCATGTAGGTATATGCAGAGTAATTCAAGGAGGGAGAGAGTGAGGTTAACAGAAGTATCCAGAAAGGGCTTGCTCCCAAACTGAATTGTGGAGGAAGCTGGGGGTTGACTTAAGCAGCCCAGGAGTGCACGTTTGCAAAAAACCCAAGGTGGAAGAGGCCAACCGGAAAGGACCTTAGACTCCTAAAGGCTAAAGACTGTGTGCTTCATCGTAGAGGCAACAGGGAGTCACTGAAGGTTTTGTAGCACTGGCTGTGTCATGGTTCCTTATGTTTTAACGATAGGGACTGGAGCTTTGATTTCATTGGTGTAGGAAACTCCATTTGGGTCAGCCTCCTCTTTGCAATTGAAGAGTCTTATGGATGCCCAGACTCGCCCAAGGTCATACCACCAGGACATGTCAGGCAAGACTGGAATCCAGGGCTTCCTGACTTCCTGGCTTACTTTTTCTCCACTCTACCAGAGTTGTCAAACTCAAAGAGAAACAGATTCGTTATTTCGTTAAACGTTTCCCAATTACATTTTCATCTAGTTCCAGCTGTACTTGGGAGTTTTACCACCTCTTACTCTACCATGCTCCCTCAGATATGTTTTAAAAGTAGCAGACTTGGTAGCTGTTTGATGTCTCTTTTGAGTCTATGAGATTCAAGCATGAATTTAGTGCTTGTATGAACTCAATCCATAATATTAGATGCACATGAGAAAAATGGGTGGGAATCTAGGGAGATATTCCCTTTCCCACCAGGCAGCACCTGTATGGTCTTGGCTTTCCCCTGAGGCCCTTCCTCGCTATAGGCATACTTCCTCAACTCCCCAATTTCAAGAGTGAGAAATGGGCTACCTTTTACAAAAACTCTGTGGATTGGGTTTTGTCAATTTTATAGAGGGAGAGGGAAACTGAACTTTAGAGGGGGTGAGGGACTAGTTTCTGGTCACATACCTTTTTGAGTCTAATCTGGGACTCAGCCCCAAGTCTGTCTTATGCCAAGTTGAAGGTGCTTTTCTTTGCCACATTTCTAGTTACTCATTAACTTTAGGCCCTGGAGGAACAGAGAGTAGTAAGATGCTATCTTGCTGTAACGATGTGGGTGACTTTTTAGTTCTTACTGGTGGTTTCTCCAAATAAAGGGCTTGAGTGAATGTGTAACTTGCTTGCTTGAATTGTCTGACACTTAATACTATGGGATACAAATTAAAATATAAACTGAGTATTTTTAGGATGATTATGAATCCAGTGGAACACTGACAGAAATGCATTCGAAGTCTGATAGGTGATCTGAAACCTTCAGACATGAATCTTCTGTACCATGTTTCAGACTAGATAAAGGTAGAGGAGATAGGCTTTTTTTTTTTTTTTACCTTCCTCACCCCAACTGGCAATTATACTTAAGGTTTTCTAAAGATTACAAAATGCAGAGATTGTGCAAAGTTTAGGATTTATAAATAAGGTCTTTGGTGAACTCTTTGTCAGTAGCCCCTTAAGGAGACTGGTTAGATATGGTAGTCTTTCAAAAACAGAAATTTGGGCCCATTCAGATAGGTATCTTTTCTTATCCCGATGGTTTGTGAAATGCTTGGTAAGTCCCTTACTGATGCATCGTTTCCTCTGGGAATGATCAACATCTTTTAAGATCTTTGAATTTGGGGGGAAGTTATGGGGGAAAACTTGACAACTAAGGAGGGGAGATTCAGTGTACATTTAGTCTATACCAGGAGAATCAGCCCAAGTGATTCTGAAATGGGTTTGAACTCAATGAACTCTTTGTTGTTCTTAGGCTATTATCTGTACCATAGGGCAAAGCTAGCAAGGGATGCTTAAGTGGCATCACTACATCGTTTCCTTCAAGAACCTGGTTACTGGAGCCCGCAGGGTATATTCAATACTTCCCTGCCTGTGGGATGGGACTATTTAAGCTGTGTTGGTTAGAGTCATTCTTTCTTAGACTGGGAATAGAGACTTTCTTCAAAGAAACATCCAAGAACAACCTTTTAGTGGAAACTAGGTGTGGATTTAGAGTTCGATACAGGAAAGTGATGGTAGTTTATTATGCTAACTTTGGTTAGGGGAAATAAAAAATGCCTAGTTTGACTTAACCTTGCTGATTCCTTATACTTCTCAAATACTAGCTATATGTGGGATTTTTGTTTCTTTGGGACGGAACCATGAATTTTATTAACTAAATGAAAGCTGAAGACTATTTCTTAGTTGTGCATTCAATTCAACACATATTTCAGAGCTCCTGTGCCCAGAGTTGATTTTCCTAGCATAAAATCTTACTCAGGCTCCCTCAGCACCACGGAATGGTTTCAGAAACTTACTGGAGGCAAAGCCCACTGTGACAGAGAGTGTGAGTCTCCCCCCACGCCCCCTTTACATCATACTCTATGAGGCTGACGTGTATGGCTAATCACCACTCCCTTTAACAGTCCTTTTGATTTAACTCTTATTGGTGTTTCTTGATGAACACAGGGACAATGGTGTGAGCACAGACATGATTTGCCACTGATACGTGGCCAACATTTTACCATCATGTCCTTTCCCTGCAGCAGCTCTTCACCAGCCGTGGTACAGTTTTCTCACTCTTGCTTTCTTTCTCCTTCCCTTTTGTCCCAGGGAACATAATACTTGGGAGCCTGAGAAAAACCTGGATTGCCCCGAATTGATCTCAGAGTTTATGAAAAAGTACAAAAAGATGAAGGAAGGTGAAAACAACAAGCCCCGGGAGAAGTCAGAAAGCACCAAGAGAAAATCCAGCTTTGCCAACAGCGCTGAAGAGATCAAGTCAAAAAAAAAGAGAGAGGTGAGCTGGTGTCTCATCTTCTTTTCTTCCTCTTTCCTTTTCTCTTTGGAACTTGTTTAGCGGGATCTGATTTCAGCCCTATTAGCTCTTTTCCCAGAATCCCTGGCTGAGGGTGAAACACTGGAAGGAACAAAGAGCTTTCAGGGAGGAATCTTGTCTCCTGCTAGCGCCCCCTTCTGGCTGAGAGAGGCACTGTGGTCCCGTTTGGCCACAGCTCTTTGTAGTGGCTCTTTTTCCGTAGAAGGCAGAATATGATGGTCCCAGGGAGGGTATGCATTGGTGAGTTTTTGATGATGGGAAAAGGCTTTGAAAATGTCCGAAATTTCACTCTGCTCACCTTCCCACTTTGTTACAGAGGTCATTATTATGATACTATATAACTATTAGGCCAGGAGTTCTTGTTATATTGTTTCAGCTTGGCTCTGCTCAGTCCTGAATTTCATCTAGTCAGCCATTCCGTTTCCCTGGTTAGCTAGCACAAGCTGGGTTTTGACCTCATGCTATATAGACCTTAAAATTTCTGGGACAGGAGAGAACTGAAAAGCCATCCTATCAAATACTCTAGTCTTTGCATGAATCTCTTCTTCACTGCCCTTCTCCCTCACTTCCCACCCTCAAAACTCCCCCAAAACAAAGGACAGACATCACACCCTCCTAGTTAATAAACTACATTATCCGTTCATTTCCTCTAAGTCTTTTGATATCACCTCCACTAATAGGTACATAGATAGATCTCCACTCTGTTTGGTTAGCAGTCTTTGAAGGAAGTAAAGTATAGTGAAAGCAGCTTCCTAATTTGGGAATTCTATGGAAGAAAGCAATTGCTTGAAGTCTTTTCGTCCTCGTCTCTATTACTCAGAAAAAGAGATCGCCTTTATCCAGAATTGAAATGAATTTGAAAGATGAGGCTCTGCAAATTGGAATGGGCCATGGGTTAAGTATCCCTCTTTATATACTGCCTTATTTGAAGGGCCATATTTGTCCTACTCTAACAAGTTGGAACATCCTAGTGGCACGGTACTAGGGACTTCACTGTGTCTTCCTTCTCTCTTTAGAAAGGGAAGTCTTGTGCCTTTTTTTTGTCTATTTTTCATATCTCATGGCAGGTAGGAGCAGAGTTTGGGGGGATTCTCCTATAACCCGTCTTAGGCTTGGAAAAGTTAGGGAGGAAAAAGTGCCTAGCTCTGAGCTTTTTGACAAGCCATTGGTTGGCAGCCGCTGCTTTCTCAGCCTAGTGTGGCTGTACTAAAAGGAATGGCTTGGCCTCAAGCCACTGGCCAGGGCACCAGGTATTAGCTGGGCCACATTCAGAATGGAGCTGACCTTGAAAACCACCCTCAGCATCCTCTGCTTTTCACCTTGCATCTGGGGGCCCCTGGCGGCATTCTCAGTAGTGCTAGCACATGGCAGGCAGCTGGAATGATCGGTGAGTGTATGTTTTAAAGGTACAGGAGGGGATTGCATTTCTTTCCTTAAACCACCACAGAAGAAATTTGTTAGTCGGCATTATGCCTGATTTAAGATTACTGCCTGTGTGATGATTTTAGCATTTTCCTCGCCTCAACTCCTTTTTAGCAGCTTGAACATTTTTCTTCCATTTTTTTCTCCTTCCCTCCCTATGTGGCAAACTGTTTTCAGCCGCCTGCTATGATTTACAGCTCAGTCCCTGTGCCAGCATTCCAGCTGTGAGCAGCTGTGTGCACATCTGGGAACTTTCTTCCCTTCACTCCCCCCCCCCAAAAAAAGAGCTATGTTCTAAGAGCCAGCATCTCCCTTGATCCATGGAGTTTCCTTCTCAAACGAGGGTTCTATTGGGACCCTCTGAATCCTTTATGCTTTGTTTCTCCCAGAAGAGGGAGAAATGAGTATCAAATTAAAGATTTTATTATGAAAATGAAGCACTAGAGATTTCGTTTTTTCAGGTAGACTCTTCAAATCTGGTTACGTGTTGCTACTCAATAGGTTAACAATTATAATCCTGTAATAGACCTGAAAATGAGCTTTTAAAAAATTCATGATCTGTGAATTTCAACCATCAATTTACTAACAGCCAAGTTTGCAACTAGGGCTGACGATTGAGGATAGACTGGAGAGAACATTGCATTTCAGTCAACTCCGAATAATCCCTTAGTGAATTAACAGTGACCTCATCGCTCCTACTCTACATCCATCTCCATCCTGGAATGTAGACTATAAGATCTGAAGCAGGAGGGGGCCGGGGCCAGTTAGACACAGAGAGAATGGAGTGTAATAGGATATAGGTGTGGAGGGTGAGTTCCTCTGCATCTCAGTGCCATAAATCCTGTGGCCATTCTTATATTAGTACAGCTAATTGTTGGGTGACTGTTGGAAAAGTAATATTGCAAGTGGCAGATATTATTTGTGTCTGGCAGTAGATTCCACACTAGTAGTCCACCAATTCTGTTGAGAAATGAATTTTCTCTTTGGTCCCCTGGAACTAAGGTGGGTCATTGCATTTAATCTGATTTTTCTGTTGTCCAGTAGGTTTTTTAGTATACATTATTGTGTATGTTGTTCATCTTGTTCTGCTTTTTCCTCTTTGCCAGTTCAAACAGAAGTCCTGCTCTGAGGGGGGTGCTCTTTTCCTAGTAAATACGATCTGTGGATACAAACAGTATAGTGACTTTTCTCGTGTAATTTTAGGTTGTTTCTCAGAGTGGTTGGACTACTTCACAGCTTTGCTAGTATTATAGTAGGAGGAGTGACTTTTCTACTTTTCCACAGCTTCTCCAGTATTGGCTATTTTTTATCATCCTTGTCAGTTTGATGGATTTTGGGTGAAATCCCAGAGGTGTTTAATTTTTTTATTATTATTGATTTGGAGTGGTTTTTTTTATATGGTTGTTGACATTTTGCATTTTTTTTTCTTTTGAAAACTGTTTCTATCCTTTGACATCTTCTCTATTGGGGAATGACTTTTCGTCAGGACCTTTCATTCTGGAAAGATGAAAGTTCGAGAATACAAAGGGAGGAGGTCCTTGTTTCACATCCTAAGACATTTAAAAGAAATAGTTGTAGAACAAATAAAAGGCACTCATTATGTAGCAGAGAGTAAACTTAGGGAGCTCATCGATAATACATTTTAAATTTATTATTAGAGGAATTGAGGGCTATTTGGCACCTGTCTCTTACCTTTTGAAGGTAGCCCTGCCTTCTTATAAAATGGCCTCATGTCCTAGTACCATCCATAGTACATCTAGAGGGATGGTACCCATAGCACATCCAGAGCACAGCCCCTTAGAGATAGTAAATGTTCAGTAGGGATCTACTGAATGGAAACTGAGGGCAGCTAGGTAGCACGGTAGATAGAGCGCCTGGCCTGGAGTAAGGAGACCTGGGTTCAAATGTGACCTCAGGCACTTAGTTAACTCTGTGACTCTGGACGAGTCAGCTAATGCTGTTTGCCTCGGTTTCTTCATCTGTCAAATAAGCCGGAGAAAAGTAAATGGAAAACCACTCCAGTATCTGCCAAGAACACCTCAAACAGGGTGACAAAGAATTGAGTATGACTGAAAACAACTGAATGGAATCAAGAAGCCCCTTCTCAGAATTATAAGTAATTTGAGCGGGTAAAAATGTCTTCAGCTTAACTTAGGTTGCTCTCAGTGGATCAGAGAAATGATCGGTGGTATTCTTTCACCCAAATTGTAATGCCTCCATTTTTGTGTTTGTAGCAGAGCAATGATATTGCCCGGGGCTTTGAGAGAGGACTGGAGCCAGAAAAGATCATCGGGGCAACAGATTCCTGTGGAGACTTAATGTTCCTAATGAAATGGTGAGAGTTTGAGTCTCTTTAGTTCAGCAGGCATTTACTGAGTCTCTGCTGTCACTGTATCACAGGCATGGTCCTGTGTTCTAGGGGTACAGAGACAAAAGAGAAACAGTTTTGTCACAGGCTTGAATTTATACGTAAAATAGAGCAACTTTCAGCATTTCTGAACTCAGGAATGTTGATTATCTTCAGGGATCCTTAACCCTTTAAATGTTCTTAGAGAGTCCCCCAAATTAAATTGATCTCTATTTTTTCTGACAGTGCACTTCTCCAGCTTCACTATTAGGACAAACTCTTCCAGTAGAGCACGTGCTATTTACCAGGGTAACTGATATTGTTATTCACGTAGTATTATGTAACTAGTCTTTTTTTGTGATCAGAATAAGTCATACTCTATCATGAGAAACTGGTGTGGCTTGGAGAAGCCAAGGCTGACTGAGGCCTCTAGCCATTATTGAGGAAGAGATTTTCAAATTATGAGATTAAAAAGAAAACAACTGTTTTCGCAATCAGCATTATTAAGTCCAGTACTGTCCAAAGTTATCTCATCCGGAAGAGGGAATGGCTCTTAGGAGAGAGTGAAGTACTTCCTCTCACCTCTGTTCCAGCTTTGCTTTAAAGATACAAGGTGATTTATGATACGTCCCTTATGGGATGCTGCCTTCTCTCTGGTTCCAAGTCCTCTGGGCTCAAGATGAAGTCTGGTCTCTAAACATTGGAGGGCTCCAGCTTGAGTACCACGAAGGAAGCTAATTACCTTAAAAGTGGTTTAATCAGTACGCTTAATATTTTACCTCATGGAAGAGCTGGTAGTAAATTACCAAGAGGCCTGTGTTTGAAGAGCTGCTGCAGTCCATGGAGAGAAACTGGTAGAGACTGTCCCTTCTTATTCAACCACATCTACTCCCTGTGGTTTTTAAGTCAAATTAACTAGTTTTTCTACTCAAAAGTCCAGACTTAAAATCCCTGCCCTAAGCAGGCGTTCCTTCTGCACAAATGTCTACATTCTCCCTGACCTCTTTACTGGAAAATATGTCATTTGCTGGCCTTCCAGCTGACACTCATGATTACAGTGCAAGGCAAATATTAAGGCACTGCAGCTAGCTCTTGGTTATCCATGGCAGTGGGAGAAGGATTGTCCAGGATGTAGGGGAACTGAAATTCACATTTAACCCAAATCTCATTTTAGCTAATTCCAAGAGAGATACTATAAGAATTGCTTCAGGATGAACTATACAATTTGGAGTTCAGGCCTAATTCTTTGTTTCTGGTTATTGGAGCAGGTCTGTTGTGATGAGGTTGTAAGTGCAGTGAGCTTGAAGTTTTCATTTCTCTCATTTCGACAGCCATGAATTTCACTTGCAAACAGCCCTGGGTTTCCTTCCCTCTCCCTGGAGACTAGGTACAATGCAAGACTCATGAAATGTTTGGAATGTATTTTCTTGAATTTCCCACTTTGAAATAGTATTTCAAGTTAATAGGACAAATGGGGTCATATTTTCCTTGCTGAAGCGCATTTTCCTATTCACAAAATGGGGGTTGTCACATCTCATTCTGTGAAGTTGGCTCGCCATTGGCACAGACCTTGTTTGGATCCTTTTTCTGTCTAAGCTTGTTTTTCTCTCTAGGAAAGACACTGATGAAGCTGACCTGGTCCTTGCAAAGGAAGCCAATGTAAAATGCCCACAGATTGTGATAGCATTTTATGAAGAGAGACTGACGTGGCATGCATATCCTGAGGACGCGGAAAACAAAGAGAAAGAAACAGCCAAGAGCTAAAGCAAGGGTGGCTTCTGTCATTTCTCTTTGTATATATAACACATTCACTTCCCCACTGCCTCCTCTTCCCCTTCCAGCCCCACTGCCCCTTCTGTCCTAAACACATCCATAAAAAAAAAATGTGCTTATTACTGTGCTACACAGAAGAAATGTTGGTATTGGTTCTCATAACATAAATGATGGTCTGATTCATGATGTGTCTCTAGTGAAGACCAGCCATTTACATACTGTGTGTTATCCACCCCATCCTCCCCTTCCCCTGACTCCTCCCTTCTCTTCTCACCCCCATCCCCACCCCCACCTTTGCCCCAAGATGATGTTTAACTTTTTAATCATCTTAGAGTCTTGATCTTTTTCAGGATTGGATTTGAGGGTTTTGTTACAATGATGATCATTTTAGTTATTTGCTTTGGTTTCATTCAATGTGTTGATGACCAACAGGCCTCAGAATTGAGGTGTTGGAATAGGATGGGGAATTTGGGAGATTTTTGCAGGCTATACTTTGCCTGGTTTTTATAAAGCCACTAGCACCTACCTACCTGCTAGGCTTTCTCCAACCCCCAAGAATACAGTGTGCCCAGTGAGGTTGTGTGGTCCCTGTTCCCCAGCCTCCCAATAGAAATACTTAGGGCCCTGAAAACTACAAAAATATTTCTTAAAGTACCTCGGACCCCTAAACTCATGTCTTTTAGCAGGCTTTGTTTGTTTCCGCAAAAAAAAAAAAAGTCCAAAGTGACAGGATTGTTAACAAATTGTTAGCTGTAGTGCATGTGGATGGGGAGGAAACCTAGTTCATTTTTTTTTTATTAACATGCAGTATATATATTACTCCCTTCCCTTCCTCTTATCTGGACTGTGTATTTATGTAGGTGTGAGTGACTACCTGGTGCTTGTGCCAAGATCCTGGGTGTTCGTTCTCTCTCTCCCTTTCTCTCTCCCTCTCCCCTTCTCTCCATCTTTCCCTCCCTCTCCCCTTCTCTCCGTCTCTCCCTCCCTCTCTCCTTCTCTTCCCCTCCCTCTCCCTCTTTGTCCTTCTCCCTGTTCTTCTCTCCCCATCACTGCCAATTCTTTCTTGTAGCCTCCCAAAGCTTTCTTCTTAACTACCAAAGAGGCTTCAAATCGTTCCCCTAGCGCTCTTTGTTCTCCTTATGCAGTCCTAGGGAAGCTAGGTCTCTTACACACCCCATTCTCTCCACACACCATCATCAAAGTGGATAAAGGGGAAGCTCTCAGAGAAGAGCCATTGGCTACAGCACCAGCTATGAAGATGCATCATATTTAAGGTTCCAGAAGTTCTCACTTTATGATTTTGGCTTCCATTCATATTTTCTCTGTATTTTTTCATGGGATTTCCTCACTTGTTTTCTGGAATGTTGCTCTAGTAAGGAACTATCTGGGCAGAAGGTGGCTAGACATTTGCATCTTGACACAACTTCCTGTTGCCTTTCCCATCAAAATAGGTTCCCCTTTGGTTTCCTGATATAGGGTGGTTGTATCCTGATCCTACCTTTCTCTCCTTCCAGCCTAAGAAACAGGTTGCTTCTTTTTCTGATTGCGGTTGGGGTTTAGCAGATTAAGTAAAGAAAAGGCAAGAATTTAGGGATCCTATCTACAGTCCTAGTTCCATAGAAATATAAATAAATGGTAGAATTAGTCTTAACTCTATAGGGATCCACTGCCCCTGAGGCTATTTTTGGTTTTGGTTTTTTACACTTAGCTCTCTGGCCAGGAACATTCTACTATTGCTAGATTGTTCAGAGTAAAGGGAAATAGATATATTTCTCTAAATCTATAGATTTCAGATCATATGCAAATCATGCATTGATTCATAGTATTTGTGAACTCAATCAACCTGGCAGTTCGGCTACTGGTTTGAGTTCTGTGTATTTGTATAAATTATCCCAAACACCATACTGTACCAAACTGTAAAGAAGATAGGTGTTTCTTTCTGTAGCAACCAGATAGACAGAAATGATGATGCCTGAGGTGGTCACCAGAAAGTGTTCCTGTTATAGTGGCACGATTTGGTGAGAAATCCACAAACTCTGTACCTCCAGTGACCAGAAAGTTTTCATCTCTTCTCTCTCTTTGTTTCCGTTGAACAGCAAAGACCTAAAAAATTCAGGCACAAGAACAATTGTGAGTTGATCATATTTGACTTGGGAGGAGGAAGGAAGAAAGATGATTGAGAAGCAATCAGTAGGTACCTGTGGGCATTGATTAACCTACTCCTTAGTAGCAGGAATCTGTAGGCCAAAGCCTCCGAGTATATGGGCTACCTCTGGGCTTGCTGCTGACAACAACAGTTGGGTCAGGTGATCTTCTGAATCTTCTGAATGAAATTGAACAGCTTATAGGAGACCTATAAAAAAGTTCATCAGAATCTGATGTTTTTCTTCTGACAAGTGATTCTTAGGTCATGCACTGTTTCTCACTACTTTCCCGCCCCTTTCCTCATTCCTGCTTATTCTCTCCTGTTAGACACCAGTACCACACTGGATCTTTGCCAGCACTGCTTTAACCCCCTCCCCAACCCCTAAACCCCTAGCTCTGTGATAACTGGTTTTTCAGGAATGTAGGGAGGCCACAGCCCCAGGCTAGGTGACTGGCTCCAGCCTCCCTTCTCTCTCTTTTTATAAGACTGCTATTAGAGCTTCAATAGCAGATGTCTGCCCACCACCCTAGGATTTCTTTCTTTCTTTTTAAGTAAAGCAACTGGTGTAGGCTTTCTTGGTCCTTGAGAAAGTATTTTCAAGTAGGAGCATGTTTCCTTGGAATCCTGTGCCCTCAGAGGAGTTAATAGCTGTGGCTTAAATATTTTCATGCCCAGGTCTTAGATGTTAAAAATATTTGTTGGACTCTGGAATTGTCATTCAAAAATCATGATCCTTCCCAATAACTTCTAAATCTCCCAGTCTCCCCCCAAATGGGATTTGGAAGGAGATGAGGCAGTTGATTTAAGCCACAGGATAGGCAGATGGCCCCTGTATTGAGAGCTTAAACTTTCTCAGCAGTAATAGAACCAACTCCCCTGAGTTCAGGAAGAGCAACATAATCCTTTTCCCCCTTCTGTACTGAAATCCAGTCCTGTGTGTCCAAGGAAGCTGCTAGCCTCGTGATTGCCCAACACTCAGATTATCTTAAATCAGAGACATTTTTATTCTCTCCTTATACTTTTGTGACAGATATATTAAAAATCATTAAAAGAGCAGTTTATGAATTTTTAAAAGTACATTTCATATGAAACTGTGATTATTTGTGACTAGATCATCTGAGTTGTGCCTAATCCCACTGGTTTAGTTTCATGATTCTGTGCAGAGGACCATGAAGGTGGCCCCCCAATCTAGAGTGAGACAGATCCTGTGATCACAGGATTCAGGACCACTCTCGATCTAAGTCCATGGTGTGTTCTTAGATTGTCACTAATGACATGTTTCAGACTTTTAAGTGTTTGCTGGTTGATAACTGGGAACCTTTCTTGTGGCTGGTACTTGGTGGCTGGCAGGGTTGAGATGTTGCCGTAGGTCTTTACTGCTTTATGGAGCAGGGATTCCCTGATGTGCATGGCATAACAAGAAGGTTGTGTCTGCCTGGATTTTGTCAACTCTCTTCCAGATATCAGAGCCTGTTGACATTTGATGCCAAATTATCCATCTTTGCAGTTACTATCCCCAGAGCTGAGGCACTGTCATCCCTAACAGCCTTTATGTCATCATGAAGGGCACATAGTTGGTATCACTAAGAAGCCATGAAGCAGAGAGTGGATTTTCTTTCTTCCTCTTAATATGTTCAATACTAGTTGATTTTGGAGTCAGTGTAAGTCACAAGTCTGCTGTGGTTCTAGTGGTCCAAGCTTGAGTGATGTTCCATCATAGCCAAGGGAGGGGTCCTCTGATGGGACTATAGCTTGAATCAGCATCAATTTGGTGCTTTGGTGGTTTTTCCCCTCAGGTGGGCTTAGTTGGGAAGCTATGGGTGAGTCATGAGAATGTCTGGACATTGTAGGCTGTGTCTTTTAGGTCCACCTTCCCTGCATACTTAACTTGCATCTTAAGAAAGACCTCACCTTATTTACTGGTTATATTCCCTCCTCTAATGAAGGCCACCCTGCTGTCATCTCTTCTCAGCAGATCAAATCATAAAGACTTGTACATGCATAAACACTTGTGCCAAATGCATTAGGAATCATTCAGGCCTATTGCTTGTGTTTTTCTTGACCCTAAGGAAACGATGAATTTTACCCACTACAGTTTAGAGTAGCTGTAAGTTAGGTGGTAAGACTAGGTCTCTCCAAAATGTGATAGTTATTCTTAATTCCCTGTACTTGGGTCTTTATGGAAATCTGTCTATGGGGGAACGTGAGTCTATTATGTTTATGCCAGGCAGGTGTGGGTATCTCTCTAGGTCTGGTAAGGGAGTTAGGACAAGGGGCTTGTTGGGGGGAAAGTGGTGCAGAGGGGAGTAATTTCCCAGTTGTCTGGGGGTTAATTTTGGGGTTAGAGGAAACAAACTATTTTGCCAACCTTACTAAAGGGTTGTCTAGTCTACCTTACAGGGTAGAAGAAGCTTCTTAACGGGTCTGCCCTGCCATCACACTGACTTTACTCCCCCACTACTAGCATAGATGAGTAGTGTGGTTTGTTCACTTCTCAGATTACAAGTCTTTCCATTTGTAGCACTGCCCTAGATTCCTGGTGGTCTGGACCAAGAGCTGCTGCTGGAGTGCATTTGGTATTTCCCTTTACAGGGAGAGAGACAAAGTTCAGTGCCCTTCCCACTCTTTGTAGAGAAACTCTTCACATTTCTGATTTCATGTGTTCCTTAAGGTGTTTTTGGCCTTATCTCCTCAGGGCCTAGCTCATCGGGGTTTTGAGGTAATGAAAAAGTGCCTTATGGACCAGATGGAGTATTCAGGAGTCAGAAGATTCTGGTTTGAACAGCAGTGATAGGAATTGGGTCACTAACCTGTCAGTCGAGTCTACTTTTTGAGGGTTTTTTTTTAATTTTCTCCATACATGGTGATGGATCTGCACTGATCCATTCTCTTGACTAGTCCTTTGTTACCAGTGGTATATATTTATTTGCAAGATGTTGGCTCTGTGTCAGGGGTTAGCAAGGCCTGTAACCTTGAGTAGAGGGACATTAGCTGTCCTAGCCAGGAATTCAGCCTAAGGTACTGGCCTTTTCATAAGTGGTATGTTCTTCTCAATTGTGCTAAGCTGGTCATAGACCAATATCTGGGAGTGATTTGTTTTCTTCTAAAACACAAAGGTAACTCAAGGCTAGATGTTTTCATTCTGGAAGAGAGAACTTAACAGTTCTTGGTGACATGGGAGTCTAACCTTGTCCCTGGCTTAGGGTCTTGACTGAAGGAGTTCCTGATACAGTTGAACCTCCATGACTTAGGGTCATTCAGGTCAGAATTGGATAGATAATGCTTATTTTGTAGAATTTCCTTACAAACAGGGACTTGGTCCCACATTTTTTGTGTGTCCATAATACCTAGCGTATATGAGCGACACTCAGAAACTGCCAGATTTCCCCAAACCTCATTGGAGCTGATATCCTTGTTAAAAAAGCATTTATTTTGTTGAATAGTTGAGTGTGTCCCTTTGGTAGATAACTAGAACAACTTCTGTTCTTTGGCAGATCTTTTACCAGAGCTATTTGAAAAATTCCTTTCCTTGATAGAATTTTTAAGAGTGATTAGAAGGCCTGAAAAGAAGGAAAGAGTAAATGGGAACATGGATTAGCCACAAGTAAGCTGCTCTGCTCTTTGAATGGGTGAAGGTTGCAAAAATATTTCCACTTTCTTTTCCCTTCAGCTGAATTTCTTGGGTTTTAATCTACCTCATTTTATCAAAATAAGTTTCGTCAGCTTGTGTCATTGCTGCTCTAAATGTCATCAGTGACTGGTTATTCCCTAAGTGGTGGTTTTTGCCTCACTGTGAATGCATGTTCTTTTGCCTTTTTTCTCCCCATTTTTGTTTTCATATTGCTTCAGCCCTTCTCCTGAAGCAGTCTTTTCCATCTAAATCTTAGTTTGTGGGAGGCAGCACTCCTAGGACCTATCGCCTCTGAGATTAGCAAGGGAAGGAATTTTGAAACAAGATGTTGAGGAAGGCGAGGGCAATCACTGGAGAAACCTGTGCTCAAAGGCAGCCTACACAGAAAGAGCCATTAATTAAGACATTTCCAAGTCAACTGATTGTGGTCATTAATGTCACAATAGATCAAAACCTCATTATCACAGGCTCAGTAAGAGCCGTCAGTATTAATCGGAAAATCTAATAGGAAACTGTTATCAAGAAATTAGGCCAAATTGAATCCAATGAACTTCCCATCTCATTATGCTCTGTTTTGGGGTCTGGTGAAAGCCTAAGTAAGTACAGCTCATTCTGTAAGGGGTGTTATCCTCCCCACAGCCTGAAACTAGCCAGCTAGGTCATCCTTGTTTCAAACACCCAGCTTAAAATGTTCGTGTCCAGATCTTGCAAGGATTTGTTGGTTGACCTTTCTGGAACTAGTGTTTCCCAAGTAGATCCATTGTTTATAAACCCCAGCTGGACACTGAGGAATTTAAAGAGACAGAAATGCTCGTCCTTTTTCTCAAAGCAGTTAAAGTGCAATTGAATTGCTAGGTTTTGAGTTTGTTAACAGCCTTTTTTGAGGTTGGCCCTGGTGTTCGAAGTTTGAATATTTATTTCTAAAGCAAACCTATGGAAATAAGATTTTTACCATAGATAAGATTTACTTCGACATTCAAAGTTGATCTGAAGAACTAAGAATAGCTGCTCTTTTTACCTTCTGTCTTTCTATTGCTAAATGATTGCTTGAGAAGGAAAGAATGAAACAAGATACTGTATCTAGTTGGGGAGAAATGAATTGCCTCATGAACTCATGAGCTGCCTATTACTGATTCAAGTTGAAGTTGGTTGATCACTTGGAATCTCGGTTGT
Source organism: Phalanger gymnotis (assembly GCA_028646595.1). Classification (NCBI taxonomy): domain Eukaryota; kingdom Metazoa; phylum Chordata; class Mammalia; order Diprotodontia; family Phalangeridae; genus Phalanger; species Phalanger gymnotis. Next base: position 216,639,007 of record CM053623.1, read on the forward strand.
TATAGACAGGATTCATGTTTTAGGAAGGGGTTGGACCTGATAACCCCCTGTAATAAATTTAGGTCGAAGGCCCCACGTAAATTTAAAAGCAGCTTAAGCCATTATAAGCTGCATTTGTTTGTATACTATTAATCTTTAGTTGTTTTGAAAATGCCACAGTAATTGGAGGTGAGATGTTACAGAAAGAAAAGTATCTTTTCTCAGAGGAGGTGGGGGCAGAACAGGACAGACAGTGTTGGCTGCTGCAGTCCTTGCCATGCTCAACTTTGTCCAGAGATCTGACTCACGATGCCAGCCTTCTTTAAGGACCTGGCAGGTCAGAGCAATGCAGAGACCACCACTGTCAAGCTCTTCATCCTCCCTCTCAAAAGAAGCATCTTCTCACCCATTGGTTTCTGACTAGCACATGATTTTCTGATCCTGCAGCCTTTCACTGTAGCACTCTGAAGAATCAGTGACTCGATCCTCTTCCCTGTCCCCAATTCTTGGTGCAGGTTTGCCTTGATTTAAGCAGGCCTGATCACAAATGGTAGATGTTAAAAGCAAATAAATTGGAGTTGAATGGGGGTAGGACAGTAATTTTTCACCTTACCAAAGGGTTCTTTAAATAGCAAAAAAAGAAAAAAAAACCCAACACCTGCTGAGTCTAAAATATTTGATTTCCTAAAAAACCATGCACAGCTTTACCAGAGAGTTCTTAGGAGCAAGGACTAATCTGTTGTGCCCTTTAGCTCCTTACCTGTCCGAGGTGCTCGGTAGGTGCTCAATATTTGTTGTTTGAGAACATCTTTTGTGCAAAGGGAGGTATACCTGCACACATTGCTATCATGCAAACCTTCAGAGTCCAAGGCCCACTCTAGGAAGTAGCCTAATCATGTAGGACGTGGCACAGGAGTTGGATGTGGATGCTAGGTCTGGTGTCTGCTGACCCCCCTCAACTGACTCATAATGGATGACCTTGGGCAAGTCATTTTCTCTCACTGCCTCAGTTCCCCCATCTGCTAAATGGGGGCAATAATACTGACCTACCTCACAGGGGTGTGAGGCATTGCCAATTGCTCAAAAAGTACTTAGGATCTTTAGGTGGAGGATGCTGGGAGCTGAAGTCTTAAGCCTGGCCCAGGCTTTAGTCCTCATTGAACTGTCTCCAAGAGTGGAATGACTTAGCAACCCAAGCCAATTTTCTGTGTATCCCATACTCCCCTGTCCCTCTAGTCACCCTTTCATCAAAGCTGCTAATTCAGATGTTGACAGTGTTTTCATAAATGTTGGAGTTGAATAGCCAAGAAATAATTGTGGAATTGTAAGAGGGGGAGGCACTTGCTGTTTTCTTTCCACAGAGAAGGTGCGGGTGTTTCTCTTGTATTTGGATTCTAGTACCCATGTTCTGAGAAAAGAGGCCCATGCTGCCCCAGGAGCAGAAATGACCCCAAAGGTTTTGATTCCATTCTTTCTTGACTATATCCATACATTTACAACTGATCTGATCTTAGGACAGCAACATCCTTACCACCATCTTTATGGAATCCGTTCCCAAGCTTCCTCCTGGGATCTTGTGTGCCTCCCCTTCCTATTTCCTATGTAAGGGAAGAATGTGTATATTGCCACATTGGAAATAACCATTTTTAGAGTATTGTTACATTTAACACTCCCAAACTAGAGTGTGGATGCTCCCTAATGTTTCATCCAAGCCATTATATTCAGCATCTATTATCTCTCTTCCCCAGGGTTCACAACGTGGACCTGACGTTTTTAGTGGTCTGGTTTGGAATGGCTTCTCTGGGCCCCATTTTGTTTTCCCAGACATGGGCTTATGGGCCTTGCTCTTTCTCAGTTTCAGGGGGCTCATCCAGTCCCTGTCCCCAACGAGACCCATTTTCTCCTTTCCTTACCCTCATCCCTGGATCTGTAACCCACGAAAAAGCACAAGGTCTTGGCCCCTTGCTGCTGTTACATGTTCCTTTTTGCGTTACACGGACTTTTCTCCTTACTCTTCGCCCAGCATCGGAAATGCCAAGCACAGTTCGTGGGAAGTCTGGACAATGGAAAGTGCTCAGCTGCCACAGGCCAGGAATGAGAACTTCAGTACTGGCGCTGTAGCCCCTCCCAGCTGTCCCCCAGACTGGGCGCCAGGTCAGCCCAAGAGGCTGACGCATCTCTCGGCACCAGGCTTCATGGTAGCTTTCTTTACCATCCAAAGCAAATCGGATCACAATTTGGAGCCAGATGTCTGGATGGAAAATGGGAGATTGAATTTTTGATGGACTTTGTTTTGTGGGGGAGTTTGGGGTATGCTTTCTTGGTTTGATTTTGGCCAAGTCTGGCTAATTTTTTTTAAAGGAAAATTGTGTATGTTACACCTTTTAAATGTAAATGTTTAAAAATAGGCATTTATGTGTTTCCACAACTGACATCCAATGCAGACCTCATTCTCTCCCCTTCCACCACCTTCCTCTTTTTCTCCCTCTTTTCATACTCTTGTATTGGTTCTAATAAATGGTTGCTTTTCAAATTGTATCTTGAGTAATATTTTAAAGATACCAAGCCAAAATGTAGCCCTGCACCCATTGCTCATGTCTCAGTTCCCAGAAAGCCAATAAATAGGTCTTCTAAAAGAGTTCACTGTCTCTTATAGTGGCTACAACCTGAGGAATGCAGAACCTTGATACTTAGTGTCTTCTAAGATCCAAGGGGGGTACTGTGCTATTGGAGAAATGGGATGAACTTGACAGTCCCTACCCACAAAGATGTGTGGTATAAATAAGATAAATACCAACCGAGTTCAGGGAGAGGTATAAATTCTGATGAGGGAAGAAGGCTTCATGGAAGAGCTGGACCCCACTACTGATAACTAGGATTTAGAATATTGAGGTCTCCAAGTAGTGGTTATCCCCACTAATGGAAGGTAACACACAATACACAAAGAAGAATAAAATGTATGACTCTTGACTGTGGAATACATTTCCTGTTTGTGTTATGTTACAGTCTTGCTTTATTTGGGAAAAATAGTGAAATGACTGTCTTCCCTGAGTGCACATTAGCTGTTGGGGAACATAGCCAAGAACCTACTGGGTGGCAGTGAGAAGCCAACCTAGGAGTAAACATATGCTACGGATGATTCAAATGCAGATAATTAAGAATGTGTTGCTCTCTATAGGCCTATGATGTATTCTGGCATCTTAAGAGGTGGGCAGGAATATTCTGGAGAGTGGGAGTAGGCTTCCCCTGCAACCCACACATCCAGTGATCCCCATTCATTTCTTGACTTCCCCTAAAATACTTCCTCTCAGTGCTTAATGTTTCCTCCCCTCACATTCAGCATGTTTTTTCCCCTTCCTCTTACCTTACTACTTGGTTATAGTATCTCCCCAGCCTGGACTCATAAAGTCTTATGGAGACATCTGTAGGTTGGCTGGCTTTATGGCCTGAGACCCCATAAACATGGGTGGGAGAGCTATTTGGTCCTCTTCAGAGTAAGAGCCTTCAGGATATTATTCATATTCTGTTTTTTTAGCCTGTGTATGCTGGCCCCTTTCTCCTATGATATCTTCCACTCAGTTCCCTTGGGCTCTCCTTGATGCTCTTCTCTGAAGGCAGGGCTTCATTAAAGTTTTAGAATATTGGTGCTGGAAGGATCCCTTAAACAAGTGTTCTTAAGGCTTGGCACTTGTTTAATGTTGTGATGACTTTCGATATAATTGGTTTCCTTTGTAATCCTATGTATTTTGTCCACTTAAAAACAATTATGAGAAGAGGTCAACAACCAGATTGCCAAAGGGGTATAGGACATAATAAAGTTAACCCTTCCCTTCCCACCCACCCACTACCACCTTAGATCCCACACCCCCCTCATTTTAAGGATAAGGAAACATCTGATTATATATCTCTAGTCCTTGACCAAACCCAGGACTAAAACTCAGGACTCCTGACCACAGTTCAAATATTCAACAAATATGTTGTGTCCACTATTCTCAAAGCATTGAATTGGACACAATACAAAGAAGAAAATGTTCAAAGATCTTATTGGCTTCTATGAGCTTACTGAGGGATTATGGCATGTACACAGGCATAGTATACGGAAGAATGTGATTAGGGAAAAAAAAAAGATCAGAAAAGAACTTGGGGAAAATTTGAGAGAATGCTTTGTGCTAGAATGTAAAGTCAATAAAGAATATAATGTGAAATATAGTTAGAAAGGTTGACTGATGTCAAATTGTGGTTAGCCTTCAATACCAGTCTAAGGAGTTTATATTTTGCTTTCAGGGTAATACGGAGTCACTGATGATTTTGAACAAGGTGGGGGAGGCTGATCTGTACATGTGGAAAATAACTCTTCAGCTATACAAGGGACTAGAAGTGCTTGTAGTTGGTTATAATGGTCCATGCAATAGCTGGTCAGGACCTGACCTACTGTGGCAGTATGAGTGGAGTAGTGGCAATGGATGTTGGGACAGTCTAATGCCTTCTTTACTATATATATAGTAGAGGTTCTTTTTTCCTCGGGAACAACTGTACATACTATTGGTCTTAGTTTCCCTCCAATGTGCTATCCAGCAAGTCAGAAATGAGTGCATAAATAGGGCCCAGGATTCTAGCTAGCTTATCTTCTTTCCCCAGATCCCTCCCTCCCTCCAACTTAGGACTATAACCCAAGAATCCTATTTGGCCATGTATAGTCATTTTGAATCCAGTTGTCTTGCTTTCCAACTTCCTGTTAGGTCTACTCCAAAGTTGCCCACTCCCCTAGAGAAATGAAATGTTAGCTTGGGAAGTACAGGATTCATGATGGTGATGGGAGAACCCTGTACTTTGTTGTCTCCTTGTGTGAGTTGATAGGGCTCCAGACTGCCCCAACTCTAGCCATAAAGTAACAGGAAGGCTCTGTGCCCTCAGAAACTGTTTTAAAAGCTTGGGGCTACTTAGATATGTAAGTAGTCAAAGGTGGTTCTATATGTGGCTGCAGCTGGTGAGGTTGTGGGTCTGACAGGTGGATGAGGGATGTCCCGGCATGAATGTATCCACTCTTTACGTGCTGAGTGAGAGTGACAAGGGAGGAAACTGTAAACTCCCAACCTGCTCAGAAGAACAGATGCCTCTGTTTTGACTAATGAAAGGCAGAAGGAGGCTGTGGGTCAGTACTACTTTTGATCCCTTCTTTCTCCCTCTCCACCCTCCTCAATCCTTTTCTCCCTTTCTCTACAGCCCTCTTCTTCCTTCTCTACAAATGTAGCCTCTTACTTTCTGATTGCCATTTCCCTCCATCCTCTCTGAGTATCTATTTGTTAGTGTGTTTGTCTCTGTCTAGTTCTGGGTCTCTATTGTTCCTGCCTGTCTCTACGTTGTTCATTTCTTCACTTGCTTCTGAGCTCCAAATCTCTCCTCCTGTGTTCGTTCCTCCCCCCTCCTCAATTGCACAACCCATCCTATTTTGAAATATTTACTTTTATCTTTTGTCCTTATGTTTATCTCTTACCTTCCTATTTTTCAATCTCTAAAACAACAACAAAACAATCTGGGGTCCCTTTAAGAGATCCCTCCACCCCTTCCCATTCAACTGTAGAAACAGGTGCATCTCTTCCAGCATGTAAATGGAACTCCCCACACAAGCACATCCTGGATCAGGAGAGATGATGGTGTCTCAACAGCCTCATCATTCCTAACCAGAGAAAAACCTCATTTGCTTAGGAGCCAGAGAGAGTACAAGAGACGCTGAAAACTGAGCTTAATGAGGAATTTGGGGGTCATCGAAATAGGAGTGTTTGGGGTTATTTCCTCCCCTTCTCTTTTGTTCCCCTTATCTCCTGGTGTGTGTGTGTGTGTGTGTGTGTGTGTGTGTGTGTGTGTGTGATGCTGAGGTCTCAGCCACAGATGATGCAGTCTCTGACATTGCTCCTCCCTTTGCACCAAACCCTGGAGCGGGGAGGGAGGGTTGTAGTGTGCCACAGTGTCCAGGAGTTCTTTGGTTCCCCATCTTCCTCATTCTCTCTTGCCCCCTGCTTCTAAACCTGTCCTTTTGTTTTCTGAACAGAATACAAGAGTACTTGGTTTACAACAGACTGCTTTCCATTTCTCCACTCCCCAGCTTCCCATCACCCTTCTTAGCATTCCAGGCATGTCAGCTTAACATGGAGCTGGGAAAGAAAGGGGATGGGGCTCTGGGGATTCTCTTCATTGTGGAAAGGGGGTTTCTTTTTGTCCCATTGACCAAGAGAAAAACTGAAAGATGCTCTTTCTCCTTTCAATGCCCTTCCCTTCCTTCCCCGTTCTTTTTCTTGGCCTCTCTCTCAGCTAGAGTGTTGGGGAATACCAGGAGAGGTAGGGAGTGGGATGGGCAATACTGAGGAAGGTCAGAGGCAGTGGGAACAGTAAGAGGCTACCAGGAGAAGGGGCAGACCTGGGTGGGGAGACCCTGGGAAAGGGGCAGGTTCTGGAGCAGTAGAGACAGGGAACACAGCAGAGAGGGGATGAGAGCAAGAAGGCTGAGGGGAAGAGGGACAAAAATTAGGGAATTCCTGGACACAGAGAAAATCCATCTCCCTCCTCCCTAGTCTGGATCTCTAAGGAGGAGAAAGGACCCTCCCTTTGTCATCCTTTTCCTGGGAATCCTGTTTTCTACCAGCCCCTCCCTTTTAGAACCAACTTATGCACATAGTAGGTGTTTAATAAATGGTAGTTGACTGACACCTCCTGGAAGACAAACACACCCAAGTGTTTTTATTTTCTCAAATTAATAATTCCACCTTTAAAAAATTTCATAATAACCCTTAAAGTAATTGATGACATCTGGGGGTGTTTTGAAACCAAGGCTTGGGACTCACTAGCCTATAAGTCTATCTGTCCATCTGTTCTTAATCTAATCAATTCTTTCTTGCCTCTGCTTCCCCATTTCCCCCTTCAGATGAATTCCCTAAGGCTAGGGACCCATTCCTTTCTTGCTTCCTCTGCATCTCCACCCCACCCCACAATCTAAAAGGTCACTCAGATAGACAAGAATGACCTCCATTGATGAAAGCTATTGGAGCCCTTCCCTTCCTGGCTTCAAGGGAGAGAAGTGAGGGACAGGAAGAATCACAAATTGACTCCAACTCCCTATAATACTTTCTTTTGTGTCCAACATAGATAGATTAGGTATCCTTGGAGGCTTGGGAATCAGGCCACAGGCTAGGACTTAGGCTAGATGAAGGGGGTCCATGAACTTGTTTTTTCAAAAATTATTGGATAACTATTTCGATATAATGACTTTCTTTGTAATCCTGTGTATTTTATTTTGTGCATTTAAAAACATTATTCTGAGAAGGGGCCCATAGATTTCAACAGACTGCCAGAGAGGTCCAGAGCACACACAGAAAGGGTTAGGAACCCCTGGACAAGAGGAAGTCGGGGGAAGGAGAGACAGGGCATGGCCCACTTGTTGGCTGAAGGGACATCAGATCGATAAGGGAAATAGAAGAGGAAGAATCACCTTCTCTCCCTCTTGTTCTCCTGTTAGAGCAACCTTCACCAAGGAAAATCTCCCTAAGTAGCAGGAAGCTTATTTAGGGTTAGTTAGGCTTAATGCTCATGGTAGAACCTGAAATTCCAGTGTTGCTACCCTCCACTCCCAGTTCAGAATAGGTAGCTCGAAGACAGGGCCTGAGAGTCAGAGGTATGAGCCCATAGAAGAGGTATTTTATTGGCCAGGCATAAGCATCACCCCAGGCCCCAGGGAAGACAGCTCAGGGCCTGGCAACTCCTTTTCTTCTCCCTGGAGTGTGTTCAGTTTCAGCTTTCCCTGGAGCCTGAGGAAATAAGGAACAACCAGCTTGTTTCCAGAAAATGGTGTGAATAGGGAAGGGGGCACAGCAGCCAACCACTTGCATGGATGTTCTACTATCATGATCCCAATGCCTCAGCCCTCAATATTCTACAGGAGTGAAAGTAACCATTCCTACCACCCCAAATAGGTGATGATCAAAAAAGCATCAACACATTGGGAATGGATGTGTCACGCTTTTTTTTTCACAGCAGATTTTTCTGTTGTGTTCAAGCTAATACTAAAAGGTACCACTTCCTTTTCCTCAACACATGCTTGAGAGATGGTAGAAGGTATTCTGAGAGTCTGTGTTGGAAGGGGGTGGGGAGAGAACTAAGGAAGGGATGAGAGAAAGCCAGTCTAGAATTAAGTGTTTACCATAATCCATAAAGTGGATAACAGAGAGAAGATCTTTTATGGCTCCCATGCTGACTCACTGGGGTAGAGTTATACAAACAAGAGACTTTAGAAGGTGCCTTTCAAGGTCTGTGCTACCTCTGGGCTCACTGGGCTGGACCGGGCTAGAGCAGAGCTAGACCTAGGGCCAGGGCATGCATACCTCTGGGAGAAGAGGAAGAAGTCATTGGCATGATGGAATGATAGCAGCTGATCTCGGTTTTGCACCAGGATGGCCACACACAGCAAGACATCAAAGGTCAGGTCTTTTCGGGGAGCACAGCATCCAGTGACCTCTGCCGGAGGTGAACAGTCATTGTCAGAGGAGACATCGGGGGAACCAAGAACCATGAAACAGTTAAGAATTATGGAAGGGTCAAAGGATTTAAGGTAGAGGAGTTTGGGCTGCTCACCGTCCTTGGTCATTGAATGCTGCCAGTCAGGGGAGTTGTCCTTGCCGCCCTCCAACCCTCTAATCTCCAGCACTCGAAGGGCATCTTGATGCTGCAGGTCCCTCTGGAAACACAGCAGCAGCCAGCTTTGGGAGTACGGGGTTGGTTGGTCAGATCCTTGTCAGAGTCCCAATTGCTTTGTATATCCATCCCCAGCTCCCTCTAATTCCTAATCCAGGGCCCACCACCACCTTCCTGAGCTCTCAAAGTCCCATCTCCCAGGCCTCTACTCTCTCAGCATTGCCATCCCTCCCCAGCCTTCCGGGGTTTCAAGGCTGACCGGAGACAGAAGAGCAGCTTTTCCTTGGAGACCCTCTCAATGTGGCTAGAAAGCTCAGGATCGACATGTCTTAGCAGCTCTTCAGAGACTTCTGCAGAGAGGACTTCTGTCTAATCACAGGGACATCCCTCCCTCCCCCTTACCTTCTGACTCCTCAATTAGTGTCTCTTTTGACAGCGAACATCTTACCAACACCCTCATTGCCAAAGGTATCATCATGGTCTTGCCCTGTCGTTGATAATATCCCTACCCCAAAGCCTTCATTCAACACCCATCTGCATTTGGTGCTGCACTAAATGAGTCTGCCCTCAGGGGGCTCATGATCTAAAGATAGCGATAGTAAGAAAAGACACACCACAGGCATGGGTGAAAGATAAAAGAGGATAAAGATATGAAAAGATCACAAAAGTATCTACATCATTAACACCACCTCAGTTGGCCAATTCCAAGTCCCAGATGCAAGAATCAGCTGAACTAGGGACTGTCACTCATGAGCTGTCTTTGCCTAGACATGAGGATGGATGACCTTCCCCTCCCCTTCCCTAGGGTCCATCTCTCACGGATCTTTCTCTTGATGCCTTCAGCTGTGAAGTTCATCCCTGCCCAGCGCATGAAGCCCACAAAACACCAAAATGCATCAGCCTCTGAGTCCAGGGTCTCCAGGAATCGGCTCACAAAGTCATTCATGCCCTGACAGTAACCCAAGTCTGACAAGGGGAAAGGGAAGAATTCCCTTCAATTGGATTCAATTTAGCAAAATTAGTTAAGCATATATAAGGGACTGTGCTGAGGTTGGGTACATAAAGAGACAAGATGAAGACCCTACTTCTCAAAGAGCTTAGCATCTTCATTGGGGACTGAGAGGAACATGTAAACAAGTAGCTAATGTGAACTAACATAAACATAAAGTTAACATGTAAACAAGTAGCTAATATAAGGTAAAGTAAGGTAAGTAACAAAGGAGAAATCCAGGCCAAGGACTGAGAAATTTGAGAAGGAAGAGATCACTACAGTTGGCGAAGGTCAAGGAGGGAAGGGAAGTGGCGGACAGGTGGTAGTGTGGACAGAATCAAAGAGCTGGTTTGGGATGCCCGGGGGAGGGAGTAGAGAAACTTGGTTGGGATTATTGGAGGAGGAGACAGAGGGACCTGGTATGAGGGTTTGGAGGAGGCCTTTTAAATATGAGAAGGGAGAGAAGAGGAGAAAATCAGGTCCCAAGAAAGGAAAAATGAGAGAAGAGAATATCACATGCAAGAGAAAGATGCAGGGGTCTGTATAAAGGATAGAATTACTGAAGTAAAATAGGATGGTGTAGCAGCAAAGACCTCAATGCTTGAGAGGGTAAAGATCTCCTCAGGAAGCTTTACCTTGATGAAAGGCAGCATAGGTGAGGAGTATCTCCCGGACAGACAGCAGCTTGACCAACCCCTCCTCCCTATGAAATGGAGAGATGACACTTAGGCCCCCCAGTTACCCAATATCCCACTCCTCAAGACTTTGACTTCCCCTGGTCCCCTAAAACCATCGGCTCCCCATTCCCTTAACTCATTCAGAATTTGGGTGGGTTGGCCCAGTTTCGGTTAAGGAAGACCAGTGACATGGGCCTCCCTTATTTTTCAGTGGTACTGAGCCTCAGAGGCAGTAATGACTCGTATCCTCTCCACATCCTAGGGCAGGCCTAACAGAATGGGATTTGAGGGGGAGTCAGTAGGAGCTACAAAATCTGTTGTAAGTAGCCGAAGTCCAGGAAATCTGAGGCCTCTCCCCACCCTGCTCTGGCTTCCAGTTCCCTTTGGCCTTGGCTTGCTCACTGGAAGTAAGAACGATGTCGGTCAGTTCGGGGGACATCAGCATCTATGTATTTCTGGGCCTTCCTGAAGAGCTGGTCGTTGAAGATGTGATACCGAAGGCTGCTCTGGGAGACGGGGAGGAGAAAGGGTTTGGGAGAAGCTCAGTTCTTTGGGCAGTGGACACTCTAGTACCTAGTTCTCCTTCCCTGGACACCATCCATCATCCTTTTCCCATTCTATGACTACTGAGGTAAAGACTTCTTTTCTCTGCTTTTCAGCTTGGGTATCTTGACTCTGTTTTTATAGAAGGTGAGGTTGGGGGAAGGAAGAAGAGATTCCTTTATCCCCAGCACATGAAGAACGAAGAGGAAAGGAAAGATGCCCCCATCCCCACCAAAAAAGACCCTCCTAGGGGAGAGAAAGCCTCTCTATGTCCCTAATGTAGCCTTTCTATCCCCCACTAGTGACTCCTTCTCTAACTTTGGATAAGATGGGTTTGGCATGCACCTTTCCCCATTGGTTGGATATACACCCAGACTTAGCCAGCCCCTTTTCTAAAGAATCTACCATTTGACTCATGACTCTTATTGAGTCTCCATTGGAATTATTGTTGGGGGGAGGTGGGGCAGCTAGGTAGTGCAGTGAGTAGAGTGTCAGCCCTGGAGTCAGGAGGACCTGAGTTCAAATCCCGCCTCAGACACTTGACACACTTACTAGCTGTGTGACCTTGGGCAGGTCACTTAACCTCAATTGCTTTGCCTACCCCCCTCCAAAAAAGAAAATGGAATTATTTAGGGGAAAGTTCTTCCAGGGATTATTTCTTCTTTTTCCAGTGGATCTCTGTGGCGCGCCCCCCTCGCCCCGCCAAGGATTCTACTCCATGACCAATAGTTCTCTCCAACCTCAGCCAACTTTTCCAGAGGAGATGCACTTTCTCTTATCTGTGTCTGTAGCACTTCATACTTGTCAATGGCCATGGAAAATTCCTCTGTGGGAGGAGAGGAAGAAGTAGAGCCCTTATAGATGCAACAGATGGGGAGGAGGAAAGCCTGGCCTGCTGTGCTCTCACCCCATCCTAACAAAGTGAAGATGACCATTCTCTTCTAATGGACTAGACTTCCCAATGTCTTAGAAAAAGGGTCATGGTCATTTTCCCTGACACCTGGCATGAAGAAAACCATACTCCCAGGACCAAGGTCCAAGAAGTAGATGCTAATAGTAATAGAGTTAACATTTTTATGGCTCTTTAAGATATGGGCAGCTAGGTGGCACAGTAGATAGGGTACTGGACCTGGAATCAAGGAAGACCTGAGTTCAAATCCAGCCTCAGACACTTTCTAGCTGTGTGATCCTGGGAAAGTCACATAACCCTTTTTGCCTCAGTTTCCTCATCTGTACAATGAGCTGGAGAAGGAATTGGCAAACCCCTCCAGCATCTCTGCTAAGAAAACCCAAATGGGATCACAAAAAGTCAGACATGACTGAAATGACTCAACTACAATCAAGATATGCAAAGTGCTTTATAGACATTATTCCATTTGGTTCTTATGACAACCCAATGAGGTAGGTGTTATCTCCATTTTATAGATGAGAAAACAGCTCAGAAATTTGTCTAAAATAACAGACCTCATAAAGTGTCTGCAATGGAATTTGAACCCACATCTTCAAGTTTACCACTCTATCCATTACTCCGTGATGTCTTCCAAGTTTATACAAAAGTTTTAGAATCTTAAAGCTTATCGTTCCCAGACTCCTAATTTGACAGATCAGAAACATAAGGCCCAGAGAGGTTAGGTAATATGCACAAGGTCACACAACTATCAGAAAGCAGTCAGGATTGGAACCCAGAAACCAGGACTTCTAATCCCACGCTCTTCCCACTACGCTAATACTTCCTCTGGCTCACAAAAGAGAAGAGTCTGGAAGGCAGGCTTCCTACCAGGTTTCCAAGTCCCCATTTCCTCCTCTGGAAAAAGCCCTAATGCACACCCCACCCCCACCCCAGTCCCATATGCATAGCAGTCCTCAGCTAAAAGGTTCATTTATTCCCTTCTCTACCCTCCAGGCCTAGGGAATACTCACCATCTGCAGGTACCCTGAGGCGGACAGCGTTAGGATAGCGACCTCTCCAGGCCCACTTCATGCCATGGTAGTGGGCTTCAAGCTTAGTATCCAGTACCTGTCGCTCCTCAGCTGTGGAGTTGGGTGGGTACATGCCAAACAGAAACTTCCATACCAGCTTCCTCTCCCCAGCCTCTGGGCCTGGTATTGCCAACACACACACATCATGGTTGGACTTACCAGCATAAAAGGATCCCATTCTAGTGGACCTGTGGATTGGGGCTGGCCTGGGCTGGGCTGGATGTCACTTTTGCCTTTGTACTCCCAGCACTTAGCACATAATAAGCGCTTAATAAATACTTATTAAATTCAACCAAGTTGCTCCTTGACCCATCGAAGAAGTGGCAATTATTACAGGTCTGAGGGGAAGGTGCAGTTCCCAGCTATTGCCACAAGATGGCGCAGTGGTTCTGTATACAGTCAGTCACTGGTCACTCCTATCCCCTGGACATCAAACTCGCTCTGGGAGCTGGGAATCTGTTGGAGATTTTAGGAGGCTCCAGACAAATCCAAGAGAGGCATCGTAGTACACAGCGGAAAGAATGCACTATATTGGGAGTCAGGAGACCTGTGTTCTGGCCCTAGCGCTTCAACTGTGTTACCTTGGGCAAGTCACTTAACCTCTTTGTGCCTCAGTTTTCCCATCTGTAAAATGAGAGGGTTAGAACTAGATGATCCCTAAGCTTCCTTCCATTTCGCAGATTCTAGGAATCTATAAGGCTAATGAAATAGTACAGGTCAAAGTTAATGAGGACTGAGGTTGTAACAATGGGAACAGTGCTGATTGGAGAGATTGTGGGAAGAAAATGGACAATAGCTGGTGCCTGTTGAATGATAGAGATAAAGGGGAAAGAAGCCAAGGAGGTCTTCTTAGACTTCACTGGGGCTGACCACCAAGTGGCTTTCAGAAACCAGGATCAAAGGGAGGACTTCAACTTCTGTCGTTGGGTGTCTTTGCATCCCAATTGCCAATTCGGGCAACTCTTTTGGGCTCTGGGAGAAATTTGATATAGACTGCACATCAAGTATATAGCACAGTGCCAAATATATAGTAGGTGTTTAATAAATGCTTGATTAATCAGTGGCGTCTGGAAGGGGCAGGCAGAGAATACTGTTGTACAAATTTCCTAACCCCAAGAATCTCTCGGCCTCAACAATATAGGGGCAGGAAGGAAAGGCTCCTGTGGAAGGGTCCTCCTTTCCTACTGACCTTTCTGGTAGACCATCCTCCGGAGTCGAGGGATATCTAAGCGTCCCACAGGGTCAAAGAGGCTCTCCAGGGAGTCAGGTGGCAGGGACAGACTCTCTGGACAGTTAGCGGGGCTCTTCTTCAAGGGAGCTGTGGTCTTGAGGACCTTAGTCTTAGGATGGTCCTTTTGGGGCTCTCTGCTCCCCTTCCCTGGGGGCTTTGGTTTGAGATCCACTATGATGGTGCTTCTGTGCAGAGGGACCAAGAGGCAGTTGTTCCCAAACTAATTTAGAGGTTCCTCTAAACACACCCCTCCAAGACCTCCACCCATGTGAGGCTATACCAAAAGTCCATGTTCATATTTGCAAAGACACCTGTGTGTATCCAAAGACATGGTTCCATGTGGGGTTCCCAGGTATGTGCACTCATATGTACATACCCAGCATCTTCCTCAGCCTTTGGGACATGGAGACATGGGCACAAACCACTAGAGAGTCATCACAGATAAAAGGCAGAACTGCATGTGTCAAAGGGAGGCCTAACCCCTACCAATGTCTGATTCCTCCATAACTCCCCAGGCTCACCCTAAAGCCCTCTAGAATCTCTCGGGGGTTCAGACCTAAATACCCAACTAGATTTGGGGATTGCTGTTATCAATCTTGGGACCTGGAAAGAGCCATCTTGCAGCTTGCTTGGCCCTGGCCATGCCCCTTCTTTTGTGGCCCAGCCTGACCTTAGATAGGAGCTCAGCCATGGGAGCAATAGGCCGAGCACTCTTGCACATGGAGCCAGGCCCAGGATTCTCAGGATCTTTGGTTTGGCCAATTGGATGAAAACCTCCAGCCACTCCCTGTGGGAGAGATGGAGGCCTGCAGGACACACCCTAGGAGCAGCACTGCCCCCAGCCAGAGCCTAGGCTCCTGGGACTGGGGAAGGAAGGGGATTGGGAGGGACTGGGGTAGGGGAAGGAGGCACTTGGGGGGGTGGGGGGGAAGCCAGAGGACATGCACATCCTTCAGATGATTTGCAAATTCTCCTGCTGAAGTCCCCAAGGGAACCTGTAGAGCCTAGAGGGATTGGGATGAGTGGGGAGGGAGGGGCAGTGAACTGGCCTCTCTTCATCCAGGGGAAGGTCCTCACCTAAAGGCCTCCAACCAGTACAGGAAGAACTGGAGGGCCAGAGATGGCCAGGTCCCTGGGTATATATCCCAGGACAGCTGGGATGAGGAACTAAGCCCTAAGCAGTGAGGGCCCCTCCCCCCCCCAGCTGCTTAGCTCACAGAGGGCATTGTGGGACACGCTATCCTCAGGCTCTCTCCATCACCTCTCTGTCCCTTTCTGTCCCTTCCCCATCCTCTTTCCTGTCTTCCTTTTTTTGTGCTCCAGTGCTACAGCTTATTTTTCATATTCTATATTTGGTTTGGGCACAGCAGAGAAGCACACAACACTGCTCCCCTAAAGTGTGCCCCGTGAAAACAGGAGGGCTACTAAAAGTGAGTGCCCTTTCCATATTTGTGGTTTACCTTTGTTAATGATCAAGGAAGCGCCTTCCCTTCACGTTGACTCGGTCACTGTCTTTTGCCCTCTCCTTCCTCTCCTCTTCCCCTTGTTCCAAGCTTTCTCTTTCCCCTCTCTCTTCCCTTTCTCCCCTCTCCTTCCTTTCTCCTCTCTCTTTCTCTCTCTCTCTCTATCCTCTCTCTGTCTCTGTTTCTCTGTCTCTCTTTCTCCTTCAATCTTTTCTCTTTCTCTTCTCTCTCTGTCTCTCTCTCTGTCTTGGTCTCTCTGTCTCTCTTTTTCTCTCTCCCTTTTTTCTCTGTCTCTGTTTCTCTGTCTCTCTCGGTCTCTGTCTCTGTCTGTCTGTCTCTCTCCTCTCTGTCTCTCTGTCTCTCTCTCCCCTGTCTTGCTCTTCTCTTCCTCCTCTTTCAATCCAATACATCCTCTCTTCCTTTTCTCCCTTCTCCTTCTTTTCTCCTCTTGTTAGTCTTTCTCCATCCTCTCTCCTCCTCTCTTTTTGCCTCTCATCATCTTGCCCCTCCCCTCTCCTTCCTCTCTCCTCCCTGTTTTCATTTTCACCTCTCCATTCTCTCTCTCACCTGCATCCCTCCTCTTATTTCCTCTCCTCTTTCCTTCTTCCCTTTTCCCTGTAAGTCTTTTTCCACTCCTCCTCACCCAGGCTCTCACCTCCTCTCACTCTATTCTCAATTTCCCCTCTCCAACTTCCTGTCTCATCATGGGTGGATTCTGTCCCACCCCACCCACTCCTCTGGCCCATTTCGGCTCAGCTGGTCAGCTCTTACTAATATACATCTGGTAAGAGCATTGGGATTCCCCACAGTAGGGAGCTCAGTAAGCTGGCTGCTGCTAGCGGTCAACAGTTGGCTTGGATCTGGCCTCGATTAGAATTGGGTTGGCTAGACTAAGAGGCTGGCAGAAATGAAAATGGCTGTAGCAGCTGTAGATGAGGATCCAAGAGTCTTGGCATCTGAATGGCGATGGGAAGAATAGATAGTGACAGGGAGAAAGGAGGGACATTTGCAGTTCAGTTGACCTTAGGGACCTCAACTCCTGGCTTCTCCAAAAGATAGTTTAAACAGTGGTGTCAGCAGAGCCAGGAGAGACTTGACCCCAGCTGCAGTCACTATGATAGGAGGTCCCAGGTGGGGTAGACCTTGGGCAGCTCTAAGCTGGAGGCAATCATTAGGGATACTGTGCTGCCCCCTAGTGGACAGAGAGGAAACAGTAGGATGTTGGGGCAGAGAGAAACACACCAACCCCACTCCTCCAAGTTGCTACATGTATAAAAAACCACATGGATAAAAACACACAAACACATACATAGAAATAGACTCAAAAATGCCTAGAAAGACATGTCCTCTATGGGTCAGTACTCTATCTCTTCAGTCCCTGGCAATTTCAGCTAAAACTACTACTGTCCCTGTTTCTTAGAGATCTGTCCTCTTGCCTAGAGTCAGAAAGATGGATAAAATGATCTCAGGATTCTGTCAGTGGCAGGAGTCCTGAAGCCCCAGCTTGTCATTCCTGCCTTGAAATCCAGTTGGTTTGGGGGTTGGGACTAGGGTCGAGTGTGAGGGGGGAGTCCTGAGGGACAAAGGGATTGAAGAATATGGAGGGAGTGGCAGGGACTGGGCCTGTATGCAGAATGCAAAATGCTAAAAGCACAAGATTTAGAGCTGGAAAGGACCTTAGATCACATGATAGCCCTAACCCCTCATTTTACAGATGAAGAAACTGAGGCACAGAGAAGAAAATGACTTGCCCAAATCTATACAGGTAGGAGGTAGCAGAAGCAGGTTGCAAAGCCGGGTGCTCTGACTCCAGATCTGGTATTCTCTCTGCCACCCCACCCTGCCTCTCACAGATAGATGCTCAGGACACATATACCGCTCAGTCCCGGCAAAGCACACATTCGTGCACAAGTGTTCATGCATGTGGATGGGGTAGCACTCACAGACTCGTGCTCGCACACAAGCATACACTGCATAGAGCCCTGCACATAGAGCATGGGCAAAGAGATTGATGCATGCAATAGCTGTGTGCTCAGGTGGAGCAGTGTCACAGGGAACCATGTCTGCAGACTGGCGTGTGTAATACTATGCCTACAGATGAAGGCGTGTGGAGCCGCGTGAGCGGCTCTGCATGGGGCTCCATGACAGCCCATGTGCTGCCCGCGGGCAGATTTATAGCCTGGAGTTGGATTCAGCTGTGTGCAGCTGGGTATGCAAATTTATGCAAATTTCACTTGGTCTGTGCCCAGACCTGGTAGGGAGCTGGGGATGGGGGGAAGGGAGACAATATTGCCAGGGTCTCCTGGCTCACCCAAACATGATCTCCTAGCTCCCCTAAAGAGGATTGTCTTGGGTCTCACACTTAGCACAGAGACCAGGATTGGGGAAAGAGAATCAAAGCATCTTCCCTCTCCTAATAGTCTCTACTTAGGCATGGCATGGGAAGGGTGTTTAGTGTAGTAACCATATCATCTTCCAGTCCATTCCCTAGGATGCTTAGAATATAGACAAGCTGAAGATTGGAGCGATAATATGTCCAGAATCTTGGATCCCTACATAGGAGAGATCTCATTTACTACCCCACAGGCAGAGAGGAAATTACAATGACAGAAGCAGAACTCTTTGTGCGGATGAGGCCAACCCAGACAACCCTGCCCCACTTCTCCATTTAGAACGACCCCTCCTCCAGCGGGATACCAAAGGGTATCTAGCAGCATTTAAGGGTGTCATGTGACCAAGAACAAATCCCTTCATATCTCTGTAGAGTGAATCATCCATTTTCCTCTATTGTTGGAATCAACTGACACAACGTAGGCAAACACCATGTAAATATGAACTGTGACCTTGATCCACCAATCTGAATATTAACAAATCCTTTCTAAAAGTCCAACCTCAATTCCCCCTGCTTCTTTGTCATTCTCCTATCTTGTTTTGATACCAGAAAGAGCAGAAAACTTTTATGTCAGGAAACCTAGGCAAATGAACTCAGGTATTGGGCTTTATCCCACTGGGAACGGGGTGGGGGGGGTTAGGACAGTGCTGCTTTCTCTCTTCTCCCCATAATGGTGGACAGATACCATTCATGCCCTGGCCCCTCTTCCCAATTTCGGATCCAATCTCAGCTGGGAGATTCCCCACGATGGCCACAAGGGGTCGCCCTTGTGCTATGAATAGAAATTCTTAGGCAAATGTCTAGACACCAGACTTGCCGGGAGACACACAGGCTGTGGGTGGGGGATGGCACATGTGACCTTTGACAATGTGGACCTTTGAGCTCTTTGACCAGACAGAAGGGCATATCCACTCAGAGCATTCCTATCCCTTACACTCTCATTGCAGTAGGAAACCACCCTGTGATCCTCCTTTCTCCCTCCACCTCCTTCTTTCCTCTGTCCTTGCCTTTGTGGAGACTGGGAAATAGGAACTCCTGAGTCCTCTGACATCTTCCCCTAAATCCCTACTACCCCTCCCTAAATCTCAATGGCCTGAGGAAAGAAACTTGTATGTGAGGAGGGGTTGGATCAAGTAGGGAGAGGAGGCTTGCCTGACCTAGAGGCAGGGGGATGGAAGAAATGACTTTGGGACCAGGGAATGTTGGGATACCAGTACAAACTCTGAACAATCTGGAGCATGTCTGGACCCTAGGGAGAAGGGAGCCTCTGGGAAAGAGGAGAAAGGACAGGGAGCCAGGATACCTGGGAAAAGGTATCCACTCCCCATGACTCTTTGTTGCCCCCCCCCCTTATCTCCTGCCTCTCCCCCATCTTTGGTAGTGGCCAGGGCAATGGAATTTGGAGATAAAGGACCTAGTTTAAAATCTAAGCTCTTCTATTTACCATCTGTGTGACCTTAGCTGCCGACCCCTTTGTGTTCTCAGTTTCCTATCTATACAAAAAGGGGGTTAAGGCTGAATGATCTCCAAAAATTCTTCCTGGGCTAAATCCTTGAATCCTGCCTCCCCCTCCAGAGAGAAGAAGAGGAGAGAGAGAGCTCAGGGAAGGGGACTGATCTGGGCTCATAGAATTATGGAAGAAACATTGGATTTGGAATCGGGGTGGGAGGTGGGTGGGTCTGGCTAATCTGGGTAACCTCAGGAAAGTCTAGACTTCAGGTTCCTCATCTGTGAAACCAGAATGATAACACTTGCCCCTACCTACTCATAGAGGTAGGTTATGAAGAAAGCTTTGTAAATCTTACAGCACTTCAGAAATGTGGTGTTATTATTATCATTGAGAGAAACTGAGGCCAGAAGCTCTGCAGTTTACTGCCTGTGTAACCTTGGGCAAGTCACTGGCACTCTCTGGTCCTCACTCAATTGGATTGTCGTGTTTATTTGCTGATTAGAAAATGATTAGGTTTCATTAGAAAATGATTAGGTTACTTGCAGCTCTGAGATCTCTGATTCTCTGAGCCTCATGGGACACAGGCAGCTGAGAAGTTCAGAGAAAGAAAGGGCTGTGGCAGTGAGGACTGGGGCAGGAAAGGGAGAACCTACTAGCCCTCTGCCCGGCTCTCCTCCTCTCTCTCTCCCCCTATCTCAGAATGACCAGCCAATTAAAAAGCAGCCTGGGGGTTACCATGGCAACGAAAAAGCCTTCTCCATGGGGAAAAGGATGAGGAGGCCAGGTGAGGATCTGAGAGAGAAGGGATGAGTGCCAGTAGCCAAGGGGAAAGGGTTTGGGTGGATTTGAAGAAATGAGATGGAGTAACCCTTGGGGTTTTCATTGTTTGACTTGAAGAAGAGAGAAAGTACAATTGAGGAGCTGTCTGCAAGTGATGCCAGAGAAAGCAGTACCTTCCCTCTAGAGAAAAAAGCACTGCCTGACAAGTCAGGAGACTTGGGTTTTAGTTAAGGGTATAGGGATGAGTTACTGTGTGGATGGGCAAGTCTCTCCCCCTCTCTGGGCCCTAGTTTCTTCCATTGTGTAAGAAGAGAGGGAGACTAAGTGATTTTTAGAGTAACTTCCCAATCTGAAACTAGATAATTCTAATTTAAGGAGAGAAAGATCTGCTAGAAGGGCCTCTCCTGAGGAGAATTAGATGAGACCGATGTTAGGGAGTAGCTGAAACTGCAGCCAGAGAAATGGTAGCTAGACACCAGGAAGAACTTCCTGGGTGGGGAGAGTTAGAAGCTCCTTCATTGAGGAAGTGGAAAAAGAAGTGGACTCCCACTGCCCCCACATGTAGACAGGGAGGTATGGGAGCGCTAGCTTCCTAGAGGAAGAGATGTAGCGAATTCATCCCAAAGCACAGAAATCCCATCCCAACACCAAAAAATACAATAGCTCCTGGGGTGGTGTGGGCTGCTAGAACAGAGGAAGGTGAAGGACAAAGGAAAGAGAGTCTAAGAAGTGTCCAAAGAGGGGAGGTGTGGGGGAGGGGGCAAAAATGGAGGCCTTCCTAACACTACTCCTCACTGCAGGTGGGGGTGGTGCAGAAAGTGTTTCCGGACTGCCTGTTGAAGACCAAAGGCAGGTGGTCATAGTGCCAGAGGGGATAGGTGGGCCCATAGCCAGGTGCTTTCTCTCCTCCTACCTCGTCCCTGTACCTGGGGAGTGGAAGCGTGTGTGAACACACACAGACACAGATGCATAGACACACAGAGAGACATATACACCCATACATGAATGCACACATATGCATACATGCACAACACATATGTACACATACACATATGCACATGCACAATGCACACGTATACACACATGCACACTCATACACACAGACACACAGAGAGACATATACACACCTACACAATATATACATGCACATATATACATGCACAATGCACACTTACACACATGCACATATACACAAATATATACACATGCATATATGCACATACACACATGCACACATACAGAGAGACACATACACATATACACACATACACGTGCATACGCACATACACACATGCGCATATATACATATGCACACATACACATGTACACAATGTATACACATGCATGCATACGCACAATACATAATGCACATATGCACATACACACATGCACGCACATATACACATGCACACATACACCTGTGTACACACACACATGCACACACACACACACACACCCCTCCTGCCACTGTGAGTGTGCTGTTCTTTAAGGAGCCAGATGTATGCCCAAACACACAGAGCCATGATCATTCACTCTTTACCATTTCCAGCAGCATTGCTCACACTTTTCACTCCTTTAGAATGTCCTCACTCTCTCCTGTCTGCTTACAGAAATCTTACCTATTTTTAGGACCCTGCTCATCAACATCCTCCTCCAAGAAGCCTTGATGATCACCCTCCTTGCCAGCGCTCTCCTATTCCTCAGATATGCCCATTTGGTCATTCACTTGCCAAATAGCATCTACATTCCTTCCCTCTGTTGATTATTGCTAATTCATCCTGGACGTAACTTGTTTTATACATAGTTGTTTGCATGTTGTCGCCCCATGAGACTGTGAGGTCCTTAAGAGCAGAGACTGTCTTTTGCCTTTCTTTGCCTGGCACATAGTAGGAGCTTAATAAATGTGTATTGGTTGAGTAAGGGCAGAGACTGTAATTTTTGTGTCCTCCACAAGGCTAGGTACTCAGTAGGTGCCCAATAAATGTTTGAGTTAATGAAGAAAGTTGTAGATGAGTTATACTGGCCAATAACACACTCAGTTACATACATACATATATACATACATACACACACACTCGGACATAGAAATGCACAATCATTCGGATCCATGCAAAATCACAGTCACATGGAGCCAAGATTTAGACCACACATACGCCATTATCTTATAGGTGAGGAAATTGATGGAGATGGAGAAGGGATCACCAAGGTCACATAAGTAGTAAGGGACAGAACTAAGGCTGGAACCCAGGTCCTCTGATTCCAAAGCTGATAATTCTTTACTACAAACATGCTGCCTTATTTAGACAGTCAAAAGCACACAGGACTCTCCACTGTTCCTTCCGCCTGTAATGCCAGCAGAGGGCGCTGCCGTCCACACTGCCCTCTGGCTGGCCTTGCTCACCTCTCTCAGAGGCCCTCTGCTGGAAATAGGAGGTACAGCAGCCACTGCTCTGCTTTCTCCCTCCCACCTCCCTGCTCTATGCTGATGGAGAGAGGGTAGTTAGCAATTTCAGAAAGATCTAATATATAGGCCGCCAACTCAGAATACAACAGCTATATTTTGTAGTGTGATTTCCTTACAAAAACCCTGTAAGGGAGGTAATTCAAATATTATCCCCATTTTTCAGGACCGTTAGAGGGTAATCAGGGGTGGGAAACTCAGGGCCTTGAGGCCACATGTGGCCTTCTAGGTCCTTGAGTGTGGCCTTTTGACTGAGTCCAAGTTTTACAGAAGAAATCCTTTCATTAAGGAGATTTGTTCTGTGAGGTTGGGATTCAGTCAAAGGACCACACTCAAGGACCAGTCAAGGATTCAGTCAAAGGACCTAGAGGGCCACATGTGGCCTTGAGGCCGCAGGTTCCCCACCCCTGGGTAAGATGATCAAGGTCACACAGTAAGTGGGCTCCTGACTCCAAATTCAGGGCTTTTTCTGTCACACAACACTTTCCGGTGATCCACTTCATTCCTCCTCTCCAGGAAATTTCAGTGGGAACCCAAGCATCCTAATCTCCCCCTGAAATCTTCACATCCTCAATTATGTCTTACTCAAACCTCTAACCAGGCCCCCCTACCCCCCTTCTGCCCTCTGGAAACAGGAGGAGAGTCTCAAACTTTTTCAATGTGTTAGTTTTGCAGAACTGTGTTTTTTGTCTTTTTAAATCCTTTTTTTCATAAAGGATGTCTCTGTGGAAGGAGGATATATCCAAAATGTAAGTGATATGAAAACAAAAGAAACAATGTCGATAAAAATTTATTTTAAAAAACAGAAAGGGATGGGAGACTCCATTTCTTACCCAGGCTCTTTCTTCCTCCCTTCCCCATCCCCCCAACCCAGCCTGTGTTCTTAAGTCGTAGCATTTTCCTCATTGGATTTGGGAGTTCCCAGCATTCCACCAGTCCTTGCTGGCCATTGACAAGTATAATTCCCTCTACCTGGATCCATCTCTTAACAGATTGTTTACACTCTGGAAAAATTCCAGCTGACTTACTACTGGGGTGGGGGAGGGAGAATTTTTCCAAAACAATTCTGATCTTGCTTGTTTTCCTTTCCAGGAGCACATGATATACAAATACACACCTGTGTGCATATACAGGTACACAGACACAATATGCATATCTTCAAGGTTTCTCACATTGGTTTACCACCGTGGGAACATAAATCCAGGTATTCTCATTCCGTACCTGGAAGAAGGACTGATGATTCTCTCCTCCTGTTTTTGTAGATCATCTCACCTCTCTAGGTCTCAGTTTGCTTGTCTATAAAATTATCTATGAAATACAATTGTCCTCAGTTATCTTTGACACACTTCCCGGCTCTGACATTCTAAGATTCTATTATTCTGATGCCTCTTATTGGACCCCTGGGCTTTCATTTTCAAGAATTTAGGAATAAAAGCGATAAAGGAAGAATCATTTATCCTGGAATGATGCCAAGGCTTCTTTTCCTCCCAGACCAGCATCCACATCTCAGGGCTCACACTGGCCTCCCTACCTTTCCCCATTCCAAACAACAGGTTCTCAGGGCAAAATGATACATTTGGGAGACAAGTGGTGAGATAAAGATCTTATGTTGAAAATTGTACCATCCATCACCCACCTCATGAGCACATCCAAGAATTTCCCCAACCTGGAACCCTGCTTCACTCTTCTGCTCCCCAGCCCAGCTCTGCTCAGAAGCTGCCTTCCTCCTCCCTGAAGGTGGCTGTTGGCTCTGTTTCCTAGTCAATTTCCTCTATGGCCAGTTTCTTCTCCTATATTTCATTCAGCAGAGTCCCAGGCCAATCTCAGGTCCACCTCAGAGTAGACTCAGTCTCCTAGACTTGCTCTCCCATCTGCCTTCTCCACCCACCCACCCCTATTCAAAAGTCACATTTCCAAATGAGCCTGGGGATGCTATTTCCAAATTCCTTGTTTCAGGCTGAGAAAGAGAAAAAAAATAATGGCTCAGCAAATTAATTAATTATTTTATTAGCCTGAGTAATTATTAATCAGGCCGTTAATCACCACCAAGCTGTGCATTTGGAATAGTAATTGCCTCAGGGGATAAGGAGGTTAAGGGGTGAGGGGGTGGGGGTGAGGGGCTTTAGAGGAGAAGAGCTTCCTCTGTTGGCTCACATCCCCTTCTGGGCACACTTGAATTTTCTCCTCATCTGAGAACATATTGAGGAGCCCTGTCAGTTTGTAGATGGGGAGACCAGCCTATGTCTTTGGGAACAGGCTCTTCAGAAACAAGAAGGAAGGAAAGAAAGAAAGAAAGAAAGAAAGAAAGAAAGAAAGAAAGAAAGAAAGAAAGAAAGAAAGAAAGAAAGAAAGAAAGAAAGAAAGAAAGGAAGGAAGAAACAGAAAGAAGAAAGAAAAAGAAAGAAAGGAAAAGAAAGAAAGAAAGAAAGGAAGGAAGAAATGGAAAGAAGAAAGAAAGAAATGGAAAGAAGAAAGAAAGAAAGAAAGAAAGAAAGAAAGGAAGGAAGGAAGAAAAAGAAAGGAAGGAAGGAAGACATAGGGAGAAAGAGAAATAGGTAAGGAAAGTTGTGTGAGGATGAGGTGGGATATGACTGGAAGAGAGAGCCAGAAAAACAGAGACATACACAGAGAGAGACAGAGACAGAGAGACAAAGAAAGAGATACTAGTTTGGGAGTACACAATGCCCAGACAATTGAGTCAATTGATTAAGGGGGTGAGCAAATAGATATAGACACAGCCAGAGACTGAGAAGAATTGGGAGAGAGAGAGAGAGAGAGAGAGAGAGAGAGAGAGAGAGAGAGAGAGAGCTCAAAGGAAGAAGTTAGGGGGAGAAGAAACAGAAGAAGAGTGATAAAGAAAGAGGGAGGGAGAGGCTAGAAGTCTATAATTATGATTGGACTCCTGTTTCTCTCTTCTGTCTCCAAACTCTCCTCATCTTACCTGTGCCATTCCCACCTTCCTAGGTCCCATTTACCTTAACAATCAGGAGATCAGTCAATAAGCTTTTATTAAGTGCTAACACTGGGGATAATGAAATAGCTCCTGCCTTTGAGGAGTCTACACATTCTATAGGTATATCTTTCCTACTGTAGTATAGACCCATCAAGTCTCGCCCTGTTCTCTGTGTCATGAGCTTTCAGAGAATGGAAATCTCTGTTCTAGCGTTCTCACTCAGCCTTCTCTTCTCCAAGGCTAGGAGTGCCTAACCCCATTGTTTCATTTGGGGTTGATGGTCAGTTTTGGAGTTATGAACAATGAACCTGGCATAGCATAACTCTCCACTGCTCCGAGAGTCAAGGAACCTGGGTTCCAGTCCTACAACTGCCAATTATTGGGGTGTGGTGTTGGATAAGTCCCTCATCTTCTCTGGTCCTCAGTTTTTCCATCTGAAAAAAGAAGAGGTCAAACTTCAGAGAATGAACTCTGGGGTCCCTTCCACCAGCCAGAAGTAACTCTGTTTATGGTCAGTTTCACTCCTTGTTTATAACCTGGGACCCCTTTGCCACAGTGAGTGGCTGGTCAATTTCATTTATGAATCTCCACTTCCTTTCCCATGCCTTCCTCCTGATTAGTGTTCACCTATTGGCAGGGTTACTTCCCTTTTTCTTATCCTTCCTAAGGGGGGAGGGAGAAGTTGAGCTGGGAATTTTGACCCCAGATTCTGAGGTCCTGAGGACTAGGGAGGAGATGGGTGGGGTTGAAGAGGGGGGCAGGCATTCAGACTACTGGGTCCTAAGAGAATGCAGGAGAAGCAGGAGGCTAGGGGTTTTGACTTTTGGGAGCTAGAAAGGTGAATTGGGATTGGTTGGAGGTAAAGACATATTGGGGGTATGTGCCCCTAGGAGTATAAGGAAGCAACCAACCTCCAAACCATATCTAGGCACAGGGAAGTTGGGAGGGGAGAGGATTAGCCCTGAGAATGTCAATTGTGCCAGAATCTCTGGCTTCCTCTAAACCTCCCTCCTTCTGGAACCTCTCCAGGCTTCAGCCCCAGAAGGCAGTCTGCCCTTCATTCCTATAACCTGTTCAGTGTATCATCTCTACAGAGCTCCAGGGCAAGGGGGGTAGAGGGCAGGAGGTCAGGCTCAGGGGTAGCTCCTAACATGACACTGCCTGTCAAGAGGATAAACATAAGGACAGGGAATACAGCCTCTTGTTAGGAATTCCTGTTAGCTGGGGCCGGTGTGTAGTGCTGTAAGGAAAGGGAGGGGGGCAGGGAGAGAATTCTCTGTGCATGATCTTGGGGGTGGGGGGTGGGGGGGCGGGGAAGACCAGAAGGGAGATGTTGAAGTGGAGAGAGGAGGGGAGTGCTAATGGATGGTTTCACCTAGAACCCCTACACCCATGGTACTTGAGGCTCTTCCAGCACTTAATTCGTTTGGCCTTGAGGAAAGAAATGGAGCTGATCCCCTTTGGTCTATAATGGCCCTTTTCCTCAGACCTCCAAAAGCACTTTATTTTGTAATTTTCTAAATGTGCCTATCCTGTCATAGTTATTTACATTTCTGTCTTATCCCCTTGGATACCATAAGTTCCTTGAAGGCAGGGGCAATACCTTATCTCCCTCATTTTGGCCCTCCTTCCTCAGCATCACTGGCTGCACAGAGTAGACACTTAAAATATGTGTGTTGTTCTCGTCATCCAAGGTCCTCTCCTCGCCACCTCTTCTTGGGGAGTCAGCTTGCTGGGGTAACTGTCTCTCAATGAGGCTGCCCCTGATCCCTGAATGGGTGGGTAGCAATGTTCCTCCTGGAACAGAAAGGCTGAAGCCTGATTTCAGTTACAGTAGGAAGTTCTAGTGAAGATCTCACCTCCATCCCTCCCACTGTCTATAAGGGAACCCGGTTCCTTAGGATAAAGGGTTTGACAGAGGGACGCAGCTTTTTGGTGTATTGGGAGAGTGGGAGGACAAGGAAATAAGAAGAGGTGGCTGTTGTGCAGACCTGGAGGCCCACCACTCATTCTCTCTTGTCCAAATTCCCCTCCCGGTGTCGTCCATCTTCAGCTCAAGTCTGCAGTGTTATCTGGAAGACACTCCCGGGAAACAGCTCAGGCTCTGCCAGGACTTTATCTCAACTGCAGACAGACTCAATTAACCTCTTCCCACCCTCCAGGAGGGGGAGGCACCCTCCCTCTGTGTTCTGGGGACACTCCCTAGAGGTCATTATTTCCATCCCTCTGACTCTTCAGCACCACTCTCTCATGCTAGGATATTTCTGGGACAGGAGATATGCCCCATCCCAACCCCCACCCCCAAGTGTAAAGAACAGCTCTGGAGTCAAGGGTCCTGTGTTTAATGTGTTCATGCCCCTTGATGGCCTGCGTGAACTTGGGGAAGTCACTTACCTTTGCTGGTTCCTCATCTGTAACATGAGGGGTTGGATTAGAGGATCTCTAAGGTTCCAGTTCTAAATCCCGGGCATCCTAGTTATCACAAAGTCTCCTTCCCACTTTTGGTAAGCCCTTCAAGTCTGCTCCCTATCCCACCTTCCTTCCCAGCTCCCCCATTCCAGCTGTTGACGTATGTCCCCAGGGCTCTTCAAGCACTCTGTGTATATGGCATGGTGCTGAAGGCTGTCATGGGAAGAGCGGACCTGGCACTACCTATGTGACTTTGGTTAAATTTTACAACCTCTCTGGGCCTCGGTTTCCCCACATGAGAGTACTACATCATCTCTCAGGTCTCTTCCAGCTCTAGATTCTATAATCCTACGGAATATCTGGAAAATACTTCTTCTTCCTCTCCACTTCTACCATAGGGCTCATTCCTCGGAGGCTGGGGGAATGTCAGGAAACTTTGGCATGCCGTTCCACCTGTGGCCAGAAGAGGGCAGCTTAGGCAAGCTCAGGATAGTCTAGGAGCTGAGAGGATGAAGAAGACCTCTGAGGTGTTCAGGTGTCAGGGCCAGAGAAAGTGAAAGGTGGGGGAGGGGTCAAAAAGGAGTCCTCTAAAACCAGCCTTAGAAGGGAAACACAGGCTTGGGAAGTATGGGGACTAGCCAAGGGACCAGATCTGGGACGAAGGGGGCCGGGAGTCTGTCCTGGAGCCAAGCACCCCATTTCACTTAGGATGGAGGCCCCAACCTCCATGCCCAACCAAATAGGGTTGATCTTGAAAACATTGCTCCTCATTTAGGCTGCGGCTCCAAATCCCCTCGTCATCCTAGACGGGATTCTGGTTCTCCACCCCTCCCACCCAAACACACACTCATGAATATCCTCCTCATCCTACCCTGGGGCCAAGGAGTCCAGCCACCCAGCCCCCTTTCCGGGATAATCATAGCCCAGTCCTCCAGACCTATTACCCTGAGGGGGAGGAAACAGCAGAAATCCGGCCTGCCCCACCTCCTCAACCCCACCCCACCCCCAGCCCTAGCCCAAATGGGTTCAAAGGAGACTGGGGAGGGGATGTGAGCCAGGGACCAGGCAGTGGAAGGACACCCCCCTCCCCCACCCCAGTGATTTCTGCCTTCCCTGGCCAGGCCAGATGCCATCAAGGGCCAGGAGACAAGGGCCAGAGAATGAGACTGCCATAAAAAGTCAAGGGGCAGCAAGGCTGTAAAACGAGGCTGGCCCCAAGGCTGGAATGTAGAGGGACTGAGGGAGGATTATCCAGCCTTCTTGGAGATGGGGAAGGGGGGGTGGGGTGGGGGTGTTTCCTGATAGCATCTCTGGGGCCTAGGGTCAAAGGGGAGCTCAGCCTCCCTCCCCTTTCCTCTGTCCATTCCTTTCCATCCCCTCTGCTTCCTTTTCTCTCCCCCTCCTCCCTCCCTCTCCCTCTCTTCCCCACCATTATCTCTCTTTGCTTTCTCTTTTCCCCTATTCTTGGTGTTTCTCACATCTTTCTTCCTCTCTTCTTTTGCTACATTTCTCCCCATTCTTCTTCCCTGTTCTTTCCTCTCCACCTCTCCTTCCTTTCTACTCTCTTTTCCTTTTTTTTCTTCCTCTCTCCCTGTTCCTCTTTCCTTGTCCCTCCCTGTCCCTCTCCCCTTCTTCTGTTCTTTGCTATGGCCCTCTTTCCCAGCACCTCTTCTTTCATCTCCCTCTCAGAGAATCACAACATCCTGTATCTTTTTGCACCTTCCCCTCTCCCCATCCCTCTCCCTCTCCCCCTTGCGGTGAGAGCAAGTAGGGGAGGATTCCAGCAGGTTTTCTCTTAGGGGAGGTGGATTAAGGTAGACATCCAAGGTACTGAGCTGGACACAGGTCACTCAGTGGGTCATTCTCTCTCTCACAAGCAGGGGGCAGCAGGTATCTAGTATGGGATTCCAGGGGCATGGGGTTCAGCCTAGGCTGAAGCCTCACCTGGAGGGGATTTGGGAGACAGGGATGAAGAAAGATAAGATTTATGGGAGGCTTGGGGGCAGTGTGTGAGGATGTGTCTATATGTGTTAGTGTCTATGTGTGTGCATAGTTATATTCACGTTTGTGTGTGTACCAACCTCATGGGCAGGGGAGGGGGAATTATTGTGAGAAAAGCACTTTGCAAACCTCTGAACATTATAGAAATGTCAGCTATCAGTAGCACTGACATATATAAAGTGCTTTAAATGTCCTTTATTTATATTATTTCATTTCTAGGCATATTAGAGAAAGGGGGATGAGGAAAGAAGGGAGGGAGGGAAGAAAGGAAGAAAAGGGGGAAAGGAGGGAGGAGGAAGGGAGGGAGGGAGAAAGAATCACAGAACTAGAAGAGGGAAAAGAACAAACATTTATTAAGCACCTGTTATGTGCCAGAAAACACCAAAATGAGGTCATGAAGCGTTGGACCTGACAAAACAACTGAACATTAACCATATAGTCAGACCTGGGCTAAGCACTTTACAAGTACCATCTCATTTGATGGTCATCTCAGAGGTCATCTAGTCCAACCTACAGTACTAGGTCAAAAAGCCCACATCCCTGACAAGTGGTCATTTCGACTCTTCTTCAAGCCTTCCAAGGAAGGCTCGCCAGCTCGCAAGACATTTGACTTTTGGATAGCTCTAAGGTGTTACAAAGGCCTGACTGCCACCCTTTGCTCCTTCTTGGCCTTCTGAGACCAGACATAACAAACCTAATCTAACTTCCGCATGTTAATCCTTCAGTTGCTTAAAGACAGTTAGCGTGACTTCCCTAAGACTTCTGTCCTACAAACTTCATTCTTCAACCCTTGTGTGGTTTTGAGTTTAGGAGTGTGCATCAGAGCCAGACCTTGCTGCTGTTCAGTCCTTTCAGTCATGTCTCCATGTGACCCCATTGGGGGTTTCCTTGGCAAAGATACTGGAGTGGTTTGCCATTTCCTTCTCCAGATCATTTTACAGATGAGGAAACTAAGGCAAACAGGGTTAAGTGATTTGCCCAAGGTCACATGGTTAGTAAGTGTCTGAGGCTGTATTTGCTCTCATGAAGATGAGTCTTACTGATTCCAAGCCCAGCGCTCTACCCACTCTATCACCTAGCTACCCTAGAAGTAGCAGGTCTGGGGTGAGGGGGGTGGGGAGGTATGCATGTATGGGATACAAATGGGACTTTACCCAGGGCTTTGCCAGGAGATGGAATGCTTATGTCCTCCCCAGGTGAGGTGCTGCCTCAAGATTCTGTCCTAGCCTATGGCACCGTGGCACAACCATTGTCCTTACTGGTACCCCCAGGGTCCCGTGATGAGGGTGTCTCCCTCTCCCAGGGTTCACCTTCCATCTCAACTCCCATGAGGGCAAAGACTAGACTCTTCTAGAGCAACTGTATCTTCAGGCTTCCTCATCTGAAATCTTGGGTACCCTGTATCCACCCACCTACCCAACTGCAAATGGTACCCCCTACAATTGCAGGGTGGAAAGAAAGGAAAGAAACAAGAATTTTTCCCCCAGTAAGTAGGTTCCTAGTTACATTTCTTCTGTGGGTATATAGGAGTTTGTGCTCATCAACCACGTAGGGGCATGTACATGTGTGAGAATGTGACAATTTATTCATGTGTATTGTGTTAATGTGTAGTTGTTAGATATGTATATATAATTTCCAAATACATATATACATATACATATGCATGTATGCATACATACACGCATACATACACACATACATTTCCTTTCAGAATAAAGGCCTTATTATGAAATCTGCCTCTGCCCCTCCTAAGCCACTAGGTCAGGATGAAAACTTCTCTCTCTTTCATCTGCAGGAAGGAGAAGGTCCTCGCGTGCCTTCCCGATGGTCCATGCGGTCCCTAAGAGGTGACTATCCTTGGCAGCTGCTCCTGGCACCATCCAGTCTTGCAGGCCAGCTGAATGAAGGTGACTCACTGCCTGCCTTGGGCACAAGCAGCCCCACCGTGCAGTGGAAGGAATCTCAGCCTGCAAATCCAGAGTGCCCCTTCTACCAACCAGCTGTGTGACTTTGGACAGATCATCTCCATTTGCCCGTCTGTAAAATGGAGGGGCCAACCAGGTAACTCTTAAGGCCCCTTCTGGCTATAACAACTTGTTTCTGGTGTGCTTCTAACCAATGGCCTCTTGTTAACTAAAGACTTATTTGCATATTTGTTGGAGAAGGGGTTTGTAGGAAAATTTTAATTCCAGCTTTACCTTAGATTCAGTCCCTGGACTACAGGCTTCTGATAAGGGAGATTTCTCCTTATCTTGCCCCTCCAGCCAGGCCTCCCTGCTCATTCCCAGACATCTTGGCCTTGTGTATCATAAACATTTAAATTCTCTCTCTCTCTTTCTCTCTCTTCTTTCTCTCTTCCTCTCTCCCCTTCTCTCTCTGTTTCTTTGTCTGTCTCTCTGTCTCTTTGTCTCTCTGTTTCTCTTCTCTCTCTTTCTCCCTCTCTCTCCATCTTTGACCCTCTCTCTGTCTCTTCCTCTCTCTTTCTGTCTTTTTTGTCTCTCTCTGTCTCTTTGTCTCTCTTCTTCTCTCCCTCCCTCTCTGTCTCTCCTCCACTCTCTATTTCTCTTTCTCTCTCTTTCCCTTCCTGTCTCTCTCTCTTCCCCCCTCTTTCTCTTCCTCCCTCTCTCCTTATCTCTCTCTTCCTCTCTGCCTCTCTCTTTCCCTCCCTTTCTCTTTCTCTTCCTCCCTCTCTCCTTCTCTCTCTGCCTCTTGCTTTCCCTCCCTTTCTCTCTTTTTCTTCTTCCTTCTCTCTCTCTTCTTCTTTCTCTCCCTCTCTCCTCCTTCTCTTTCTCTTCTTTTCTCCCTCCCTCTTTCCCTCCTTCCCCCTCTCTCCTTCATTAAGGTAGTCATTTATAACAGTACTTTGGAGACTGAAGAGATAGCTAGCTGGACTCCAGATTCAGGTCAGAGAATCACAGAACCTTAGAGATGTAGGAGAGTTTAGAGATCACCTCCCTTATTTCATAGGTGATAAAAGAGGGGCACACTGGCCTGCACAAAGTCACACACCTAGTCAATGGCAGATTTGGGATTAGATCACAAATGTAAAGGGATGGAATAGTGGAATTAGAATCAGGAAGACCTGGGTTCAAATCTCTCCTCAGAAATTAATTGTGTGACCCTGGGCAAGTCACTTGACTTTCTCTGCCTCAATTTCCTTATCTGTGAAATGAGCATAATAATACCACCTACCTCATAGAGTGGTCCTGGGGATCAATGAAATAGTATACACAGAATTAGGGCAGCTAGGGTGGCACAAAGGACATTTAAAAGAGTGTGGGCCCTCAAGTTGGGAAGGTCTAAGTTCAAATCTGGCCTCAGACTTTTACTAGCTGTGTGTCCCCTAACCTCGTTTACCTCAGTTTCTTCATCTGCAAAATGAACTGGAGAAGAAAAGAGCAAACCACTCCAGCATCTTTGCCAAGGAAACCCTAAATGGGGTCATGGAGAGTTGGACACGATTGAACGAAAATACGTAAAGTACTTTGCAAAGCAATTTAAAGCGCTATACAAATGTTGGTTGTTATTATTGTTGTTATGACCTACCCTAGGTCTACTGCTTTCCAGTCTTATGCTCAGCCTATTCTGAAAATGGGAGAGCAGGAGGTCTAGGGTGGGACTTAAAGTGCCCTAGACTCTTTTGTTTGTGACTTTCATTCAAAAAGGGAGAAATTGAGGCACAGAGAGCCACATGATTCCCTCACATGATCCTGATCCTTCTGCTCATCTCTCTCCTTCTCTGTAATTTTTTATGCCTCTCTGAGTATTTCCCTTTCTGACTCACTGCATCTATCTCTCTAATTAATCTTCGTTATTCTCCATCCCTGTCTTTGTCTTTCTGTCAAGCTTTGTGTGCATCGATTTGTTTTCTTGTATCTCTGCCTCCCAGAATCTCCAACCCCAAGCGTGGAGTCCAACCCCCAGGTGCAGATTCCTCTGTAATATCCCTAATCATTCCAGCCCCTCTCTGGGCTCTCCAATTAGGTAGAGCCTGCACCCTGGGGCAGCCCATTCCATTTTGGACCAACTCTAATTGCTAGGAAGTTTTTTCTTACATCAAACCTAAATCTTCCACTTCCACCCAACATTCCCAATCCTGCCCTGGAGGGCCCAGAAGAAGACATCTCATCATTCTTCTTTGTGGCAACCCTTCAAATACCTGGAGATGGCCAGCAAGCCCAGACTGAATCTTCTCTTTTCTTCTCCAGGCTGGACACCCCCATTTCCTAGAACAGCTTCTTGCCTGACTCAGGCTTCAGGCCCCTTTTCCTTTCCTCTTCCTTGCTTCTTTTTTCCAACCTGCCCCCTAATCCTGTAGGTCACCTGAACAAGAAGCCTCATTATCTAGTCTCCCTGAAACAGGAGAACCTTAGGTTAGATTGGCTGTTATCCTTTGTTCTTAAAGAGGACCAAAAATATCTCACTATGTTGGAGTCAAGGTACAGTGTGTCCAATTGTGGCTGATTAGACCAATACGAGCTCGGCAACACTCTATCATAGGTTGGGCACAAGGGGCAGCTAGGTGGCATAGAAGAGAGTGCTGAGCCTGGAGTCAGGAAGATTCATCTTCCTGAGTTCAAATCTGGCTTTGCTGTGTGACCCTGGGCAAGTTGATTAACTTTATTTGCCTCAGTTTCCTCATCAGTAAAGTGAGTTGGAAAAGGAAATGGCAAACCATTCTAGTATCTTTGCCAAGAAAACCCCATATGGGGTCAAGAAGAGTCACAAAGGACTGAACGACTAAAACAAAAATACTTAGGTTAGATAATGTGATGTTTAAAAAACTGAGAGATATAGTTTCTGGGTAATTTAATCATTTTATTAATAAGGCTGGCATATTATTAATAAAAGAGGTCAGTAGCAGGCTGACTGCCAAAGGCAATCATGGCTCACAGGTTCAAGGTTTATATCCCCTTGAAAGAAGGGTATTTCTGAGGGTGGCTATCAACTCCGATTGGTTAACAATTAATGAGAGAATGACTACTAGATGAGGGGCTGGACCTATTCTAATGAACTTGGATTATGTCATTTACTTCTAAATTACCCCCAGCCTTGGGCAATCTAATCAAAGAGTTTCTCCCCACTCAAATCAGAGTAGAGCACAAGGGCTTAAATTCCTCGAATAGTTGGGTGGGGGTCTCACCGAGCTCGAGGTGAGTTAATTCAATGTCTTTCAAGAGACTGAACTCTGAATTGAGGACTATAGAAAAAAGGAAAACTCTAGATCTCCCCAAATCATTGGTTATTAATAATCATTTCTTTCAAGGACTTCTAGGAAGGCTCCAGAATATGAGACGACAACCGGACTTCCCTGAGAGGAAGGGACTTTGGACGTGAGAATCTACTCCCTTATCTCTCAGTGAGATTTGGTTCCTCCCCTGCACCTTTCTGGGAGGGATTCTGGGTCTGCCTCTTTCTTAGGTGATGAGTTTTGCTTGTGTTAAATGGACTACATTTGGACTCTGTTGCCTGAAAGGTCACCTAGTCTGTCACAGTTACTGGAGGGCAGTGGAGAGTTGAGATCCTCTAGTATCTCAAAACACTTTGAATTCATTCCTGTTCCCAAGATAAGACATCTAGTCTAGGAACTGGGGGAAGTCCATGTTTCTATATGTTTCTACTTTTTTGGGGGGTTGACTTTTTTTTTTTTGGAGAAGGGCTTTGGGCACGCTGATAGGATGAGAAAATTGAGTTGTGGACACAGGAAGAACTCATTCCTTTCAGGTGCCAAAGAGGCCTGGATACTTGGCAGCAGTGGTCTAGACTAGGGAAGGCTGGAGGAACCTTCCCTGTCTCTAGAGATGCACATGTAATTGGAGGTTGGAGGGATAGATGGCCTAAAGGCCAACAAAGGGTCCTTTGGGATGTGGCTGGTAGAGCCCAATGGTTGGAAGTGTAGACATTACATCTGCTACAGCCATCTATATCTCTCGTTTGTATCTTTCTTTCTCTCTCTCTCTGTATCTCAGTACCAGTTTCTTTTCCTTTATCTCTGTCTCATTCTCTCAGGTTCATGGTGCCCCTTCTCTCTTCTTTCATGCCCCTTCTCATACTCCCTCAATTCCAATCATTAAAAAAAAACTTTGCTTCTTTATTATCCAACATTGTCCTTGCCTTTTGACATTTTCCACCTCCTCCCTCTCTCTCCATTCATTCCTTTAGTCAGCTAATGTTTCTTAAGCACCAACTGTGTACAGAACTGAATTTGGCCCTAGGGAAACACAAAGCTCAGGCCCATTGCAGTCCAGTCCCTTGCAAGGGAAACAGACTCACATATACCAATTACTTTAATGTCCAGGATTACATGAAGCATTCATTACAGAGCTGCAAATCAAATGCCAGGTGAGATCTGAGGGGAAAGGTTGTTAACTGCCTGGGCATAGGAAGGAAGCTTTCATAGAAAAGACGGCATGTGAGTTAGGCTGTAAAGGACTGGTAGAGGAAAAGTGAACCAATCCAGACACAAGGACTCTGATGACCAAAAACACAGAGGAAGTAGGGGGTGTAGGGGGTGGGGCATTGAATACCTCTCAGAGGGCCAAAGGTTAGAGTTAACAGGAGGGAGTAACATGAAATAAGGAAGGAGCTGGGTGGCTTAGTGGTTCCTGACTAGAGTCAGGAAGACCTGAGTTCAAATCCAATCTGTAACCTTGTGACCCTGGGAAAGTTATTTAACTTTAATCCCCTGGAGAAGGACATGGCAAACCACTCCAGTATCTTTGTCAAGAAAACCCCATGGTCCATGGGGTCATGAAGAGTCAGGACACAGTCAAATAACTAAACAACATAAAATAAGACCAGAAAGGCATGGATATTAGAGGGATATGAATCCCAGGCACAGGAGTTTTATAGGGAGTAGCTGATTTTTTTTTAGCAGTAGGAGTAATGTGACTGGGTTTATGCATAAGTAAAATTATTCTATCAGTGGCATAAAGGATGGATCAGAAGAGGGAAAGAATGGAAGCTGGAATGCCTAATGTGAAAGTTCCTTGGGGTAGTGATTCCTCACCTGCTTTGCCTGCTGTCCTGCCTAGGAAGTGCTTCCTGTTCACTATCTTCAATCCCTGCTGTTGAAAGGGAAAAGCTGTTCCTCCTGCTACTAGCCCAGTGCTTCTCAAAGAACAGGCCATGAGTTTGGCCAGGTGTGCCAGGGAATTATGGGGATTATGCGATTATAACTAAAAGAATATTGATAAATTATTTGTGTTTAATATAAATTTTTGCTAACCCAACATACATAGGGGGGCAATTAGAGTATTCACAAAATAAACAAAACTTGCTTATTACAGATAAGAACTAACCTCAAAATACAGATTCAGAACTTGCAAAGAATTCAACCCAAAGGTCTGCTCTTATGGAAGGAAAGAAATGGCATGTGTGTCTCCTAATTCTCTTCATATTTCCAATTTAAGAAA
This sequence comes from Phalanger gymnotis, assembly GCA_028646595.1. Classification (NCBI taxonomy): domain Eukaryota; kingdom Metazoa; phylum Chordata; class Mammalia; order Diprotodontia; family Phalangeridae; genus Phalanger; species Phalanger gymnotis. The sequence goes on from CM053623.1 coordinate 216,676,414, forward strand.
GTGCCGCACAGTTCTTTGTGGCAAAGGTCACTGTGCTATGAGCAACAAATGCTTGCGAACCACCATCCCAGCCCATGGGCAGTAGATAGAGTGCCAGGCCTGAAGTCATGAAGACTCCTCTCCCTGAGTTCAAATCTGGCTTCAGACACTTACTAGTGTCTGTGCGGCCCTGTACAAGTCATTTAACTATATTTATCTCAGTTTCCTCATTTGTAAAATGAACTGGAGAAGGAAATGGCAAACTACTCTAGTATCATTTCCAAGAAAACCCCAAATGGGGTCACAAAGAGTCAAACATGAATGAAAAAAAAATGGTTGAACAACAAATTCTAGCCCATTGGGTTAGGAGGGGATATGAAGTTTCTGTCTATTGTCTGACTCTAAGGAAGACAGCTTCTACTTAGATTATCTCTCATGTCTCATCAATACCTTTCTCTCCCTCTTTATCTAGGACACTGGGGTTCCAAAGGCTGGAAGAATCTTTTGCTGAATGGACCCTTTGCTCTCACTGCTAAGTTGCAGCAGTGAGGAAGGAGGTTGGATGTTTGGAAGAACTTTCTGACATCTAAGGATATCCAGTCCTGAAAAAAAAGGGTCCAGGGGAAAAGATCAGCCCCTAGCTTCTTCTTTGACTGTTTCTAGTCCAAACTCTAACTCCACTACCTATATTTTAAGTTTTTTAATCCTTATATTATACTATATATGCATGTGTGTATATATACACACATATCCATCTATATGTATGTGTATGTATATATAGTATACACATATACTTGTATGTATACATATATAGTATATACACATACTTGTATGTATATATATAGCATATGCAAATACTTGTATGTATATATGTATATAGTATATAGATATGCTGGTATATATAGTATATAGGTATACTTGTATGTGCACATATATACATATAGTATATATATACACAGAGTATACACACATATACTTGTATGTATACATATATGATATATTTCTACGTATACGACACACACATATAGTATATGCATATGTGCACACATATGTACACATATATGCAGAATATATACATATACTTGTATGTATATATATAAAGTATATGTATACACACATATAGTATATAAATATACTTGTATGTATATGTATATAGAGTATAAAATATATAGTATATACATACATAGAGTCTGTACATATATACAGCCTATATATATATATGCAGTCTTCATATATACATAGTATACACACACACGTGTAGAGAGTCATTGGGACAAAATGGATAGCAAGCTAGCATCTAAGCCAGGAAGACCAGGATTCAAGAATAGCCTCTATGTGACCCTAGGCAGGTCACTCAATCCCTTCATGCCCCCAGGCAACTCTTTTAAGATTCCAGATTGTGCAAAAGCTTTGCTAGAGAGTTTTTGTTCCCTATGATAATAAAAACACAGGTCAGCTTTAAAAAAAAACAAGCAGGTGGTGTGGTTGTTTTTCTGATTCACGTTATCTCATTCCATCTTCCTTACACCCTCCAGAGGCATTATCTTCAGTTTTAAATTTGCATTATGATGATTGGAGTGAATCATTCCCGCCCTCCTGCCTTCCTGCTCCACCCTAGGCCCTCGGTAAACTCCTGGAAGCCAGATAAGGTATCATTTTTCATCTCCAGAGCCCCAGCACAATGCATTGCATTTAGAATCACAGAACCTCTAGGCTAGAAAGGACCTATCCAGACCAAACCCTTACTGTACAAATAGAGAAACTGAGGCCCAATGACCAAAGTAAGGTCACACAAGTGGCAGACTTGAATCCAGTCTTGAACCCTGATTCCAAGTCCAAGGTCAGATTGCTTCCCATTGTAGCTACATGATACATGTTTATAGAATGATTTGTTGAGTTGAATTTTACAGACGGTAAAAATGAGGCTTCTGGTACTAGCTGAATTGCCTGAAGTCCCACAGTAAGTTCCTAGTTTGCCCTGTTTTCCTATGTGACTAAGCTGGGGTGCATCTAATGAGGTCAGGGAGCTATGTGTTTTCAGGGGTGCTTGAGACCCCAAAATACCATGATGCTGGGTCTCGCTTGAATGAATTTGACTCAAGCCTTCTCACAGCCAAAGAAAAACAGTTTATTACAGATTCGCCACATTGGGTTGTCTTAAGAAATCTCATCTTTGTAATGCTTGTTTTCACAAACAGGCCAGATTCAATCTGAGCCCCCTTCAAGGAGGCAAGATGAAACTTATGTACAGAAAGATTGTGGGAGAGATCTAGGGTGGTGCTGGGGTGATGGGAAGAGGGGTTTAGGGAGGGTCTTGATAGGAACAAGGGTGGGAAGTAGCTGGACAATGAAGGGCTAGGCTAAGTTAAGAGTAACCCAGCCTAGAGATTTGGGCCTAGCAATAACGAAAGGCTTATGGCCTCAGGCAAATGCCTCGTCTAGTGGGAAGATTCAAGGAGAGTTCAAGGGGGCTCCCAGATCCTGTACCCCATCACATCCTTCTGCTTGATTTTACCAAGATGAGATGGCAGTATTAGTGGGGTTCTGATAGGAATGTCTTCCTTCCTGGATCCTAGCACCAAAGGAACCAGAGCTGGGAAGGGTTATGGAGAGCACCTGGACCAATATTTACAGATTCAGAAACCGAGGCCGGAAGGCCAGGACCAGGCAAGATGAAAAAACACAGCTCTGGAGTCAAAGGAATTCTTTTCTTCCTCCTCACCTTCCTTCTTTCATTTTAGCCTTAAAGCTCTATATAAATGCATGCTATTATTATTATTAATCAATGGGGTATTTGTAAAGTGCCTTGCAAACCTTGAAGTGCTATATTAGTGTTGTCATCATCATTGTCCTCCTTTCTAGCCTTCCTCCTGCCCTATGTTGGAACCACTTTTGAGACATAGTGTATCTCTCTCTTGGATTTAGAGCTATTTTCAATTCATTTTCCCCCACTTTGGTAGCTCTAGGGCCAAGGCCCAGAGAAGACAGAAACATGTCATTCTACACCATTGCCACAGGGAGGCACCAGGACTCGTTTTTTTTTTTTTTCCCCCCAGCCTTTCTGAAGAACGAATGCAAACACTCCCAGAATCCCCAGCCTTGGGATCCTGTCTGTGCCACTGCATCTGGGAACGGCGAGATAGCCAATTCCTCCGATCAAGGATAAGCTCCCCGAATTCTGTCAGAGCCCTGGGGGGGGGGGGCGGGAAACACCTTCCCTTTGCTCTCCCATCCCCTAATAATAATTATCATCAACATTTGTAAACCTTTCTGGTTTAGAAAGCATTTTCTTTACAACTCTGGTGAAACAAGCTGTGAAAGCGTTGTCATTTTGATTTTTTAGATGGGGAAACAGACCCAGAGACATGACTGACCTAAGGTCACATGACTAGAAATTGGCAGATCAGGGTTTCCAACTGGGGTCTCCCAAGTCCAAGACCCATTGGGCTCTCCCTGCTTCACCATGATGCCTACGTAGAATTATTACCCTAATTTTGCTGATGAAGAAACTGACTGTGAGATGTTGTTAGGTACCTGGCCCATGCTCAGAAAGACAGGAATAATCACAGACCATTTAACAGACCAAAGCATCCCTGCCCCAGCCCACCCCCAACAACCCTGTGATGTAAGAAGTCTAAGTGTTATTTCTAGTTTGCAGAAAAGGGTCTTTTGGATGAAAGACCTCCCCATCACCGTTAAGGTCATCTTATCCTTCCTTCTCCTTCCAGGAACTAGTTAGTGAAGTCATACATAGAGACCATTCTAGTGGCCCACACAGGAAGGCAGCTTCCAGTATTTGATCACCTGTATTTCATTCTGGTCCCTGTCAGAAAATTCTTCCTAAATTCAAACTTCCTTCAGTCAGGGAGACTCTGGGAGATTAAGTGCCCAAGGCAGAATTTGAATTCAGGTCACTTGGCTCTCCAGAGCTTCTTCCACTACATCAAATTATATTATCTTCTAATGGGGCAGCCATGTGATACAGTGGATAGGGCATCAGACCTGAAGACTGCCCAAAAAGTCCACAGCAGAACTCACTTCTGGGGACTCTGATGTTCATGTCCACAAAATATACCCACCATGATTACCCCAGACACAGGGTCCTTCACTCACTTCCACCTCAACAACGACATCATTCCCCTCAGTGGCCTGCCCCCCGAATGCCTGATGAAAATTTTTAAGTGCCTGCTAAATGTAAGGCATTGAGGTAGGCACCTGAGATACAAAGATTAAAGACAACAACAACAAAACCATCCCTACCCCTAGGAAACTTAGGTCCTAATGAGGAAAACAACATTTACACGTATAAGTTAAAATCATAAAAAGTATACATATACACAGATAGCTAGATGGAGGGATGGATAAATAGATGGATAGGTAGACACAGACAACAGACAGACAGATAGATAGATAGATGATAGAAGCTTGGGTCAGGGAGTCACAAAGATCAAAGGAGATCAGGAAAGGCCTTATGCCTTATGTAGGAGGTGGTACTTGAGAGCTGAGTTTTAAAGAAAACCAGGAATCCTAAGAAGTAGAGGGGACCAGGGACTGAATTCATCTGTCTATGCAAAAGCATGGTGTTAGGAGACAGACTACCACCTTTAAGGAAAAGTAAGTAGGCCAGTTATGTTCAACCACAGTGTTAGTTATTAGCATTAACATTATATTTATATATATATATATCATTATATAACATTAGTATTAAATAATAACAAACATTGATATCATGTTCTAAGGTTTGTGAAGCACTTTATATTCACTTTTCAATTGTTCTTTACAAAGATTCCCTAAGGTAGGTGCTATTTTATTATCATGTTTTATAACAGAAGCTGAGAAAAGGCAAATGACTTGGAGGTCACTTCATCTAACTTACTCCAAGCCCAAGCTGAGGTCACACAGCTAGCAATTGTCTGAGGATAGATTCAAACCCAGGTCTTCCTCGCTCCAAGTCTAGTGCTCTATCTACTGTGTCACCATTAAGGGAAATAACAGGGGATAAACCTGGGAAAGTCAGTTGGAGTCAGTGTGTGAATGGTTCTAAATGCTGAACAAGAGTTAACCTTTTATCTTAGAAGCAATTGGAGCTTTCTGAGCAAGGGAATTATGTGGTTGGACCTGTGCTCTAGGATGGATTTGAGTCAGAGAGACTAATTGAAGTTTATTGGAATAGTCCAGGCAAGAGATAATGAAGACCTGAAATAGGTTGGTGGCCATGTGAACAGGAAAGAGGAGACTGAGCTGAGAAATGTGAAGATAGGATGGACAAGCTTTGTCAACTGATAGGGTGATTGATGAAAGAGAAAGGAATTAAACCCAAATGAATGGGAAGATGATGGCAGCCTTGACAGAAATAGGCAAGTTAAGAAGAAATGTAGAGTTTGAGGAAAAGATAATGACTTTTGTATGGGACATATTAAGTTTGAAGTACCTATAAGATTGTTGTTCAGTTGTGTCTGGCTCATCATGAATCTGACAGTGGTGAGCAGTGTCACGTGCTGTAGAGCTCAAGGAAGACTAGGATGGAAGAGAGGCCATCAGCTTCATTAGTTGGAATCGTCAAGTAACTTTGGAGAGGGCACTTTCAGTTAAGTGATGAGGTCAAAAGCCAGATTACTAGGGAGTGAGGAATGAAAGGAAAAGTGGAAGCAATGACTGTAGGCAGCTTTTTCATATGAGTTTGTCAGCGACCAGGAGGAGAGATATAGGATGATAGCTTGAGGGGATGAGAGGGTCAAGAGAAGGGTTTTTAAAGATTGTGTGGGAAAGCTGATTATGCTTGTAGGCAGCTGGAAATGTTTTCTTGGCAGAGATATTGGAGTGGTTTGCCATTTCCTTCTCCAATTAATTTTACAGATGAGGAAACTGAGGCAAACAGGGTTAAGTGACTTACCCAGGGTCACACAGCTAGTAAGTGCTTGAGGCCACATTTGAACTCAAGAAGATGAGTCTTCCTGACTCCAGGCCCAGCACTCTGTACACCATGGCGCCACCTAGCTGCCTTCCTATAGAATATCCAGTGATAAACATCTAATTTGCTCTAGGCGACATGGGACTGGAGGTCAGGAGAGACACTAGGGATAGATTCAAAGGGCCATCTGAAGAGATGCTAAGTAGACCCATAAAAGCTGATAATGTCACCAAGAGAGATAATGAAAACCATTTTGACAGATCAGTAAACTACGCAAAAGCGAAGATTATGTGATAAGTCTAGAAAGGTAGGTTGGGACCAGCTTTTGAAGAGTTCGTCAAGCAGAGGAGTCTCTATTGGATCCTGGCACTAAGAACTACTGAAGAGTGTGGTTGTCGTTTGTTGGTTGTTCATCCTTCATCCACAAAGAGAACCAATGACGCCATGAGGATGATGTCTTGACTTGCAAGGGAACTGGATTTCAGTGAGGGGGAGACACTGTCTCCTTCAGAGTCATCACAGTCCAGCGGTAAGACAAAAGTTTACTGAGCAGCAGAATGACTTGGCCCAATATGAGTTGTAGGAAAATCACTTTAGCAGTTGTGTGGAGTTGGAGAAGAGGGGCTTGAAGTAGGGAGACTGATCAAGAAGTTATTGAGCAAAGGGTGATGAGACCCTGAAGTAGGATGCTGGCTATGTCAGTCAAGAGAAGGGAATGAATTCACGAGATGTTGCAGTGGCAGAAATGACACGATTTTGCAAATGATTTGCTTCTGTGGGGTGAGTGTGAGTTAAGAGTGAATGATTTCGAGGTTTCCATTTTGAACCTGGTTGTTTAAACTGGAAGGATGCTGATGCTCTAATTAGAAACAGGGAAGTTGCCAAAAAGGAGTGGATTGCAGGAGAGGGAAGGCAATGTGATAGTTTGAATAGACTGAGTTTGAGATGCCCGTGGGACACCCAGTTTGAAATGTCCATTAGGCAATTGGAGATGGGGGCTGAAGTTTAGGAGAAAGGGTAGAATTGGATCTGAGAGTCATTTGAAAAGATAATAACTGACATCATGGGAGCTGATATTATCACCAAGAGAGAGGGTGGGGAGGAGAGTAAAATACCCAGGACAGAACCTTGAATTCTACTCACAGTTCGAGACGTGATATACAAAATGAAGCAGCAAAGGAGACTGAGAAGAAATAGTCACACAAGAGGCAGTTAAGTGGTGCAGTGGATAGGACACCAGCCCTGAAGTCAGGAGGACCTGAATTCAAATGTAGCCTCAGACACTTACTAACTCTGTGACCCTGGACAAATCACTTAACTCCCATTGCTTCCAAAAGGAAAGAAAGAAAGAGAGAGAGAGAAAGGGAGAAACAATTACACAGGTAGGAGGAAAACCAGGAGACAGTAATGTCCCGAAACCCAGAAGTGAAGGAGTATCCAGAAAGACAGTGGTGAGCGGTGTCACGTACTATAGAGCTCAAGGAAGACTAGGATGGAAGAGAGGCCATCAGCTTCATTAGTTGGAATCGTCAAGTAACTTTGGAGAGGGCACTTTCAGTTAAGTGATGAGGTCAGAAGCCAGATTACTAGGGAGTGAGGAATGAGAGGAAAAGTGGAAGCAATGACTGTAGGCAGCTTTTTCATATGAGTTTGTCAGTGACCAGGAGGAGAGATATAGGATGATAGCTTGAGGGGATGGGAGGGTCAAGAGAAGGGTTTTTAAAGATTGTGTGGGAGAGCTGATTATGCTTGTAGGCAGCTGGAAAGGAACCAATAGACAAGGAGAGATCAAAGATTAGAAAAAGAGGGGGATAATTTTGGAGACAATCTGTCTCCTGCCAGAGGAGAAAGGAGGGGATGGAATGAAGGGTACTAAGGGTACTAAGGAGAAGAGTTGGCCCTATTAAGGAGGAGGGTTACTTTTTGTTCAGAAACTAGAATGAAGAATAGAATGGGGAATGATATTAAGGAGTTTTGAGTAGGGAAGAAGAGAGTGAGTGACTTCATGTTTTCTCAGTAAAAATGGAGAACAAGGTACTCTACTGAGAGGGAAGGGGAATGTGGAGGGCTTCCAGAAAGAGGTCATTAGATCATAGACTTAGAGCTAGGAGGGATCTTAGTCCATTTGTCTCATTTTGGCAGATGGAAAAACTAAGATCTAAGGACATTAGCCCATTTCCCCAACGTCACCCTGGGAGTAGTACTGATGTTGGATTCCAGCCCGGGACCCTCTGACTCTAGATCCATATCTTTACATTGTCATTTGCTGCTTCCTAGGTTTGGAACCGTAGCTGAAGGGAAAAAGGAAAGTGACTCCATTGGGGAAGAAGAAACAGTAAACACCCAGCTGAGATCACATCAGATAAATGGTGATAGGCTCATTCAGCACCCTGGTATGACTTCCTCTAGAATCATTTAGCAGATGAGTAGTAGGAAAGGGAGAAATGGGATAATTCAGGGTTGGGGGATGGCAAGGTATGAAGGGCAATAGAACATGGAGGCAAGGAATTCCAAAGTACTGAACATCGCAGAACTGAACCAACTGACTTAAGGAGCAAGACTGGAGAAGGGAACAAGCATTTTTTGATTGCCTACTATGTGTCAGACATAGCGCTAAGCATGAGGTAATAGTTTTTAAACCACTTGGCCCAGTGTCTTGCACTTGGTAGGTGCTATAGAAGTGCTTATTCCCTTTCCCAGAGTGCTTTGGGTATGTTACCTCATTTGATCCTTACACCAACCCTGTAGGGGTAGGTGCTATAATCTGCTCCCCTCAACAGTTGAAGAAACTGAGGCAGGCAGCAGTTAGGTGATTTTCCCTGGGGCACACAGCTAGTAAGTATATGAAATATTATTTTTCTGATTTTAGACCTAGCACTTTATCCACTGTCATCTTGCTGCTAAGATTGGAAGGGAGAAAGCCGACACTGGAAGGTGATGATGGAGGAGAACACTGAGGAGTGAAGGATTGGAAGTTTCTGTGAGGATGAAAATCCATTTAAGAAGAATGAGATATACAAATGATGGAGTAAGAAGAGGATAGAGTCAGAAGAAGAATTTCAGAATTGTTGACCATAGAGCTATAACATCTGTGGATGATGGTGAGATCAGAAAGATGACCATTCCTCTAAGATTTCTTCCCATTTACACTCTAGATATCATGTATGTATATCGTTGTTTATATGTTCTTTCTCCTAATGTGAGTATTCCTTTATGGCGAGAAATGTGTTTTTGCCGTTCTTTGTATTCCTAAGTGCTTAGCTCAATGCCTAGCACATAGTACGTGCCTAATAAATGCTTGTTGACTGACTGACCATCCCTGTGTGTGGTTGAGTTGAACAAAGGTGAAGAGAATGGAGGGAGTTGATGAATGGGAGGCCAGGGTGTTTGAGATCTCCTAGTGTAAGGACAGGGTAGAGGAGGAGAAATAGCCTGAGAGTCAAGTACTGAGCTCACACAAAGTAGATTCTTATCAAATATTTGTTAAATTTAATCTCTTCATCACCCCCAATCCTAATAATAATAGCTTGCATTTCTATAATGCTTTGTGATAACCAAAGAATTTTTCATATGTAGTATCACCTCTAAACAAAGAATTTTACATATATCATTTCATCCCCTCTGGAATATTTCCCTAATTTTCACTCCCACTGTAGATTTGAGTCCCTAGACCATAGCTGCTCTCTTATATTTTAGGGGGTAACCTTGTGGGTAGTGACTCCTACTGTGGTAGTTCCTGGGTTCCCACCAGTCTTGCTAGCCATTAATAATCAGCTAGCAGATTAGATTAGCTCTTAGCAAAGGGACTCACAAAATAAAATGGTATAGCAAGCACAGCACAGTAGTTAGAAAGCATTCCCCTTTTAGATCTTTCCCACAAATACACACAAGCATCCATGACTTACAAGGGCTGAAATCAAAAGCACAGTGATAGTGAGATAAGCTCACAGGACACATGTGACAAAAGCAACTCACAACAGCTGGTGCTGCAGGGTCTGGCTGTCTTTTTTCTCTTGATAGAGTTCTCCCTTTGGGTGCAGCACCTCTGCTGGGCTGGTTGTTCAGCTGGCTGAGTGACCTGGGTCTTTTCCTTTCCAAAGCTCATTGACTTTTCTGGTATCAAGGCTCATCGAAGATGAGTCCTCCTTTGTGTCTACCTGAGAAGGTGTGTCTTCTACTGGTAAGTGGTCTACTAGTTTCCTCTCAAAGCTACATGGGCAATGTGTATATGACAGAGGAATGAAGGTAGGGGGCAGGGGATAAATGAAAAAGCATTTGTCAAATGTAGAGTATGTGCTAGGCACTGAGCTAAGTAAGCGCTGAGGATACGAATACAAGCAATAATAAAAATAGCTAGCATTTATAAAGCACTTTAAAGTTTGCAAAATCTTTAAATATATGAATTCATTTGATTCTTACAACAACCTTGTGAGGTAGGTGCTATCATTTATGCCCATTTTACAGAAGAAGATACTGAGACACAGAGAGGTTGAGTGACTTGCCCAGGGTCACACAGCCAACATCTGAGGCAGGCCTCAGGTCTTCCCGACTTCAAGTCCAAGACTTGTGCCCTCTTCCCTCTTCCCTTCCACACCTAGCAAAGCAAGATAGTTCTTACCTTCAGGGAGCTTACATTCTAATAGAGGAAGACAATCTCTCTCTCTCTCTCTGGAAATGGTTGCCAAGGAAATGTGTTTTAGATCTGGAAATCAGGGGGAATGATGATTTGAATCATAATCGACAGGCTATTTTCGGTAATAGTTTACTGTTTTCAGGATTAGAAAGTGAGGGGACTGGGGGGAAGGTGAACCTTGAGGTGGGTTGACTTGGAGATGACCAGGAAATGTCATGGTGGGTCAGGCCCAGGATGCCAAGGGTGAGAGTGAGAGTTTACAGTGGAAGGTGGGAGGTATAGAGGTAGGAACCATGAACTGGAGGACAGGCAGCATGTCATGGAGGGATCTAGGAAGTTAGGAAGGGAAATTACTTCCTCCTCCAACCCACCCCTGCCAGGGGATCTCCTTCCTAGCATGAAATCTCTCCTATTCTAGAACCATCCAGGACTAAACTGTGTAACGTGCTCAAAGGAGAGACTCAGCCAATCATATTGTTTCCTTCTGGGCTTAGAGGGGTGCTGGCATCTTATAAAGGGATCAGGGTGTTATATCTTGGTAACACGTTAAAATCTCATCAAGTGTGTCACTGTCTTGTGACTATATTAAGTGAAAGGGTGGAGAACTCCCTCCCTGACACATATATTATCAAAGCTGGTCCTCACAACAACCCTCTAGGGTAAGTGGCACAGTATTATCTCCGTTTTGTAGGTGAGGAAGCTGAGATCCAAAGAAATGAAACTCTCGCCTAGGGTCACTTCATGAAATGAAGCAGCAAGAATCCGATACAGACTTGTACTAGCATCCATGGACCCCACATCTGGTGTCCATGCCATTTATACCATGATAACCTCCCTAAAATTCCGTGATCACTGAGACTGGGGTGGTCTGGGATGGCTTCATGGAGGAAGAGGGATTTGGTTGGATTTTTAAGGATGGATAGGATTTATAGAGGCAGATAGTTGGGAAGAGAGTATTCCAAAGCAAGGGAACATTCTGAGCAAGAAAGAATAAGACCTTTCTTTGGGGAGACTGACAGAAACAAATGGTTCATTCAGGAAAATGCTTAATTGGAGATAAGGCTGGTAAAGTAAGCTGGAATAAGGTTATGGAATGTTCTAATAATAATAATAATTAGCATCTATATAACACTTTTAAGGTATTCAAAATGCTTTATAAGTATGATCTCATTTGACCCTCACAATAACCTTAGGAGAGCTATTTTTGGTTAGTTTATTTTTAGTTTTCTTTTTATATTAAGTTTTTAAATTTTATTTTTTTTGGAGGGGGAAAGGCAGGGCAATTGGAGTTAAGTCACTTGCCCAAGGTCACACAGTGTGTCAAGTATCTGAGGTTGAATTTGAACTCAGGTCCTCCTGACTCACTGTGCCACCTAGCTACCCCTATTTTTAGTTTTCAACATTCAGTTCCCTAAGTTTTAAATTCCCCCCACCCAAGACAGCCTGCAATCTGATATAGACTCTACATATACATTAGGAGAGCTATTTTTATCCCCATTTTACAGATGAGGAAGATGAGGCAGACAGAGGTTCCTCTTTGCCCAAGGTCAAGTCACAGCTAATAAGTGTCTGAGGCCAGATTTGAATTCAAATCTTCCTGACTCCAGGCCCGGCACTCTGTCTCCTGAACCTTCTAGGTGCCAGGCTAAGGTGTTTGGACTGTATTGGATAAACAGTGAGGAGTCATTCACAGCTCTTAAGCAGGAAGTAATGCATGCAAAGACATATTTCAAGAAGATAATCTAACATCAGTGTGCAGAAGAGACTGAAGGCCAGAGAGAGTAGAAGTCCAGCTAGGAGACTGTGGCAATAGTCCAGGCGTAGGGTGACGAGGTGATGGCAGTTGGAATGGAAAGGGGAGGAAGGATGATGATGGGATTTCAGAGGAAAACATTTCAAAGCAAGAGTTGATAACACTTGGTGATTGCCGAGCTATGAGGAGTGAGGAGAAAGATAATTTCTAATGATCCAGGGTAGGTGATTGGGAAAATGCTGGGGTCATTAACCAAAGGAAGAGGGGGAGAGTGCTGCTGTTTCATTTGGGCTGTGGAGTTTGAGGTGCAGGAGATACAGCAGCTGGAACTGCCCAGCAGGAGCCTGCGGCCAGGCAGAAGTAGACCAGCAGTCATCTGCACCGAGGGCCAGAGGGGAGGGCCGAGGAGCTCTTCTGTGGAAACAGGAGACAGTGGAAGGAAAACATACAATGGCCACAAGCCACTAATCTAACAAACACCTATATCCTCTACTCCCTAGGGATTCCCAGCCCTCACCCCACTTCTAGAAATGCACAGAGGAGTGGAGAGTCTGGGGAAAGGG
>CM053623.1:216689352-216743759 GCA_028646595.1 Phalanger gymnotis
CCCCCCCCCCCCCCCCCCCCCCCCCCCCCCCCCCCCCCCCCCCCGCAAACCCCTTTTTCCTCTTAGTAGATTCTCTTTCCTCATTGGCCCAGTCTGAAATCAAGGGGAGGAGAGCAAGCTCCCATCTTGTTCTTGTTCTCCCTCTCCATCTCCCTCTCTCTCCTTCCCCTCTCAGGCCAACCTTCCTTTTCCCACCTCTTTTCATCCAACCCCTTGTGTGAGGTGGATTAGAGAGACGTAGTAGAAGGACCAGGAGGTCCCTCCACCTGCCCCTACAACCTGTAAGGGATCTTTGAATTTTCCTGATGGGGAGAGGGAGGGTGAGAATGAAGAAAAAATGCAGAGGAAAAGAAACTGACAGAAAGGCAGAGAGAGAGAGACAGAGAGAGACAGAGACAGAGAGGGGAGGGAGGGAGAGAGAAAGAGGGTCAGAGGTTCAGAGAGACAGAGAGAGAGAGAGGGAGAGGGAGAGGGAGAGAAAGAGAGAGAGGAGACAAAGATAGAGACAGTCAGAGATAGAAAGACTGCTGGGCAGATAGATACCCTTCTCCTGTGTCCACTGTGGGATAGCTTGTGTTCAGTGTACTGTCTCCTTGACTCCCCATATCGGATGTTTCCTTTGTCTAGCTCTTTGTCTGCCTCTTTGACTTTATTATCCCAACCTTAGCCCTCATTCTCCCTTTGCCCTGTCTATCTGTCTAGGTGTCCTTTTTTCTTCCCTACCTTGTCTATACCCCTGTGGAAGGAAAGCTGCCAGCTAGGATTTAGCTGTGTTATTGTTTCCTGGCCTTGGACAGGTACCTCCCGACTCCTGTCTTCGTATTTCAGTTTCCCCTTCTCTGAAGATGATGAGAAGCATCTGCTTTTCTTTCAGGTGTACCACATACTGGAGGCTAAAGGGGAATGATCATTGTCTGTGGCTGCCGAGGGGATAGTATAAGGTGCTTTGAATCCAGAGAAGAGTCTGCCACTGCTCCCCAGTCTCCTATCCCCACCACACAGTCACCCCTTACCTAAGGACAGAGAAGAACTTTGGCATAAATAGAGAGTGGGGGGGGGAGGGTCAAGGTTGGATATTCAGAAGGACTTCCCAAGAGATGGGAGGGGGAGACACCAGAAGCCATCACTAAAGGAGCTTGGATGATTTCTTTGGTGGGTCTCCGAGAAGAGAAGCCTTCTATCTCGTATGATCAATTGGGATCTATGGAAGAGTGATCTCTGGGGTAGAGGGATAGACAACAGGAATGCCCCCCCCCCCCACGCAGTCCTAGAAAAGCCCTCTAGGTGTATTAAAGCAGGGAGATGGGGGAAGGAGAGGGTTAGAATCAGGATGGACTATCACACTCTGCTGCTACCTGCCCTGCCCAATCTCTCCCATACCTGGGCTCCCTTGTATGCAGAGAGGGAAGCATGAGTCCCTTCTGCTGGTCCCATTTCCCCCAACCCCATCTTTCCCAGCCTAGTTTTCCCCCCACCTCTCACCCCCAGGCAATCCATGAGAGATGGCTGCTGGGGATGGAGTGATGTATGTAATGCAGATAAAATGTCAGCGATTCTAAATGGGGCCGGAGATGCAGGGGGGGGGGGGAGCGGGGAGTGGGGAGGAGCAGAAGCAGGAGGGAGGGGAGAGAGAAGGGAAATGATTTGTAGGTCCTTACTAAGGACAGAGGACAGGGGCGCAGAGCGCACCCCCTCCCCCCGCCCCTCGCCGGTATCCAGGGGAGGGCTGGACCTGGGCGCCCAGAGCCCAAATGAGATTTTGAAGAGGGAATTGGGGCGGGAGTGGGTGGGGGGGAAGGAGGCGGGAGAAAAGGGGGGGCATCGGGACCGGAGCTGCTGATGTATAGCGGTTTCATAACTTCCTCAGTATTAAAGGCAGGTTCATGGGGAGGGCAGGGCCATTAATCACGTAGCTGAATGGAGCTGGGATTTGCTGAGAGGCGCGCTTGCTGTCTGCTGCTCCTACCCGGCCCAGGGATTGGGGTGATGGGGAGTGGAAAGAGAATGAGTGGGGACACCCTCTTCCCATGGTCCAGGGTGGAATCTGGAGGAACTGGAGCTGGGCATTTCGGCAGGATGGACTAATGGGACTGAGAATATAGGGGGGAGCCTGAAGGAGACACGTGGAGGATTAGGATTTCACTGGAGGGATGGGGGAAGGAAATGGGGGGGCACTGAAGAGAGGATCAGGGGCTGAAAGGGATACTTCAGTGAGAGGGGCAGGGTGGCGGGGGAGCGGGGTGAAGAGCAGGGGCTGAGGAGACACTGAGGGGAGACTAATAGGGGTGGGATGATTTCTGAGTATGGAGCAGGAGATGGATCACGTGCAAATATGATGT
Organism: Phalanger gymnotis; assembly: GCA_028646595.1. NCBI lineage: Eukaryota > Metazoa > Chordata > Mammalia > Diprotodontia > Phalangeridae > Phalanger > Phalanger gymnotis. The sequence goes on from CM053623.1 coordinate 216,691,692, forward strand.
AAGTGAAATGCAAACAAGCCCAAGGTGTTTCTGAGTCCTCAGCTCTGGTTTTCCCTGTAGGGGCTAAGTGTGAAGGACCACTTCCCCCCTGGCTCCACACTTCACCTTATATGACATAGCTAGATGAGGCCTTTGAAGTCATTTAGTCCAAGCTCTGCTTTCTTCATTATGAATAAACAATTTCTTTTGAGTGGGTGAGAGCAGTAAAAAAAAAAAAATCCATGGCCTAGGGTAAGGAGGAATTAGTCAGGTGTGGGAGCTAGGAAATCCAAGCTGCCCTAGAGGATGGACATTTTCCAGGATATAGATATGAGGTGATATAAGTGTATCTGCCTGGACTGTCCCCTTTCATCTCCCCAAGTAGATTGAGAGCTGAGACCAGGATTCTGGGGTTATCTTCTTAAATTTGTGTTTACTTCAAATAGGTCAGTTATAAGGACACAGCAAGGAACAGAGAGAAAATGACAAAGAAAGGGATGGAGTAAAAGAGAAAGCAGTTCATAAGATCATATGTTTAGAGCTGTATTTAACGTTTACTGATCACCTACTGTGTGCAAGACACTGTGCTGGGTACTGAGGGAGAGAGAAAGAAGTGGAAGACATTGGGTACCTACTCTTGAGGAACTTATAATCAATCAGGACGGGTAACACACTGATAAAACCACAGGTCCAGAAACAAAAAGATGTGCACAATATGAAATTGATGAAAATGAAAATATGTGGTAAGCAAAGCCGTAAGTAATGTTACCATGTTGACTATAAGAAAAGCTATGGGCATTCAGAGAAAAGACATCACTTATAGCTGGAGATGTCAGTAAAACCTTCATAGAGAAGGTGGCATTTGATGGAATGTCCCTTAAAGGCAGGGAATGTTTTTTGTATGTTCATCCTTGTGGGTCTATATCCTGCAACTCATTGCCCGGCACACACGCAGGAGTTTAATAAATGCTTGTTGATTGATTTGAGCTAAACTTTGAAGAATGTATAGAATTTCAACAGGTAGAGATGTGGGAATGAGAGGAAGGCATTCTGGGCCAAAGGAAAGATATGAAAAAAGACACGGGCATAATTGGGAAGGGCAAATACTTCAGTTTTAACTAGAGCTTAGGGCTTAGGCCAAGGAGAATGGTACAAACAAGAACGGAAAGGTGTCATGAGAGTTAGAGGCAGAAGGTTGCTTTAGGGGTCCCCTGATCCAACCCCCTCACTTTACAGGAGAGGAATCTGAGTGTTAGAGAGGTTGGTACTGTGCTCAAAGTCACACATGTTGTGTCAGAGCTGGTATTGGAACCTGGTTCTTTTTGGCTCTTAATCCAATACTCAAAGACTATAGAGGATTTTAAATGATAGGTCTAGACTTCCTTTCACAAGCAATTGAAAGTCTTTGAAGGTTTTGTGGAGGAATGTATTCAGAACTTATGGCGAATGAGCAGGTGTTAGTAGGTTAGACTGACTGGAGGCTGGCAGAGAATCCTGGAAGCAGTGAGATTAGTTAGAAGCAACACGGTAGAATGAAAAGAACACTGAACTAGGAGGCAGGAGATGGGGGTGTTGGTCTGGGCCCTGCCACTAACTTGCTGTGACCTTTAGCTCCTTCACTACAAGGTGAAGAGGAATCGCATGAGATAGTGGTCCAGGGTACTGATAATAAAGGCCTGGGGAAGTGGCCATGGGGAAGGAAAAGAGGGGTTGATTGGGGAGATGACTCAGAGAAAGAGTTGACATGATTTAATGATTGATTGGATAATAGGAGGTGAAAAAGAGAGGCCTTAGAGATGACTTGGAGGTTTTGAGCCTAGATGGAAAGAAAGATGGTGATACCATCAATAGAAACAGGGAATTCAGAAAAGGATCAGGGTTTGGTTTGGGTTTTTTTTTTTTGGTTGTTGTTGTTGGAGGGAGGGGAAGAAGAGGATGAATTCAGTGCAAAAACACGTTAAATTTTAAATGGTGTCATACCCAAGTGGAAATGCCTAGTGAGCAGTCGGAAATGTTGAGCTAGGAAGAGATTTGAGAGTCATCTGTACAGAGTAAATTATAGGAATGTTTAAGGTCTCTCAGAGAGTAAATAGAGAAAAGAAAAGGGCCACAGACAGATTAGGGGGAAGAAGAGCTCCTGAAGTACCTTCTAGATCCCCTAGTTGCCACCTCTGTGACTTTGGGCAAGTCACGTCTGGGCCACAAAATGGGGATGGAGAAATCAGTTTCAAAGGTCCCTTTCGACACTCAGCCCTATGACAGAAAAGCAAAGACACGAGAATGCCATGTTACCGAGTCTCATGGCGGGGGGGGAATGGTCTAAAATTGCAAAATGCAGGAGAGGGTTCAAGTAGAACGAGAATTGAAAAAAAACCCATAGGATCTGGTGATTAGGAGGTCAGAGAGACAGAGACGGAGGGACAGACACATAGGGAGAAAGTGACTAAGAAATAAATAGTTGAGGGCAGCTAGTTGGCACAGTGAGTAGAGTACCAGCCCTGGAGTCAGGAGGACCTGAGTTCAAATCCAGCCTCAGACCCTTGACACACTTACTAGCTGTGTGACCTTGGGCAAGTCACTTAACTCATATTCCCCTGCCTTCCTCCCTCCAAAAAGAAAAAAAAAGAAACAGATAGTGGCTGATTTATGAATTTAGATACAGAACCTTCAGTTTCTATCCCAAGCAAACCCCAAGGGGGAGAAGACAGGAAACAGAAGCATGTGTTTAAGTTTTGGGAGGGTATCTTTTTCTGTTTTTGTATTCTTTGTCTCATAAGGACTTCTGTTTTGAGAGTAAGGACAGGCCACTTCGTACTTGCCCATAACACAGTTGTTATGGTATAACCTGAGGGACAGTGGACAGATGAGGACCTTGAAGCCAAAATTCCATTTAATTGGTTCATGGCCACTTTGCCCCTCCCTTACTTTGGGATAGATTGGCTTCTCTTGCTGCTCGCCTTTCCAGCCTGAAGGTGTTCTATGAATTTGGCTAGATGTCTATCTTCCATCCATCCTGCTGTATTTGCTAGAGAAGACCATCCTCAGCTCTCACTCTGATATCTGTGTGGTCCCCTCAGGATAATTGCTCTGAACAACTATAACAGCGCTCAGACAGATTATCGAGCAGCCCGGCCCCGACATCTCCCACTACTGTATCAAGCCAAATTACTTGCCCCCCCAAGCCTGGGGCTTTGGCAGAATCCGATTATCAGGGAGAGTGCTCTGCTGAGCTGACAGCTCCTCCAATAATTGCTTCCAAACTAAACGATGCAAATCTACCAGTCCAGCCTGCTCTTCTCCCAGTGATCCAGGTGTCCACGACTTGTAGAGGGGGTGCCCCAGAGGCAGGGGGCCTTGAGTACTTTCTTATTCTACCCCCTGCCAAGATCTAAGGCACCCAGGGCTTGGACTGATAGGAGTGGTGGTGGTCTAGGTATCAGGGCTCATTTTGAAATTAGTCTCTTTTGGGTTGGTGCCTCAGTCTTCCCCTATGGCCTGTGAGGACACTTTATTGTGCTATATGAAACAGAGAATACCCATCTGTGATGGGTGATATTATTCAGAAAGGAAGAAAGAGAATAAGATAAAGAAAAAGAGGGTATAAGAGGTGAAGAAGAAAAGAACTAGAGAGGGAAGAAAGAAGGGAAAGAGAGGAAATAGAGAGAAAGAGGGAAGAAAAGTGGAATAGAGAAATGAAGAGAGAAGAGAAAAAGGAGAGAGGGGAGAGGAGAAAGAAGAAAGGGAGATGAGTAAGGGAATAGAAAAATGAAGTGAGGAGAAGAAAAGGAGAGAGACCGGGGAAAGAAGACAAAAAGGAGAAAAAAGAGGGAGGAAAGGTAGGAAGAAAGTATAGGAAAGCAAGAAGAAAAGAGAGAAGATAGTGGGACAAAAAAGAGAGATAAGGAGTGAGGGAGTGGGAGAGAAAAGAGAAGAGTTTATTGGAGAAACAGAAGACCCTTAAGAGAGATGTGGAGTTGGGGGTCATTCCATCTGATCTGATGGGAGAAAAGGATGGAAAAGCTGTGTTCAGAGAGTTGCAATGGAACTATAACACAAAGCCTCTGAGCTCGAGCTTCCCTCCCAACCTGATGCTTCTGAACCCTTAGGCCCTGGCTGGATGTGTACTCCCTGGCTAGGGGGTCCCATGATCACCCCACAAAGGGCAAAGAGCCCTTCTCTCCCCTGACCAGGACCCCATAAAGGCCATCCTGTCAAACCCCCTGACTTCGAGGATGAGCTTTCCTTCCCCTGAAGAATGTTTTCTTTGCCAATCCCCTCCTCCTCTTCAAATTTCTCCCCTGATTCCCTCACCTCATACCCTTAGTCTCTCCAGTTTCAGGGATCACAAAGCATTGCTTTTCTAAAAGGGTCTGCAGGGATCATTACCCTCCTCTCTCTGCCTGAAGTTTACTTAACCTGGTCCACAGGGCATATCTGCCTTTGGAGATTTCCAGGAAAGGAGATGCAATGACATTGTTCCACCTTCTTGATGGTGTTTCAATGTCTGTACCCTTGTATGGTCTAGGCCAGAATTTTTGTAGAATCTAGAGCTTGAAGGGAGAAATGGTGAGGAACTGAGGCCCAGAGAGGTTAAGGAAGTTTTCTAACGTCACACAGGGAATGAGTAGCAATTTCAGGATCTGAAGCCAGGTCCTCTGTCTCCAAATCAAGTGTTTTTTTCTCCACTAAGTCATATTACCTTCAAGGAGACCATTGTCAAATGGGATGACAGTCAGAGGTCCCACCTTGTAACTCTGACCATGTTTCTTCATCTCCTTCATTTGCTATTCGATTTCCTCCTCCAATCATCTCCAAAAATACCCGAATAGGTCGTGAGACAGGATGCTGAGACGAGAGGACTTCAGAATCTGGAACAAGCATAGAAAGCATCAATAATGCCTCTTACGGCCGATAGATGGCGCCCACAGCACAACAGAGTCCTGGAGCTGAACTAGTTGGTGAAAAGCCTTCTAGAGTTAACCCTGTCCTTTCCCCATCCTAGCCCCATCCCAGGTCCAGAGGAGGCTGGCTTGTGTCTGAAGCTGGTGGCTTGGGCTTCAGTGACATGACTCCCCAGACTGCTAGAGAACAGGTCTGGGTCTCATCCTCTCCTGGCTCCTCCCCCACCAGACTCAGCTCATAAATCAATAGCAGCCTCCAAAGAGACCTCAGCAGCAGGACAAGGGAAACCCAGTCCTTGGGCCTTTGAAAAGGACTGCGAGTGGGCAGGGGGCTGTGAATGTCTCTGTCTATTCTGTCTCTGCCTGTCTTCACTTCTCTTCTCTACAAATGTCTGCCTCATGTCTTTTTTGTCTCCACTCTGTGCGCTCCACCCACTGTCTCTTCTGGTTGTCTCTAGAGATCTCTAAGCATTTCCCAGACCAGTGTCTTTCCCACTCACAGTTCCTCGGGAGTGTACTTAGAAGAGAGAGAGAGAGAGGCAGGCAGACAGACAGACAGACAGAGACACAGAGAGAGACACACAGAGACACAGATAGAGACAGAGACAGGAAGAGACGCAGAGAGAGACAGAAACAGACAAAGACAGAGATAGACATATATATATACATATATATATGTATGTATGTATGTATATATATATATATATATACACACACACACACACAGAGAGAGAGAGAGAGAGAGAGAGAGAGAGAGAGAGAGAGTAGGAAAGGTTCTCACCAAACCACTGAGGAACAGGAAAGGAGGGGGGTTAAGTCTTTCTTCCCATCTCCTTTATCAACCATCTCTTCTTTAGAAGTGGGGTAGAGGAAGGAGAGATCCTATTTACAGGTGGCATTAATTTACTTATCTCTTCCCCCATCCAGCTCAAGGATTTCAGTCCCATTCTCCTAATCCCAATCTAGGAAGATGGATTTGGAGGTTGGAGAGATTTCAGTTCATCTGTCCCTCATTAGGGCAGCTACTATGTGACTCTACCTGCCCAACTTCTGGGAGAGGCAATAGAGAAGGTGAAAGGATCATGGGCTGAAAGCAGAGGTATGCTGGAGCCAGCTCAAACCTGCTCAAAAGCCAATTGTTAAATTTTCTGGTGAGTATTTATACCTTGGAAATCAGCAAATGATACAAATCAGGGCTTAATTTATTATTTTGTTGATTGTCTAGACTTAAGGAAGTAATGGAGAAAATGTTACTAATTTGGATTAAACTTAAAATTGTGGTACATTTTAATTTTTCTGCAAACCTGTGGTTAAATATTTACCAGCCCACTTCTGGCTGAAAGACTTTTTTAAAGATAGTATTTTACTTTTTCCAATTACATGTAAAGAGAGTTTCCAACATTCATTTTTTATAAAATTTTGAGTTCCATTTTTTTCTCCCTCCATCACTCCCATGTGCCCTCCACGAGATGGCAAGCAATCTGACATGTTATACCTGTGCAATCATATAAACATTTAATAAAAAAATATTTCTACATTAGTCATGTTGTGAAAGAAGAAGCAAAACAAAAGGGAAGAGCCACAAAGAAAAGAAGTTAAAAATATGCTTTGATCTGCATTCAGAATCCATAGTTCTTTCTGTGGATGTGTATAGCATTTTCTATCATGAGTGAAAGACCCTATTTTAAACAATCTTAGAAGCATAGACAGAAGGGGCAGCTAGGTGGCACAGTGGATAGAACACTGGCCCTGGAGTCAGGAGGACCTGAGTTCAAATCCAGCCCCACACTTTTACTAGTTGTGTGACCCTGGGCAAGTCACTTAACCCCAATTGCCTCAAAGGAGAAGCATAGACAGAGCTGAGGGCAACCTTGGGAGTCAGTCGCCTACTTTGTTTCTAATGGTCCAGGGCTCTTTTCACTACTTCCAAAGGCCCGTGCTTGCCAAGAAAGCCGGGGCTACATAAGACTCCACAACAAGATGGAACTTGACTGTGATGAAATTTTGCGTATGATGACACAACATGACAGACACATAAAGAGATAGATACACAAACACAAAAATACACAAAAAGAGAGCAGCCTGAGAGATATGAGATAGGAATTGAGATTACCTGGCTCTTGCATCTCCTACTTGGCGAGTTCACCCTTCCAGGGCTGTAATATGTTTAAGATCTAGCCAAAACATCTGCTCTCTTAGTTGAAGATGGCTGTACTTAGGTCACTCCTGAACAGAAAGCAAGACAGAGACAAATAGACATGAGAAAAGAAAGAGACATATATAGAGACCGAAACACAGAGACAGACAGACCTACTTAATGGGGTGGGGGAACAGAGAGAAAGGAACACCCATTTATTAAATACCAACTGTGTTCCAGGCAATATGCTAAGTACTTTACAAATATTATTTCATTCAATACATACCCACAGAAACAGATAAAGAGAAACATACAAACCTATATCCAGATAAATCTTAAATTATCTTGGCTAAAATGCTTCTATCTGCTATCTAAAGTCCAAGTACAAAATTAACTTTAATTGGGAGAGTTGTAACTGCCAGTGGAATGTTTCTCAAAGGCAAGGACTGTTTTTTTTTGTCATGTTTTTATACCCTCCCAGTGCCTAGCATGGTATCTTGTACATTGAAAGTACTAAAAGCTTATTGGTTTGGGTAGTTAGGAGACAGAGACAAATCTAGAGATCAAGAAAGATGTAAAGAGATATTAATGCACCCAGAGAGAAAGAGAAACAGAGACATGGAAATGTTTGCGTGTGGGAGAATCTGGTGTAAATTACAGCTCAGGAAATAAGGGACTACAGGAGGTGGGTGATTGATTCAGTTTCTGTACACTAGTTGGAGTGGGGGCCAACTTTTCACTCCTGGTGTCAAAGGGTCACTGCTTGTGTATCTTCAAAGCACCCCTTCTACGCATTATGCTTATAGGAGTTTGTTGGTGTGGCAGCTGTAGAGGAATGTTTGTGTGCATACAATGTGTGTGTGTGTGTGTATGTAAGGGGGTGGGCCTGTGCATGGTGAAGCAATGTCCTCCCTTCTTTACAACTTTCTCGTTTTCTACATTAATCTATTTACTGCCTTCCCAAAGAGCTTTTCCTCATGTCCGCAGACAGAGCGCCGTCAAAGGCATGTGGCAGACAGGGGGTTGCTTCAGAAGGAAAAGATAGTATTCTTACCTGCAGGGGGAACTAGATCCACCTAGAAGCTCCTAGATCACTGCAAAGAGACAAGAAAGGAATGGGAGACACTGGTTTGTTGGAAAGAGGGCTGGATTGGGAGTTAGAGGCCATGCTTTCAAATCTCAGTTCTGCTACTTACTACCTGAGTGACATTGGGCAAGTCACTCTCTTTCTCTGGGTTTTGATTTCCCGCTATGAAAGATGAGGGGTGTAGACTAGATGACCCCAAGGTTCCTTCTAGTGCTAACACTATGATGTAAGAGAAAGTCAGAGGGTTAGTCAGGGAAGCCTACCTGGAAGAGGAGATTTTTGGTAAAGCCTTTGCAAGAAGGGAAGGTGAAGAGCCCATAGAGTGGGAGAGTTCAGGTTGGGGAAAGCAAGCATACGAAAAGAGTTAAAAGTAGGGCTGAGGTGGGTGACCTGCTGTGCGTTTAGGAGGGACTCAGAGGCAGTGGTAGACACCCCCCAGGAGAGCAAGAGGCATGGGAGTTTGTCCAGAGGGTGGGGGGAAAGAGGAGGACTTACATGCACAGACACCTGGATTCTGTTGTCTCCCAGGGTGGGTGAGGGTTGGTGGGAAGGTATTTCCTGCCTTCTCTAGCGGGGTATAGTTTTTATGAATCAACATTAATGATGAAATCTGATGAAAAAACATGTAAACTACCACTCCCAGCATCCTCTTGGGCTGAGGGTGACCGATGTTTCTCAAAGCTTGACGAAGTGTTTCCGGCGGAAGGGGCTGAGGCCTGCAGAAGTATCCTCCTCCTCTGCCCTCCCCACCACCAGCCCTGGAGCAGACTACATTACCCATTGTCCTCTGCCTGAGGATCCGGAAGCAGCGTGGAAAGCAGGGATGCAGCAGTCCCAGGTGAGGGACTGATAGCTTGGCTACTGCAGTAATGGTGGAGGGGGGAAGGCACAGGGAAGAGTGAGCCCCTGGCCTTAGGGAAGAGTCAGGTGCAGACCGGGGGAAGCTATTGGGAAGGAGGAGATATAGGAGCTGAATCGCCTGGGTCTTGCACAGAGTCCCAGGCCGGGTAAGGCCAATAGATAGAAATTACGGCAGCAGTACTAATAGTTTAGACTATGGGGAATCAGGCTGATATAGAGGAAGAAAGCTGGACTTGGAGTCAGGAGAGGCCTGGCTTCCAATTCTGGTTTGAGGCCTAGGTGATCATGGGCAGGCCATAACCTCTTTGAGCTCTAGCATCCACATTTATACAAAGGAAATAGCACTTCACAAACCCCAGAGATTTGGAAGAGACTTTACATTGGGCAGGGATAGTTTTGAGTTCAGACTTTAAGGAAGACAGATGCAGATATCAGAGAATGCTTAAGGTGGAAGCCCACCAAGAGTCAGATGCCAAGAATCAGACTGGTTTTCAATCGAAATTCATTTATTAAACACTTACTGTGAGGTAGCCCTGGAGATTCAAAGATGAAAATAAAATAGCCACTACTCTCAAAATGCCTAAAGGTAGTGGTATATACAGGTGTGTGTGTGGGAATATGAATCGGAATTACCAACTTTCTTTTATTTTCAACTGGCTGACTTGGACACATCTCAAACTCATGTCCAAACTGATTTCTTCCCTCCTCTTGCCCATCCCAAATGTCATTTCCCCTATTTGTATTGAGAAAAGACAGCCAGGTGGCATAGTAGGTAGAGCACCAGGCCTGGAATCAGGAAGACTCCTCTTTATGAGTTCAAATCCCACCTCAGATACTTACTAGCTGTGTGACCCTGGGCAAGTCACTTAACCCAGTTTGCCTCAGTTTTCTCATCTATAAAATGAGCTGGAGAAGGAAATGGCAAACCATTCCATTATCTTTGCCAAGAAAACCCCAAATGGGATCGAGAAGTGTTGCACAAAACTGAAATGACTAAACAACAGCAGCAAAATGTTCCAGGCATCATGCTAAACATTGGGATACAAAGACAGTCCCTACTCCCAAGGAGTTCACAGTCTAATGGGGGAAACATCATGCAAACAACTATACAAACAAGCTACATAAGGGAAAAATTGGAGATAATCAATAGAGGGAAGACATTGGTATTAAGGAGGATTGGGAAAGGTTTCCTGTATAAGATGGTACTTGAAGGAAGCCAGGAGTCAGAGGTGAAGAGGAAGAATATTCCTGGCATGGTAGACAGGCAGTGAAAATTCTTGTTTTATGAACAGCAAAACCAATTTCACTGGATCAAAGCGTACATGGGGTGAGCGATGGTTTTAAAGTGTGAGAAAACTGGGAGGGGAAATTATGAAGAACTTTGAAATCCAAGCACAAGAATTTATAATTGATCCTGGAGGTGATAGGGAGCCACTGAAGTTTATTGAGTTGGGGTAGGGGGAGGGTTGGTGGTGATATGATTAGACCTGAACTTTAGGACTATCAGTTTGGCAGCTTGAATAAAGGATGGATTGGAGTGGGAAGAGACTGGTGGTAGGGAGACCAATCAGAAGGCTATTGCAGTAGTCCAAGCATGAAGTAATGAGGTTACCGAGGTCAAATCAATAGGATTTGGCAGCATATTGGATGAGAGAGAAAGAGAGAGAGAGAGAGAGAGAGAGAGAGAGAGAGAGAGAGAGAGAGAGAGAGAGAGAGAGAGAGGAGAGGAAAGGAGAGAAAGGGGAGGAGGAGGATGGGGGGGGTTGGAGGAACCGTGGGTGACTGGGAGGATGGTAATACCCTCCACAGTTAGGAAGTGAGGAAGACAAGCCCCTCTCTTGTCAAGATACTGAGTTCAGTTTTGGATTTTGTTGAATTGAAGATGTCTAGGGCATATCCAAGAAGTTTAGGCTGAGTTCAGAAGGAAATTGTGTCTATCAAGAGATACAGTTGAGGGGGGGCTGCATTTCAGGCATATGAAAGTATCTAGTACAAAAGAATAGAGTGTCACAAGAGGAACACCAAGCCGGCCAGTTTGGCCCAAGTGGAGTGCACGGAGGGGAGTGGTCTGTTATAAGAATGGAAAGAGGGGGCCAGGTAGCCAAGAGCTCTAAGTACCAGCAGATGAGGTTATTTTTGATCCTGAAGGTGATAGGGAGCCACTGGAGTTTATTGAATGGGGAGGGGGTGGGGTGGAATGTTGACATGGTCAGATGGAGACTTCAGGAAAGTGACTTTATTGTCTTTGTGGAGGATGGATTGGATTAGAGAAAGACTAGGGTCAAAGAGGCCATTCAGGAGGCTGAAGCAATAATCCAGGCGAGAGGTGATGATATCCTGGCATGGAGTGGTAGCTGTGTAAGCAGACACAAGGGGACATAAAGGAGAGATGTTGAGGAAGTAGAAATAGCAAGAACTTGCTTTGTGGCTTGGTCATTTGATCTGAGATGCTTTGAGTGTAGCTCAAAGGCAGGGAGGGAGGCATATGGTCAAGGGGAACTCCACAGCTCCCTTTGAGCCATAGATTTTGATGCTTAGGGATAGAGCGTCAGGCCTAGAGTCAGGAAGACTCCTTCCTGAGTTCAAATCCAGCCTCAGACACTTACTAGTTAATGTGACCCTGGGCAAGTTGCTTAAACCACCTTGCCTCAGTTTCCTCATCTGTAAAATAGGCTGGAGAAGGAAATGGCAAACCACTCCAATATCTTTGTCAACCCCAAATGGGGCCACGAAGAGTCAGACACAAGTGAATGACTAGCTCTACTTCCTTCCTCTCCCTGGTCCCAGGTCGGCTCCCCGTCATACCTGTAGAAGCAGTGTTGTACAATGGATGGAGGGAGCACTTGCACTTGAAGTCAGGAGTTCTGGGCTTCGGTCCCTGTTTTGCCACTTACTGTCTGTGGAGGTAAGCCACTTAAATATTATCTCTCTGGGCTGAAGTTTCCTCATCTGTAGAATGGGGGCCTCCATACTTGGATTCCCCACTTCCCAGGGTCGTTAGGAGGAAAGCACTTTGTAAAGTATAAAACTGTATATACATTTCAGCTAATGTTACCCCTTTTAGATATACAGTAGACATCAATATGCTGGGTCTCAGTCCATTTGTATTCTTTGACATGAGACCCTAATTACCACAGAAACTTGGGAGGGCATGTCCTCTATCGGCCTGCCTCTTAGACTGCACTTAACCCTCCTGCAACAGAAAGCAGTCTTTCCCGTGGAATAAATGACTGAAAAAGCATTTACTGCAGTAAGCATTTACATTGTGTCAAGTGTTGGGCTAAGCCCTGGTAATACTGATACAAAAAAGCAAACAGGACCTGTTCACAAGGGGCTCTCACTCTAACTTTTAAACACAAAATATGTAGGAGAACTCAGCTCCCGGGGCAGATGGCAAGGATGCCCCACAAAAGCCCCAAAAAAGCTTCTTCCACCACTTCTTCCCACCATTGGGGAGGGGACCTAAAGGGGGGTTGCTAGGTTCCCTATGGCAGAGGGAGAGATGGGGGGTTCATTGTATAGCCAGGAGGGAAAAAGAGGAAGGAAGGTGGGGTGGGCTAGGGAAATGGATCCCTATTGGATCCCAGTCCTTGCCGGAGCTCTCCAGACACCCTGGATGGGTATGGGGCAGCCCGCTGGTGGACAGAATCATATCTTTTTTCCTCAATTGTCCGCTGCAGGCTGTTGGAAAGTAATTTCACACTTCTTGGTGAGGTTACAGTTTAACCTCTATGCCTTATGTTAGAGAGTCTAGAGTTTCCATATGTCCACTTATAGAGTCAGGAAGATTCTTCTTCCTGAGTTCAAATCCAGCCTCAGACACTTACTAGTTGTGTGACCCTGAGCAAGTAGTTTAAGCCAGCTTGCCTCAGTTTCCTCAACTGTAAAATAGGCTGGAGAAGGAAATGGCAAACCACTCCAATATCTTTGCCAAGAGAACCCCCCAAATGGGGCCACAAAGAGTCAGACATGAGTGAACAACAACAACACAACTCTAAGAGTCCCATGGTGGAGAAAAGTATGTCCCATCTTCTGGGGAAGAGGGGGATGGCCCAAACCTTTCCCCCTTCCAAACACCTATTACTGTTGAAAGAAATCCCCATCCTCCCAGTCACCTGGACTCCCAACCTACATGATGATTTGGTTATTTTTCAGTTTTTTCGCTTTCTTTTCCTTCCATCTTTCAATCAGCCAACCAACAAACATCAATTAAACACCTACTGTGTGTCAGGCACTGTGCTAGGCACTTCTGTGTTCAGCACTCTATGAATCAACCCTCCATTTGTCATTGTTCTGAGCTCCCTCCCCTTCCCTGTTTCCAACTCTAGAGTGGGGGGAGAGATTAACTGGAATGAATGGAATAAAATCCCTCTTCCTCTTTCGTATTTTTATATCAGCTTTTACTTCCAAATGATTTCATATCTGTTGACTAGGTTTATCCTCAACACAGTCAGGCTGTGACTTGCCTAAACATATAAAATCTAGACAACTTGACTCCCAGCCTCCAACTCTTGACATCAGACCACACAGTGGAGCATGGCATCATTAAAAATAATGGCCCTTATTTCTCTGTACCACTGCTGTTACCTTCTTCCCCCATGTTTCCATTCTAGATTTCTAAGTGATTGCGAGAAAGTCCCAGTTGTGCTCAGGCATCATTGAAAATCATAGCGTCAGGGTGACCAATCCCATAATCCTGAAGCTAGGCAGGGAATAAGGGAGGCAGGTCCCCCCAGGATATCTGAATGTCACCCCCAAGCTCTTCTCCACCTGCAGTTGTCCATTTGGCATGGGAGGAACCACCTGGCTAGATCAGTTAAACTCTCCCTCTGAAACTAGCCAGGGGATGAGACTGTCTTATGTCTGGGCTGTGATTTCCTTCCCTCTTCTCTCCTCCCCCTCTTTCCCTGCTGATCCCAGCTAGAGCCTGAGAACAAGATAGCAGCTGAGTGAGATGGATCAGGCTTGGCCCTCTGTCAATCAGTCCTAAGCATCAGCCTCCCATGGGCGCCGAGGAGAGCTGCAGGAGGAGGAAGAGGAGTGCCCTATCTTTGCCCTGGGGAAGTTTCCGGATCACATACCCAGTCCTCAGACAGAGACAGAGAAGTGAGCACCTGGAATAGAATAAAAACTGAGTGTGTGTATGCTGTGGAGACATACACACAGAGTATAGGGAAGGACAGTCAGAATAGACTGAATCAGAAAAAGGTTTCGAGTGGAAGGAAATACTGAATAAATATTGAATAGAGTAAGGAAGGAAGAGGACAGAACTGAACAGAGAAAGGAAAGGAAGATCTGGGCAAATCCAAAATAATTATTTGTTGAACACACACTACATGCCAGGTACTAAACAGAGATGCAAAGATATAGAACAAGCCCCAGGGAGCTTACTGTGGGCATAGAAAGATTATACTAGAGATATGAAAAAACAATAGCTTATGTAGTACTTAATTCAAAATAACCCTGTGAGTTGGGTCAGAAGTGTACTGCTGTCCCCATTTCACAGATGAGGAAACTGAGAACTGTCAGATTGGTGAAGTGACTTGTCCAAAGTCACACAGTTGGTAGTGGCAGAGCTGTAATTTGAACCAGATCTCCCAGATTCTCAAGTCCAGCATGACTGCCACATCATTGCCTCGAAGCAAGAAGCTAAGAGAAATTCTAAATGCTAAGGCATGGGGCCCAGAAGGTTACTGAGGGGAGGGCTGGACTGTGGTCCAGGTGAACAGGTGAACCTGTTTTCCTGGCCTTGAGCTCTTCCCCATCATGGTTTCTAGGATACACACATACACTTTCTAGAATTTAGGATAAAGAGAGAGTCAGCTGATAAGAGGATTTGGCTAGGGATGAGGTAGGAAGATTCTACCCCCTTCCAGTTTCCACCAGAGCTTCCAGAAAGGGATCTTTTCTGTTGCAGCAAGGTAGCTTAGAATGAAACATGAGAAAAGAGTTTCTGCTAAGATGGAGAAGCCCAGGGAAGTTCTAGAGTCTACTATTGGAAGGTTGAAAAAAAGGCAGCTAAGATGGGGAGATCTTGGCTAGTGATGGTGGTAAGTCAGATGAGGGAACAGAATGGGTACAGTCCTACATGGAGGCAGAGGAATGCTGCCATTTGGGTTTTCTCCTAGCTACGTTTCAAGAGTGATTCGGGGACCTCTCCCTCAGGTGACATCAAGCCTCCCATGAGGGCCCTCCAAAGAGTCTGCCACTGCAGAAAACTTCCCCACTTCCCTTCCAGGCAGGCCCAGGATCTTCTGGAAGAGAAAGTGAGACAATGTAAAGCTGGACCAAAGCTGTCACTAGATAACCATCAAGGTTCCAAGGTTATGCTTTTCTCGAGTATGAACATGGGAGGAATTGTCAGCATGGCCCAGAATGGGGTGAGGAATCCGGATGGGAGGGAATGGAGGGTGAGGCATTTTTCGTCAGGATGCTTAAGTTGTGTGGGAAAAGTGTATGTGCATATACAGATGGATACATGGGGTGGGGCATGTGAACATGTGTGTAGCTGTGGGGTCCCTCTACTCCCCTACCCCTTGCTGGCTCCTGTGGTTGCTCAGACACTCTTTGCTTCATTGCCGGTCGTTAGCTAAGCCCATTAACGATGGTTCCATTTCCCCTCTGTGATGTCCACTAATTGCCTCCGGGAGCCCTTCCTTCCGCTACTGCCTAGCCCTTCCAACCCCACCCCTGTCTTTTGATTTCTCTCCCACTCCCATCCAGGCTGGGTCTAGAAAAGAGAAGGGGGGAAGAGGAAAGATCTTTTTGTCTATTTGCCCCACCTGGGGGCCATTCGCCCCCAATTCTTTTCAAAAAGAAAAAGAAGACCCCCAATAAGGGAAGAGTTCTGGTGTCAATTAGGAAAATTAGATTCTTAGGTGGAAAAGAAGGGGAAAAGGACATTGCTGGGTTGTTTGTTTGAATTAAACCAGGGATTCTTAACCTTTTGTGTGTGTTTTGGACCCCTTTTGGCCATGATCTGGTGAAACCTATGAAGCCTTTCTCAGAATTATGTTTTCAAATGCACAAAATAAAATATACAGGATCACAAAGGAAACCAATTATATAATAGGCACTGATCTGACTGGATTGACATACGTGAAATACAATTACAAAAATATTTTTTGAAAAAAAAAGTTCATAGGCCCTAGGTTCAGAACCGTTGGAATGAAGAACTCAGGATAGCTGGCCTTCAGACAGCTCCAGGGATGAGTGAATGGGCAGGGATCACAGGTGGGTTAGGATAGGCGGCTCAGTCTTTTTGATTGATCCCAGCTAGGCGATGCGATGAATAATTATTAGATGAGTATGATGGCCAGAGGTTTGGGGACTGGGAGGAAGCTCAGAGTGATAATCGACTCTATCCTGTTTCAAGCCTACCATCTTTCACACCTTCCTCCCCCACCCCAAATCCTGGCTGTCTCTGCCTTGCTCGCCATATATCCTCAGCACCTTTATGAAGGCTAAGGACCTTGAAGCTCTCACAGATGTTCCTCGTGCCCTGTTCTGATGCTAAAAGTTGGTGGGAAGTGGGGTGGGGAATGTCTTGGAGTCCTAATCCTCAATGGAAGTTGGGAGTGAGGTGCCAGCTTAAGACTAGGCACCCTGTTCCCCAAATTTCCAGCTATATGGACAGAAGTCTGAATTAGAGGTTGAATTCTTGGTGTGTTGAAAAATGGAAAGGAGCAGGTATACTGAAAACCTAGGTATTCTGTCTATCTTTACGATTCTCACGACTGTATTTCCTTCCCACAGGTGCCCTTTAGAGAGGTCTGTGTGGTTGGGCACTATCTGGGCACAGGGGGGACAGTGTGAGCCCCACCTAGGTGTACCTAAAATGAAGGGTCCCAGGACTGGAATGCACCTAGATGGAGGTGAGTGGTGCCTGCTTTGGGACTTCTCTGCTCTTTGTGGGCAAGTTGGGACCTTCCCTGATCCTTCCCTGTCCACCACCTATTCCCTGGTCACTTCTTGGCCTCCATCAGTTGAAAGTTTACATCTGCTGAGGTTCCAGCTAAGCGGCAGAAGCAGCTCCTAGGAGCTTGTGACATGAAGTACAGCTCCTGAGTGCTCAGCTGGCATGGGGAGGTAGAGTGGCATCCAGCCTATGGAGTACACTGTCAGGCAAGGTGCCTGAGGAGCAAGTGGCTACAGCCCACAACCCAACTGGGCTGGGAGGCTGTGGCCAAGGAATGGCTGAAGGAGCTGGGCTGATTCAGTCTCTGTTCACGGTTGAGGCAGGCATCCAAATTGTACCCATTTCTGGGGGGGAGGGGGGAAGAATCCAGTGCCGTTTGGCTCATGTCTTATCCTGCTGGACTGGACACTTGCGTACCAAGGTGCTACTTGTGTGTATAATTTCCTGACAAGATCATTCCTGGGGAACTGGATAATGTTGACTTTCACTTGCTAAACCCTTCTTTTTACCTGCTGTTGCAGTCATAACATTAGACTCACTCCCTCTCTGGAGCCTGACTGCTTCCTCTCTCCCTTTGAATTCTTTGGTGTGGTACCCATACTCTGCATGGAATTGCCAGGAAATAGATGCTTCCCCAGGTGGTCTCCCTCTCCACCCCACTGTCTTGTCCTGTCCGGGGGCCTGGTCTGGCTGAGAGCAATTTGAGCAAATGACGTTGTCACCTTCAGAGGATAAACTTACTGCTCTCAGGAAAAGTCCCAACTGGAAGCCAAGCCTCTCTAGAGTGAATTGAATGCTCGAATCTTCTCCTTTGGGTTCTGCCCTTCTCAGTACTTGGATTTGAGAGATGAGCATCGTCACAAAAAGAGCCATCAAAGCTAGAGCTGGGGTGTACTTCCCGATCCTTTAAGGCAAGATACACTGAAATACACTATCAATGGGGGAATGCATTTCTCCTTATTTCTGAAGATCATTTAGAGTAGGTGATACCTTCTTATTCATACTTTGTGGTTACAATAAAAAAACCAACCCTTCCCAGGGGTGGGGGTGATGGACCTGATGACCTCTGGAAAAGCACTGCTAACCTGTGGTCTGTTGGATGCATTGATCCCTAAGTCCTTTAACTGCATCTTTTCTCATTTGCCTCAGCTGAAGGATTTCAGTGTGCTTGAGGTATGGGAGGGAGGGTGTAAATAGCTCTCTGCTTAATCACCATCCTGAAGCTGTAATGTCCCTGTTAAGTGCCTGTCCAGTTGTTTGTCTGGTACTCCGGGGCACTGTCGGGAACGGGTGATGGATGGATTCCAGCCAAGTGTCTCCTGCTAACTTGATTCTCAGCTCTTCTGAGTAGCCAGTTGGGGTCCCTTCTAGTGAGGGCTGGGAGAGAAAGCTGGGCCCTGGGCAATTCTTATACCTGCTATGAGGTTGTGTGTGTGTGTGTGTGTGTGTGTGTACACGCACGCATGCGTGCACATGTGAACACCAGAACAGACCAAGTCTGAACTTCCATTCCCTGGACCTGTCTTCCTTCAACTTTGAAAGATAGTAGGGTTATTGATGCCTGCCCCATACAAGCTCCACCCCCCCCACCTCCACCCCCATCCACACTTGGGTTTCCTACTTTCCCTTTGATCCTATCTGCTGTCAGTTTTATGAATGAGAGATGTGAGCTCCTCCATGTTCAGAGCCTTATACAAAGTGGATACCAGAGAAGAAGAAGGCCCAATCAATGGGTCATTATTTGTTGAGTACCTGCTACATGTAATATGGTTCTGTTTGGCATAGATGATCCAGAGATGAATACATCACTTTGCCTATCCCCAAGGAGCCTATCCCTGAGATAAGAATGGCCAAATGTACAATGGGACCAAGTGAAAGAACTACCAGCCCAGGAATTGGGAGATCAGGGTTCTAGTCTATGCCCTGTTACCAACTAGCTACATGACCTTGGGTAAATCACTTGACCTTTTTAGGATTCAGCTTCCTCATTTACAAAATGAATATTTGGAACTAAAAGTTCCTCTCAGCCCCAAAGTTCTGAGTCTATGGTCAAAGATAGAGGAACTGTAGGATGTTGTAGCTAGAAGGACCCAAGTTCTAGAGAAGTTACTTGCCTACTTTATATAGCTAATTAGCTGGCAGAGATGGAACCAGAACCCAAGTCTTCTCACTACCAGGCTAGTGTTTTTTTCTTACCACACCACTCTATGGCTCCTTGTCTATAAGCCATAATTTGTTAAGTAGTAAGCACATTAAAAAAAAAATAAGACCAGGTAGTAAAGGTCAGTAAATTGATTAGAATTTGAACAGGTGGAGGGGGTCAAGGGAGGATGACAAGTATAAAGTATGCTCTGAACACAGTAGGCTCCTTTAAGAGCTGAAAGGGACTTTGGAAGCACTTCATCCAATTCACTCATTGTTTAGAAGTCTCAAAGAGACTGAGTGAATGCACAAGATTTCAGGGTCAAAAGGGACCCTGGTCCAACCCATACCTGAAAAAGAATACTCCCTCCAATAGTCCCAACAAGCGGGGTTATCCAGCCTTTGTTCAAAGAGGAAGAAGGTACCACTCCTCCAGGCAGCCAATTCTACTTTGGGATAGCCCTAACTGTTAAAAAAGTTTTTCCTTACATTGTCTCAATTTTCTTTTTTTGCCGTCTCCACCCATTGCTCTTAGGACTACCTTTGAACCATAGTAATAGTTCCTAAGATCATAAATTTAGAGCTAGAAGGAACCTTGGAGAAAACAGATCCAACCCAAAATAAAGTATTTTACAGATAAGGAAACTGAGGCCAAGAGAGATTAAATAAGTTGCCGAAGTTCACACAATTGACAGACTGGGGACTTTGGCTCTTGCCTAGCATGATCAGTCTTATAAATAGGCACTTAAATGCTTATTGAAATTCATTCATTCAGAGATCATTTATGGAACACCTACTGTGTGCCAATCTTTGTCCTAAGTACTGGGCTATGAAGACCAAAGAGATAGACCGTTCCCTAGCTTCCACTCTCTTGGGGCAAGAGATAACAAAGGAAATTTATGTAAATACAAAATAGATACTTGAGTTGTTGTTATGGTTGTGTTTGTCCTTCGTTTTCAAAGAGGACCGTGATGTCAGGGAAATGATGACAGGACTTGCAGTTGACTTGGATTTGAGTGAGGGAGGGCTGCTCAAGGTCACCAGCCTCACTTTCTCCTCCAGAGACATCTGAGTCCAGTGACTAGATATTCATCAGAATGACTGGAAGTGACCCAGGATGCAATGGAGAACCCTGGCCCTTTTAGGCATAAGGCCTTTTCATGTACTCACTTAGAGTGAGGTAAGGCCCATTCAGTGAATAGGCCTCTTTAAGAAGTGAGTTAGAGGCAGCTTTGTGGTATAGTGAGTAGAGCACCGGTCTTGACACATTTATTAACTGTGTGACCTTGGGCAAGTTACTTAACCCCAATTGCCTTGCCTTTACCCCTCCAAAAAAAAGAACAAAAAAAAAAATGAGACAAGGGGATTGAGCCCTAGGCCAGACTCTGCCATTGGTCTGGTACCTAAGATACTCCACTGGGCTGGTACCTAAGAATCTTGAGTAGGTTGGAGGTAGAGAAGGGCCCTAGCATCTGGGTAGAATCAGGATAATAATGATAGCAAAGATAAAGTGATTTACATAGATGACCTCATTGGATGAGCACTAAGCTTTGGCAGAAACTTAGGACATGAGAGCTTTAAAGGCAGAGGTCAAGTGCATCCCAGGCTTGGTGGCTTTGAGGTGGCATCTACAGAGTTTGGGAAGTTCAGCAGGCTAATTGAACAAAAGTATCTTGCATGCAACAGTAGTCAGAGAACTGAAAGTAGAAACAAATAAGTAGAAGTCCTGAAGGGGAAATGAGGGCAGGGTAATGTTGGAACTACCATGCTAAGTGTAAATTATTAAAAAACAGAAATCTACAAACCCTACACAGTGGGTGTGAGTGTGTGTGAGTTGGGGGGGCTCTGAACATTACCCAAGTTCATAGTTTCATGTACTATCTTTTTTATATTGAAATGTTTGTATTTGTTGATATTTATTAGGCTAGTTTCAAAATCTAAAAAAGAGTAGACTCATTCATTGGAATGTAAAGTGGGAGAAGGTGAATAGTGGGTGATTAACGAATAGCTCCCTAGCTTTCCCCACTTGGTAGAGTTGATGGACTAGAAGTATAGACCTAGATGTACATCCTCAGATATGGCCAATATCTTGGATTTTTTTTTTGCTTGGTTATACATAGTTCTTATAAGGGAAGATTGCTCCTTAGGGGGAAGTGGGTTGGTGGGCAATGATAGATTTTTAAAGCAGCTAGGGAAGTGAAGAACTAGGATATGAAAGTCTTTGAATGCCAATAAAGGCATTTAAAAAAAAATTCAAAACAAACAGTTAAAGGAAGAGTAGGTTGGAGATAGTATATCAAAGACATAAGAGGGGAGTGGGCAAGGCAGGTAGTGTTGGGTGAATAAAATGGTTAATGAGAAGACTTATTGGGGGTGGGCTGGCCTTCTTGCCTTCTCCCTGGGCTTAACATAAGGGTTTTACATGTGGGACTTAGAGATTCCAGGATTTTCTCCCTTAAACCATCACTTCCTTGGGGATATCCCATGTGGGTCCTAAGCTTGTTTGTAAACCCAGACCCATATTGGCCCCAAACATTGAGAGGCATATTGAGAGGTTTCTGTTATTTCTGGTGTTCCCCACCCTTAATGTCTTTAGACAGGATAGGGTAGAACCACCAACCAGGAACAGACGTGGGAGTGCCTGTTTTCTTCAGGCCCCTGACATACTGGGGGTGGGGTCTCCTTTATGCCTTGGAAGGGAGCCTTACAATGGCTAACATATTTGAGTTCTCCAGCTAATTCAGTCAGCCAAGGGCAACCCTTTGCTTCATGCTTTGGAGAGAGGGCTTCTTAGTGCAGTGAGCTCATTCTAAGTACAGCATGGCAGAAAAACTGATCTGGTGTTCCAGGCCTCTCCTTCATCATAGGATTCAATACAGCCATCTCTTAATTTTCCATCATTAGGTCATCTACCCAGTAGCATAGAATCCTCGATTGACTTCTCTCTGCCCCCCTCTACAATCATGTTCAAGGGCTGTCTCAGCCCAAGTGAATTGAACCCATTATGATTAACACCCCCCCCCCCCAGCCAAAGAGAATGAAGAATTTGAAGCTGCTGTAAAAATAACCCTCCAGGTTGAATTCTGAAGTCAAATGGAAATGAGTTTTGGATTATCAGTGCCACCCTCCATTAACGTGAATGTTGATTCTCCCTCCACTCCCAAGGGGTTGTTACTTTTGAACCGTGGTAGTGATTCCCAGCTGGAGTTGAAGGGTTAATAGGAATCTCACACCCCTCTCTTATTCTGAGAGATGAGGCCAAGGCAGTGTGGTGTAGTAGCCACAGCTGTGGACTTTTGAGTCAGAGGAACTGGCTTCAAGTCCTGGTGCTGCTACGGACCTCAGAGAGTTAGGGTTGGATCAGATGCATTTCTCAGGTTCCTTTTCGAACTAGTCATCCAAGTCATCATGATTCTAAGGACTAACGGCTTCTGAGGCCCTTTCTAACTGATTCCTAAGGAAGCTCCTTCTTTATTTTTTCCCTTGGGGAAGCGGGTTGCCTTCAGCGAAGACAAGGCATAGATCTGGATTTCCTGTTCTACTACGCCCTTTTCTCTGCCACCTCCTGCTTCAGTCCTCTCTCCCTTTCCTGCACTGTGACAGTGTCTTTCAAAGGGTATTTGTTGTTCTGCTTGAGCAGGCAGGTAGCATTCAGGGAGAAGGAAAAGCCATAGGGGGCAGTGGGCCAGCAAACTCTAGCCCAGGAGGTGTAGGGGCTGGCTGGGGAATCATTAGACCCCAGAACCCTACCTAGCTCTCGGTTTCAAGGCTCTCGCTTTCCTGGGACAAAAGAGGTGTCTAGCTTCTAGAAAGGGGAGGTGACTGACCTTGGCAAGAAAGGAGGTTGCTTAGGCATGCCTTTACTATTTTGAATGGCATCCTTTTAACTTCTGGGGCTTTGAAAGGGAGCCTGTGGTCAGGGTGGGGTCAGACCAGGAGTGTCCAATGTTAGATCAAAAAGACTGTTGACAGTTTGGAAACCTAGCCTGAGATGAGACCCTGGAGCTAAGAAGGCTGAAGGTAGGGAGTGGGTGATGGTAATGGTAGGGCCTGAATCTTTGTCTCTAAGGATGCTGTTTAAAGAGGATAGAAGCCAGCTGTTTTCTATCCCCACCTGAGACCCCCCCCCCCTTCCCAAAAGCCCCATCTGCAGCAGGAGAGGCTGAGATTAGATATGTGAAGTTACTTCCCAGTTTGGGGGTTAGAAAGCATGGGGGGATAGGTGGCTTAAAGGGAAAACACTTAATTTAGGGGGCATCTCCCAGAGACTTTGAGACCACTTTCCTGACCCTGTCAATCTGGGCTGGATTAGGGACAATTGTATCCAGGGGGAGTCAGGGTACAAAGGCCAGCTTTGGGGAAAAACAATTTCTCCTTTCCCTTATTTCCCCTCCTGCCCCTTCTCAGATACTGGAGTGCTTGGGGTTTTTTTTGGATACGATCACTCCCTTGCCCTTCCATGTGTTTCCATTCCCATCTCAAGGATCCTCAGTTTCTGACATCAGTCCCCTGCCTCCACGTCAGCCTTGGCAGCTGGGGTGGCAGGGAGCCCAGAACAGCCCCATTCCTCACCCCAGAGCCTCTGCCAACTCTCCTAGCAATTTCCATTTTCATTAATTGAAGCAGCTTGATCCTGATCATTTGAGTCCAGCAATTTCCTTTCACCTGGTTGGGGGGTGTCTTGGGGGAAAAGATTCCTCTATAGGTCATTCTGTCTGCCTTATATGCAACAGGATGGCCCCTCTCCTTCAACACACAGAGAGGACCCTGCTGCTCTCAGTGTCTGACCTTCTCAGAGAGCCCTTGCATTAGGAGCCTTAATTATGGGCCTTTAAGGAATCCTTTCTGTCTACCCTCAGTCCTTCCAGCTGTAGTTTTGTGGGCCATTTCTGGTTTTCCAGCTTTCTGATCATGAGTCTAGAACTGGAAGGGCCTTCAGAGACTGTCTAGTCTAATCCTCTTTTGTACAGGGAGATTAAGTGTCTTGCCCAGATCACCATAACCCAAATTTATACAGCTTTAAAGTCTCAATCTCTTTGCATTCATCTTCTTATTTAAGCCTCACAACACCCTTGAGAAAGTGATGCTTCAGTTTTTATCCCAGTTTTACAAGTGAGAAAATTAAGGGTCGGACAAGTGAAGTGACCTGCCCAGGGTCACACAGCTAGAAGTGTCAGAGACAGGAATTTGCACCCACTTTCATTCTTTCTACCATCCATGCTTTCTCACCAGGGAGACCTAGGTTATTAGCTGAGGTGAAACTAATTCTTCATAGAAGACGGAGATGATGACTCAGGCGGCAATCTTTCTGCAGCCTTTTTTTTTTTCTAGACTTTAGGAACCCATATTCTTGTCTTGTGGGACCAGGAGAGTATCTCAGGATGTCTTCTATACAACCTGATTCTTAGTCTGGGAAATGAGGTATCGGGGGAGGGGACAACAAAGAAGAGATAGGCCAGAGAGGAGGTGGAATGGAGGTGTTATTTTATCTATTGCTACATCTTTACCAGGAGTTTATGGTTCTACTGTGAGGTCTCTGGTTTCTGTAAACTAGACTCTGTGTGAGTGTGATGGTGTCACATCATTCATTCATTCATTCATTCATCCATCTATATTGCCTTTTGCTATCTATCCCCCAGGACATCTTTTCAGCAGGTCCATGTCTGATCCTTGAATTTTTTTTTTTAATTTTTGCCCCGAAGTGATGTGCATTTGGAGGCGGTGTGTGTGTGTGTGTGTGTGTGTGTGTGTGTGTGTGTGTGTGTGTGTGTGTGTGTGTGTTTACATCCACTTGGGGCCTGATTCAAGTCTTGTGCTACCATTGTCTTTGGGGGAGCCCAGCTCTTCTCCGTGGCCCTGTGCTCTGTGTCCTCTTGCAGAAGGGTCTCCTGCTCGGTCCCGAGCCAGGTGCAGATCGGGGGAGAAAGGGGGGGAGGTTGGGAAGTCTCGCAATTTGTGAGTAGGAAGAACAGATTTTCGGAAGCAAGCAGCTCGAGCGGCGGGCCGCCGCTCTGGCCCCCAGCTCCTCCGCAACCCAATTAAATAACATTTAAATGCATAACCAGCTCGCTCTGCGATGAGAGTGGAAATTGGGCGCGGGCGGCGGGGCGGGCTGGCGGGCGGTGTTTTGCGGAGCTCAGCGATTCTGGCGGCAATTTCCCCGCTCGCTTGCTCGCTGGTGAGGCTTTTATGGGCCCGCTCCCAGCCCTCGGCTCGGCCTGGCTTCTTCCGCCGCCTCTTTTCCTCCCCCTCTTTGCTGCCTGCTCTGCCATTCCGGCGTCCGGCCTCGGTGTGGGGACAGGGCCCTGCTCTATTCGGGCCTAGCAAGACACACACACACACACACACACACACACACACACACACACACACACACACACTCACACTCTCACACACTCACTCTCTCTTCTTTCTGTCTCTGTCTCTCCTCTCTCTGTCTCTCTCCCCTCTCTGTGTCTCTCTCTCTTCTCTGTCTTTCTCTCTTCTCTCTGTCTCTCCTGTGTCTCTCTGTCTCAGTCTCTCTCCTCTCTCCCCCCTTCCTTCCCCCCACTTTTTTTGTCTTTCTGCCCTCCTTCTCTGAGTCTTTCTGTCTCTGTTTCTTTATGCCCTTGCCTCTGTCTCTCTGCCCCCTGTTCCTACCTCTCTGCCTCACTGTCCCTACCACTGTTCCTCTGTCTCTCTGCCTCTGTCCCTGCCTTTTTCTCTCCCCTTGGCCCAACCCCGGTTTCTCTATCCTTCCATTTGTTTCTTTGCCTCCCTTTCCCTGCCGCTGCTTCTTGGGTCCGCTCTCTCCCTGACTTTTGGTCTCTGCCTCAATGTCTCTCTGTGCATCTTCTTCCTTTGTTTCTCCTGTTCTCTCTCTTCTCGTCTGTCTTTTTCTTCTCTCCCCGTGACTTAGAAGCGTGTTTCAAGGTTATTCTATTCCCCTGATGAGTGTGGCTTTTGCCTCTCCTTCTCAGTCTCCTCTGATTCCTCTAAGCAGCTCACTCCTTGTTCTTTCTTCTTTTTTTTCTGAGGACTATGGAGAAGGATCGGTAAAGAGGGCAGACTTTAAACCAACCCCTTCATTTTATTGAAGAAAAAAAGAGATTGGTCCAAGCTGACCAACTTGACCAGTAAAACTGGACCTCAGACCCAAATCTTCTGAGGGTGAATCCAGTGTTTTTCCCTCTATACCAAGCTCCCTCCATGGAGCTATGTTCCCCATCATAACCCTTGAAAGGCGAAAACTGAGCCTGGAGTGAGGGATAGCAGGGGCTTGCACATTGATGAAAAATATCAGATGCAAGCAGGCAGATCCTACGTTAACCTAGATGCAAATGAACATAACCTCCTCGCCTCTCTCCCTGCCCTTTTTGGGGTTTACAGTATAGGCCTGACTACCCATGATGCCCTTCCTTGGGGAAGGAGAAAGACGACTTGTGTCCTTGTGTGTGTGCCTCCTTCCTGTTCAGGGGGAGAGTGGGAATCTTGCAGTAGGCGTAGGTGCAGGATCTTGCCTTTTCTTTTCTCCAGGAGTATGCAGGGCTCATAGAGGGCAGCAGAGGGCCAGCCATCAGAGGTTGGGAGCCCAGAAACAGCAGTGGTATGTGTGTGTGTGTGGTGTGATATTGTAAATGTGATATAGTGTCAAGTGGAGAGAGAGGAAGGGAGGGGTGTGAGGGTAGGGAATGCTTGGGTGTGTGGCCTGTGCCGCTGTAGGAGGTGTGGATTTTTAGTGGAGGTAGAGAGAAGTCTGCCATGTGTTGTGAGTATTGGTTATGGCCTCTCTGCAGCTCTCACAGCATTTCTTCCCCACCCCCCTATCCCTCTATACTTTTCCGTCTCTTCATGTATCTCCATCACTCAGTCTACTGTCTCTGAGGTCTACCCCTCTCTCCACTTCCCTGTTCCTGTCCCTTGAGTGTCTCTGCCTTTCTTTATCTCTGCTATTCTGTAAGATTATTGACTGACAGGTTGTCTCTTTGTTTCTTGGTCTCAATCTCTGCATTTTAATCTGACCCTTTTTACTTACCTTTCTACTTCTCTTGAGCTCCTGGGTTGTTGGTGATAAAGGATTTTGACCCCTTCGAGCAAGTGAAATAGAGGAAAGGATGATGTAATATGCTCCTTTTCTCTATTGGAAATTCCCATGAGCCATAGAGAGGGACCTACAGTAGCCAGAATTAAGTCCTACCAGGTTAAGACTGGTAAATCTATTTGTTTGTCTGAGATCAGATGAAGGCTAGCTCTCCCAAGGAGGTTTGGTGGTTCTTGGAGGACAGGAGTGATTGCCTCTGTTATATGGCAGAAAAGGATTGACAGATGTAGGGTTGCCACAGGTTAGCCTCTCAGGAGAGTTTGGAGGGAGGGGCCAGGAGCTGAGGACACAATTCTTTCACCTTCCTCAGGCTGAGGTTCACTTCCCAGTTTTAAGAGGGAGATGACCCAGTAGGCTGTCTGGGTTCTGTAGAGTAAAAGGGGCAGACTAAACTGAAGAAAAGGCCTCATCAACCTGCTTGGGTTCTGCACCTTGCCCTGGGCCTCCCTCTCTAGTTCTGTTTCCCCCACCACATCCTTCTCTCTGTTCAGAGTCCCCCAGGATTTTTTGCAGTAAATACATCCATACAAATTCTCCACTTTCTAAAGAAGAGGTTCTTGACTTTTTGTGTGCAATGGCCCCCTTGGGCAGTGTCTGGTAGGTGACTCCTATGGACCCTTTCTCAGAATCACATCTTTAAAGGTGTAAAATAAAAGACATAGGATTACAAAGGAAACTAGTTATATTATAGTTATCAACATATTTAAAAACCAAGATAAGAACTAGGAAAGCTGGGTGTACATAGAAGCTTTGCATCTCCATGAGAGGAAGGCCTATGCTTTATTTGAATGCTGTGCCCCAATGCCTAGTATAGCCCTCTCTACATAGAAAGAACTTCACAAATGTTTGTTCAATTCGTTTGGCTTCTTTTCAGCCATGACCTAGTTTCATTTCATCAGATGCCTGGTTTCTTCAAGGCCCTGGTCCTCACCATGATGTAATGGGTGGGGGAGACATCTAGGCTGACCCTGGATATTGAGGTTGACTGCCACCACCTTAAATGCTATATTGCCACCAATGCTGCCTCCCCTTCCTCCTCCTCCCCCTCCTCCTCCTCCCCCTACTCCTCCTCCCCCTCCCTCTCCTTTACCTCTCCCTTCTCCTCCTCTTCCTCTCCTTCTCCTTCACTTCTTCCTCCTCTTCTTCTCCTCCCCTTCTTCCTTTTCTTCTCCTCTTCTTCCTCCTCCTCTCCTCCTCCTTCTTTTTCTTCTACCTCCCCCCTCCCCTGCCACACACACCCGGAGACAAAAATACCTCCTCCTTTTTCCCTGCCCCACCACATGCCTAGACATTGGAAAAGAGGATGGCGAAGGGCATGTCAGGCTAGAGGGAGGTCAAGAGGAAGCCAAGTTGAAAAGAAAGACAGAACGGGGGAAATAATATTTGTCCAACAGGCTGGACATGCCCTTTGCCCAGAAGTGGCCCTCCCTTGGTTGTCTCTCCCGGCAACCTCTGTTGTGTCTCTCAAGCATCTTTATCTCTCCAACTCCTTTCTTGGTCCGGCCTTTTCTGCTGTTTCTGAAATCTTCTCTCCAACACCTTTACCTTTATTCTTCCTCTCTTCTTTTGGGAGAGAGACCCACTGGGCTATTGAAGTAGTCTAGGTAAGAGGTGATAAAACCATGACTTAGATTAGTGGTTGTGTGAGTAGAAAGGGGACTAGAGAAAGAAATGTGGGAATGACAAGATTTGGCAACTGTCTAAATATGTGGGATATGGAAGAGTGAGGAGTCACGGCTAACTCCAAGGTTGTGAAACTGGGTGACTGGAAGGATGGTATTGTCTTCTAAAGAATGAGGGAAATTCAGAATGGGAAGGGGTTTGGGGGAAAAGATAATGTATTCAGTTTTGGGATGTTCTGAGTTTGAGATGCCTATAGGACATCCAGTCTGAAATGTCTGGTAGGCACTTGGTGATTCAATGAATGGGGGCTCAGGAGAGACACTATAAACTGGAGGTACAGATACCGATTTATAGATATATACATATATGTATATGTACATACATGTGTGTATCTCTCTCTCTCTCTCTCTCAACCTCTTTCTCTTTTTCTCTTTCTCTGTCAAAGTCATTTAGGGTAGTGTAGTGGATAGAGCTCCAGGCCTGGTGTCAGGAAGACCTGAGTTCAAATGTGACCTCAGATACTTGCTAGCTAGTATGATCCTGGAAAAGTCACTTCATGCTGTTTGCCTCAGTTTCTTCATCAGTAAAATGAATTGGAGAAGGAAATGGCAAACCGTTCCAGTATCTCAGCCAAAACAAACAACAACAACAACAACAACCACAAAACCAAATGGAGTCAGACGTTACTTTAAAAAACTGATTCAACAATAACAAAAAGTCATTTTCTAGAGATAATTAAGTTCATGGGAGCTGATGAAGTCAAGAGGTGAGAGTATATATATGTATCTATGTCATATATATATATATCTATGAGAGAGAGAGAGAGAGAGAGAGAGAGAGAGAGAGAGAGAGAGAGAGAGAGGTGGGGTGGGGAGGATGCTTAGGACAGAAACTTGGGAAACATCTCTAATTGGAGACATGTTTTGGTGTTTCGGAAGATGAGTCACCAAAAGAGACTGAGAGGGACAGCTAGGTGGTGCAGTGAATAGAGCACCAGCCTTGGAGTCAGGAGGACCTGAGTTCAAATCCAATCTCAGACACTTGACGCTTTCTAACTGTGTGACGTTGGGCAAGTCATTTAACCCCAATTGCCTTGCCCTCCCCCCTCTCCCCCCCCCAAAAAAAAGAGAAAGACTGAGGAGTGGTCAGGCAGATAGGAAGAACACCACTAGAGAGCAATATCCTAAAAATCCGTAGAGGACAGAGTGATCAGCAGTGCTGGATACTGCAGAAAGGCTTCGAAAAAGCCATCAGATTTGGCAATTAAGAGATCATCTCTTTCCCTCTAGTGTTTGCTTTCTCCCAAACTTTCCCCCTCTTTTCTCTCTTCCTTCATTTTCCTCCCTCTCCTGGGGCAGCTAGGTAGTGCAGTGGATAGAACTTGAAGTCAAGAAGACCTGGATTCAAATCCACTCTCAGACACTTACTCGCTGTGTGACCCTGGGCAAATCACTTAACCGCTATTTATCTCAATTTCTCCATCTGTAAAATGGGGATAATAATAGTACCTAGGGTTGTTGTGAGGATCAAATGAGATAATAATTGTGTGTGTGTGTGTGTGTGTGTATACATATAAAACCTTTATCAATTTGCTTGTCTTCTAAATGAGGGGGAGAGTGGGAGAGAATTTAGAACTCAAAATTGCAAAAAGTGAAGGCTAAAAATTATTTTTATATATAATTGGGAAAAATTAAAATATTTTTAAAATGAAATAATAATTGTAAAGCACTTAACACAGTGTCTGTCATAAAGTAGGTACTATGTAAACATTGGCATTGCCATCATCATTATCTCGACTGCCTGCCACTCTCTCTTCACTTCATTGTCCTCTTGTCTCTCCCCTCTTCTTCATTTCCTTCTTGCCAGCTTTATCTTTGACTCACTTCGTTGTTGAGTTCTGGATTTGAAATGAGATGACCCAGGTTCAAATTTGAGCTCTTCTACCTCCCAGCCATGAGATCCAGAAAGTCACTAAACTTTTGGACTTCGGTTTCTTCATCTGTAAAATGAGGAGGCTGGATTAGAGACCTTCTCAACTCCCTTCCAGCTGCTGTGTGCTCTCTCTCTCTCTTTCCCCTTCTTTCTCTCCCTCTCTCCCCCCCTACATCTCTCTCCCTCTCCCCCTCCCCCATCTCTCCCTCCCTCTCTCCTCCTCTTCCTCTCTCTTTCTCTCCATCTCTCTCTCTCCCTCTCCCCCATCTCACTCCCCTTTCTCTCCCCCTCCTTTCCCCCTCTTCTTCTCTCCTCTCCCTGTCTCCTCCCCATCTCTGCCCAGCCCCCCTTTTCTCTCCCTTTCTGCCCTTCTCCTTTTAGCTGATTGT
Organism: Phalanger gymnotis; assembly: GCA_028646595.1. Classification (NCBI taxonomy): domain Eukaryota; kingdom Metazoa; phylum Chordata; class Mammalia; order Diprotodontia; family Phalangeridae; genus Phalanger; species Phalanger gymnotis. Next base: position 216,722,741 of record CM053623.1, read on the forward strand.
CAGGTTAAACCTGAAGAGTATCAAGGTTCCCTTTTCCCTGACTTGATGCCTAGATTATGTGTCTCTTTTTATCTTCTGCACCTTTTGTTTCTCCCGCAGAAGGGGCCAAATAATGCTTTTTCATTTCTTTTTCTTTTCTTATAAGAGTTCAAATTTCTTTTTCCTTCTGACAATGTTGAAGGACAGCTCAGGATCCCAGGCCTCTGTAAGGACATTTTGTCTCTCCCCCTGACTCCAGGCAAGGTTTCTCCAGTTCCCAAGAAGCTCTTCTTCACTCTGGAGATAGTGAGCCCCTTCTGTGGTGTCTCTTAGCTCTGCTGCACAGGCAGTCCTTCTTGGTGTCTAGCTTCAGTACTTTGTGCGGTAGTTTCTATGGGCATCACACTTGAATAGAGTATTCTTCCACCACCACTGACAGACTTTCCAATCTGGTCAGCCCTTCAGTCCCCCAGCCTGGGATTGACTGTGGAGGGGATTTATTGGTGGCTGCCCCTGGAGGAAGCAGGGACAAGTGTTTTCCTCTCTAGACCCAGCGTGCCGCCTTGCAGGCCGACAGCTCCCTCGTTCCAGCCCATCGCAGCGGCTGATTTACCTCTGTGGCTGTGGGATTTAGCTGATGTCCGGGTTCCTGCTATAAATCCCTGGGCAAATAACCACGCTCTGCATCAGAGCGGATGACAGGGGAACGGAGCCAGAGCAGATGGTAGATCTAGTGATGAAGCTGGATAGGTTATGTTCATGGGGGGTGAGGGTAGGAGGTGGGGGAAGCCCTTCCAAGGTCATCTAGGCCATCCCTCTGCATCCAAGAAAGGCAGTACTCAGCTCAGCCCCACAATAGCTCCTTCATACAACTACCGGATGCCTACTATGGTCCCCTTTAGCCTGCACCATCAGGAATTCCCTTCTTACTTGTGCTGCGACTAAAGCCCATTTTCTCTTATCCTATCATTGATGGAGAAGGAATATCATTGTCTCTGGTCTTGTCATGGCAAATCTTCAGTCATAAACCCCGATTAGCTTTCTTTCTTTTTTTTGGAGGGGGGAAGGCAAGGCAATTGAGGTTAAGTGACTTGCCCAAGGTTACACAGCTAGTAAGTGTGTCAAGTGTCTGAGATTGGATTTGAACTCAGGTCCTCCTGACTCCAGGGCCAGTGCTCTACTCACTGCATACCTTGCTGTCCCCCCATTAGCTTTTAGGGACCACTGACCTCTGTGCTGGCTACAGAAGAGATTTGATCACCATCAGGAGGTTAGTCCAAAGGAGGAATTTCTGGACCAAGATACAGTTGATTAAAGCACCATTCTTAACTAGCCATGAGAATGCCTAAGAGTCTGAAGGAACCCTCCTGCAAACGGGCCAAAGGAAGGGTCTGAGACTGCCTTGAAGACAGTCATTCAGCCAAGGGAGCAGTCTGAATTTTCCCAAGCCTGGTGGAAAGTGCTAGGATCTGAGTCCCTGGACCATGCTGTGTGGCCTGTGGATGAGGAGAGGTCTCCCTCAAAACATAGAGGGTTAGTAATAATAACAGCAACTTAGATTGACATCGTGCTTGGTATTTCACAGAGTATTTTCAATGATAACTCACATTCATGTTGCCTTTTAAACTTTACAAAGACAAAGTTTTCTCACAAGCACCTGGCATGCCTCTGGAAAATCCCCGTGGGATTCTGAGAAAGTCCCTAACCTCTCTGAACCTCAGTTTCTCCATATGTAAATTGAGGGGGGTGGACTTGGAGTCATCCAATCCAAATCGCTCATTTTATAGATGAGGAATTGGTTGTTCTTCTTCCTTCTGCTTTCACACCAGCTCCAGGTCCTATGATCCTAAAGATGAGGGAACAGAGGTTTAAAATGTTTAAATGATTTACCTAAGGTCACATTAGTAGAAAGTGGCAGAGTCAGTATCCAGATCCAGCCAGGGCCCAGGGGTGGGGAACCTGCAGCCTTGAGGCCACATGTGGCCCTCTAGGTCCTCAAGTGTGGCCCTTTGACTGAATCCAAACTTCACAGAAAAATCCATTTGATTCAGTTAAAGGGCCACACTTGAGGACCTAGAAGTCTACATGTGGCCTCAAGGCTGAAGGTTCCCCACCCCTGAGATGAGCCTTCACATTCCACAGGCATTCTTCTCTATCCCACTAACTGTCTCTTTTGAACCTCATAGCGATTCTTTGAGATACTTCCATTTTAAAGATCGAGAAATAGACTCTGAGAAAAGTCACTTGTCCTAGCTCACCTCTAAGCTGGCAGAACCCCAAGTCAGGTCTTTTGCCTCCAAGTCCAGTGCTTTCCATTTCACCCATTCACCTTTCTCTGTATTCCCAGAACTTATCACAATGCCTGACACATAGTAAGCATTAATAAATGCTTGTCAACTGACAGATCTATCTTCTTACTCCCATCTGTGTCTCCTCTCTCTTTGTCTCTCTGTCTCTCCTCTCTCTATCTGTCTCTGTCTCCTCTCTCCTCTCTCCTCTCTCTCTCTCTCTCTCTCTCTCTCTCTCTCTGTCTTTCTCTCTCTCTCTTGCCTCCCCTCTCCTTTCCCCTCTCCCCTCCCCTCCCCTCTCCTCTTCTCCTCTTCTCTCTCTCCCTCTCTCTTCTTTCCCTCCCCCTCTATCTTTCTCTCTCCTCTCTCTCTCTCTGTCTCACTCTCTGTCTCTCTTCTATCTCTCTCTCCCTCTCTCTCTCTGTCTCTCGCTCTCCCTCTCCTCTCTCTGTCTCTGTCTCTCTCTCTGTCTGTCTGTCTCTCTCTCTCTCCCCCCCTCCCCCTATGCCTCTCTTTCTTTTCCTGTCCCCTCTCCTGTTTTCTTGTCACACTCATCTAAACCTGTCATCAACACAAACTTCCAGTTGTCTTCTCTCTCTAGCTAGCCTCATTCGCTGATGCACAGGCACTGATTGTCAGCTGTTGGGGTCAGGGCTGTTCCCCCAGATTCTCACCTCAGCCATGAGCCCCAGTCCCCAATGTCCCCTCTGTGCTCGCTCCCTGTTCTCCTCATCCATCTTCCCCGTCCCCTGCTGCCTCCGCCTGGGAGATCACAGACACTGAATCAGCAGTCAGCACTAGTGTTCTGCTGACAGGGGAATTTCTGCCTCGGCGGCACCTTCCTGGGCTAGCAGGGCTTCTCCCCATGGCCTGGAGATCTAGAGTGGGGAGGAGGGAAGGCACAAAAGAAAAGGAAAGGAGCAGGGGAGCAAGAGAAAGGGAGAGATGGAAGAAGAAATGGGAGAGAGGAGAAATAGAGGGGGATGGGGAGGGAGGAAGAGGGGAAGAGCAAAGGAAGAGGGAGAGATGAAGGGAGTGATGGAAGGAGAAGTGAGGGGACAGAAGGGAGATGGAGGGGACACTCATGGATTAGAGGTGTGGGGAAGATGCCGGGTTCCATGGGCAACATTCCATCCCCCTCTGGAGGGGCTTCGAGGGCCAGCTTTCCCCCTTTCTGTAACATTAGCCCCCGTTGAGCTCCCTGAGAATCTCCCCTTGGCCTCTCCATATTCAGTGTCCTTTGGATAGGTTGAGTGATTGGAGGGGAGTGGCCTATCATCTTGGTCAGTCCTGGGTCCCTCTGGCCGGCTCTGTCTCTGCCTCATTATATCTCTGTGTTCTCTCTCTGGGTATCTCTCTCCCTTTCACTCGGTGGTTTGCACTTCATCTTGTTTGTGCGGCGTCGGCGGCTGGGCCTGCTCTAGGGGTTTAATGATCTGTGCCATTATTTATAGCTTTGCGCACCGAGAAACACACTGAATTTATCGCCTGCTTCTATAAATAACCCTGGCAAACGGGTGCCCAGGGAGGCAGTGGGGGAGGGGGAAGCAAGGAAAGAAAGGAAAGCCGGGAGTGGAATGGGGGCAGCTTCTTCCCTCCCACCCCACCCCCCAAAAAACCCCATCAACAACAGGGGAGTATTTGTTTGACCATAAGTGTGCAAATAACAAAGTATTCAATAGGGAAGTGTATATACCTAGGTAAGCGTCTCTGCATGCGTAACTAACCTGATGTTAGCATAACATTGTGTTTATTTGCACCTATCTGTGTATATAGATGAGAACCTCTGTGTTCTACAATGTATATTTGTCTCCATCTCAGGAGTCTGAGAGAGGCAAAGAAGAGGAGGAAGAGGAGAGGAATCGCTATCTTAGTAGACAAAGTCCCCAGAAAATTCCCAGTGCATTGATGGAAGCCATGGCAAGCTGACCCAACCCTCTACCATGAGAGGACTTACTGAGACTGGTTGAACAGCCAGTAGGTATGGAGGGAAAGGAAGACCCCAGGCTATCTCCCTTACCTCTTTCCCAAAGAGGTCAGACTAGATTTCTGAGTCTGATCCCAATTGGGATACCTGGGTGAGGATGGTACCAAACCCAGGGAGAAAGTAGTTGTAACCAAGAGATGAGAAGAGAAGGAGGAGATAGCCCAAGGAGATGGCCCAAGATAGAGCTCCCAGGAAAATGCCCTGACCTGTGCTGTAAGCATATGTGAAACAACTTCGGAATGTGTGCCACTGTGGGTGTGGGATGGCATGAGGCTACAGGGAGTGGAATGCATATTGCCAAATTTTTAATAGGTTCCTGGGAGGACAGTGAGGCATTTTCAGGCAGGTTGGGGGAAGGCGGAGAGGAAGAAACATTTTGTGCCCTTTGTCAGGAAGAAGACCTAGAATGAGTTCACAGGGCACAGTGATAACCAGGTATTTGCAAATGGAGGGCCCCATACCCTAGTGGACAGAGCAATGGACCAGGAGTCAGGAGGCCCTGGCTCTGCCCGGAGCCTCTGATAGAATGTAAACTCCTTGAGGGCAGAGACATTTTTTTTTAATCTAGCAGGAACATAATTAATTCTTGTGAAATGAATGAATGAATGAACTTTCAGTGTGACCTTGAGCTCACCCTTCCTCGTATGTAAGATGATGGTACCAGCTCATGAGCTCGGTCCTTTTACAGAGTCATGCAACATTCCATGATTCTATGTGCATAGGCACACAATACCCATGTCTCTAGACCATGAACATTCTACTTGCCCTCTTAACACAGCTTGGGGAAGGTCTGACCAACTCCTGGCAAGGGACTCTATCACTGTCCTGCTGAGACCCCAACACTATGGGATGGCACCTAAGGGTGCCCAACACTGATCTGAGCCTTTGTCTCCTTTCTCACTAGAATGAGACAGAGGATCCCATCCCTGGCCTCAGTGGCTCATTTCCACCTGTTTGCCTAAGCCAAGTGTTTTCCTTTCTTTCCCTGGGCTTGGCCAGGATAAGGGATGGAGTACTGCACACCCAGATGCCTGGCCTGGATAATGGGAGTCCTCCTTCCTGTCTTTTTCTGCCCCTTGCTGGTGGTTTACTCCCCCATCTCTCCTTCAGTTCAGTGCATCAGCTTGGAAAAAGCTGCAGCTATTAACTGGAGAAGCGCTTTGCATCTCTAATGAGGACATTTGCATATGTAACGAGGAACTTTCACAGGTGTCGACAAAGTTTCACCTCCTTCTCCAGCTCCCTTCCTTATGGCCATCTGACCTGCTTCTGCTAGTTCCCTCCCCAACATATTCTACTTTCTGTGTACCCATGATTGGAGTGGGGTGCAGAGCAAGGGGAAATGACTGATGGGGGGCGGTGTTTACATCTCTTCAGACTCATTGCTTTCCCCTGTGAGGAACATGGACAGACAAATCTCAATTTCTTGTATAGACACAGTCATGAAAATGTATCCTCTTCATGCATCCACAGAGGCACACACATATGTGCCATCATACATCCCAGTGTAACATAACATGACACACAAGCATCAACAGGCCACACAGACTTAGCACACATTCACTCGTCCCTTGTGCAGATATGATCGCTTAGAGCAAAAATGGGATCTCACTGAGGCATGCCACACTTGCCTACCCTCTGATTGATCTAGCTATATCCACAAGACAATTGGCACATATTGTGATATCAAAATATACACAATCCAAGCTGGCCTGGACTCAGATCAAATAAACACACTTGGAAGGCACACACTGTCCTTTTCCAGAGTTTTCTGCCAGCTCTAGGAAGTAGGGAGGGAACTTGAGAATTGAAGGCTGATGGTAATGGTGGGGGAAAGGTAATCCAAGAGAAAGGGTGAGGATACTGGGAAGAGAGAGAAAGAGGCTGGGAAGGGGGATTGGGGGAAAGGAATAGGGGGGAGAGGGGCAGGGGCTGGGAGATACTGGGCAGGAGGACAAGGTCGGGAAAGATAGTTGAGGAACAGGGATGGAGGGGCACTGGGAAGATAGAAGCAGAGGAGTTAAAATCCCAGCAAGGTCATTCTTAGGTTATTCCCCTGCAGCCCTCTCCTCCGCAAGCCACAGCCAGCCAATCCTGAGCCCCTCTGCCTCTCCCCCCACCTCTCTCCTGCAGCTGGCCCTAATGATGGATGATGCTGTTCAGCAGTACCTTTTGGGGGACAGGGACCAGCACTGCTTCTAATTACCCCCTTCTCTAGTGAGCGTTAGGGGCTGGGGTCTTTCGTTAACCACTGCTCCCTCTCCCTATCCTAGGGCTGACCACATTAGTATGGGGAGCTGGGAGAGAGTCAGTGACCTTCATCTGCCCCCTTTTGGGCATGGTCAGGGTGGGCAAAGGATGGATTCTTGGGGTAGGGTGATAAGGAGGGTTTTGACTTAGGATATTGGAAGGGGAAAGGAGGCATTTCAAAGTGATGGGCTGATTCAGAGGAAGTATCAAATTCCTTTCTCACTAGGTGAGAGAGATCTGATCTCCTGCTAGAGAGGATAGAGTAAAAAGAAAGCAGCCTGCTTTCAACGGGAAGAAGTCAGGATAGACACTGTGGATTGAGTGACCAAGGGTAAGTATGAGGCTAGCTCCCTAAGGGACCTTAAACACACAAACAGTTGCTCAGATAGGGTGAATACAGGAGGATGATTGAAATGGATTTCCAGACTGTGGAAAGTAGAATTCAAGATAAATAATAGGGAGGACTTCCAGACTGTCAAGGATGGGAGACACAAACAGGTGGCTGACTGGAGATGGCACGAGGGAAGCCAGAGGGATTATGGCTTTAGAAAAGCCTTTTCTAAAAAGCTCCAATATTCCATGCATTTTGGACAGCTACTGGGGAGATGGCCTAAGATTACAGCTGCTGGGATGGGCGTTAGATAAGAGGAAGAATATATTGTAGGGCAAGATTGGGAGACATGGAAATGAGTGACTGAGGGAGGTTGTCACATCTCAATATAAGAGGCCTCCATATGGGTACATAGAGAAGGATGGGATGAGTTTAGGAATGCTTAGGCAGCTGAAACCATTTTGGATTCTCCCTGCAATGGCAAGGGAGACAGAGCTGGCAGGGGTCTGTGTTTATGTATCTGTTTGTGAGCACACATGCTGCGTGTTGCAGGGGAGGGGTGCTCAATCCTCCATGTTTCAAATGGGCAAATAGGGGGATGTTAACTGGAAGGAGTAATATTGTAGCGTAGCACTGCATTTTGAGTCAGACTGGGCTCCAATCGTGGCTCTGTCCCTTATTACACTCATGGAACTTGGCTGTCTAAGGTCCCTCTAATAGACCCATGATCCCAACCAAATAGACTTTAGGACACAGCTTGTCTTTATTGTCCTACAGTGCCCTGATTTGGTGATAATTATAAAGGGGGAGCATCCCAAATGTTCATATGGACTATTCGTGCCCAACCTGTGGTAGAGTCTTCATAGTTGGACACATTGTACCTTGACCCCACCATAGTGATGTCATCTTCATTCTTTTCGAGCACAAAAGACAACAACCAACCAACCAAGGTATGATAGGTAGAGAACTGGTGTCCAAGCCAGGAAGACCAGGGTTTAAGAACTGCCTTTAACACTAGCTGTGATCCTAGGCAAGTTATATGACCTTGAAGTGAGCTAGTTACTGTTTCAGTCATTTTCAGTCTGGAGTTTTCTTAGCAAAGATACCAGAGTAGTTTTCCATTTCCTTCTCTAGCCCATTTGACAGATGAGGAAACTGAGGTAAACAGGGTTAAGTGACTTGCCCAGGGTCACATGGCTAGTGAGTGTCTGAGGCCAGGTTTGAACTCAGGTCTTCCTGACTCCAGGCCTAGCACTCTATCCATGGTACTACCTAACTTTCCTGAAGTATTCTAGGCCAGGGCTTCTTTTTTCACTGGAGACCCCTTTTCAAGGTTCTGCAGCATTACATGGTCTGAGGGCATACACAGTGCAAAGTGTACATGCTTTGCATTCAGAACCAAGGCTGCAGTGAAGTTGCATTGCAACACAGGCAAACCTTGCCAGAAGCACCTTGGATTTTGTGTTTGATTTTTAATTAATTTTTGGTCATGAAGCATTCAGAACCTTTGGTTCTTGCCAAATTTTTTGTGACCCCATATGGGGTCGAGATCCACAGTTTAAGAAGTGCTGCTCTAAGCAACTCTATTAAGATGACAAGTTGCAGAGAAGGTGCTGGCCTGAACGGTACCAGAAGCTTCCTCTACCAATGAAATCAGATCCACTCAGTCAACTGGCATCAAGCACCTGTAATTTTTCCAGGCATTGTGCTAAGTAAGGTAAAAAACAGTCCTCGCTCTCAAGGACTTAGACTCTAAGAGACTAAACAACAGTTTAGACTAGGGATCAGACTCTAATGAGGTCTAGTTCCTATTATAATGTTATTCATCGCTATCAAAGATATGAGTGATAGAAGGACAGTGTCATCCCTATCTAGAGAATGGGCTTCAAAGGAGGGGAGGTCTGCATTCAGGTTCTGCCCCTGATACATATAGACACATACACTCAAGTGCTGTATGACCCTGGACAAGTCATTTAACCTCTATGACTGTAAGTCAATCGCAGAGAAGGTATTGCAGAAAGACCTTTGTTGGAAGAAGGAGTTTCCTAACCCAGAGTTCCCTCTACCATCAAATCTCAGGTCTACTGCCCCCTGCCTCAGTGGTCTCTCTGACCTATAATAAGGTTGAAAACTTGTTCCCCTGGGGCAATGATTAGTATCTTGGTTTCAATCTTGGCAACAAGGATGATGATGATGATGATGAGGATGATGATGATGATGATGATGATGTTCCTGCAGGCCCTTGTGCTAGACTCTGGGGAGACAGAAACAAAAAGCAGAAATCTAGTCCCCTGCTCTCCAGGAGTTTACATTCTACTGGACCACTCAGTTTGATCTGCGCCATGTGGGAAAGCCAGAGGGGGCTGCTGCAGAGGTAAGAGCAATTCTCTCAAGCTGCCTACCTTGGTTAGGCAGGGCATCCATACCAACTGGGGAATGAGGGTGGCAAGGTAACTGTGGGTAGTGTGAGGCAGGGACGCTCAGAGAGTGGGAAAGGACAATGATGCCCTGTCCCTCCCCGCAGTGCCCTTCCATCCCTGCCCCTTCCCCCGCATTTCTCCCTTCAGCCTCTTGGGTGTACCCTGTTCCAGAACCTCGCTCCCCCTTCTATGTTATTGGGGTTGGGCCAGCCTGGAGATACTCTCACTGTGCTTTACCCCAGTTCTCAGACCTGTGGGCTGAGTTGGACTCAGTTTGTACTCAGCTCTTGGGAGCCTTTTGTTCCCTCTCCCCCACCCCCTCCTCTCTATCAGAGGCAGCAATTTCCCAACCTTGTGGCAGGAGAAACCACCTAAGAGTCGAGTGTAGAGTTGTAGCTCGTTCTTGCCTAGGGGATTTGGAGAGCAGTTCACATTCCTAGGCCTGCCCACCTTGCTCTCCACCTCCACCCACTTAGTATGCAAGCCCATCTTTTGTTCTTTTTTGCATCCCTGGGTGCACAATGTCGGCATGATGATTGGTTTTAGCTTTGCCCAGGCTAAGTGAGAGAGTAGGGTTGGGGAATACAGTGTCCCCTAAGTTAAGAGGCAGCAACCCCCACGCCCACTCCAAACACACACTTGAGGAGAACTGGAATTCTGATTCTGAGAGAGCTTGCGGGGCTACTTTGTTTGGGGAAGAGGTCAGGGTCCTCCCAACTGTAGTGGGAGAGGGAGACAGATGGGGTGGGGAAGTGGTAATCCATCATCCATACCCCCATGCTCCCCAGGAGACTAAGGGAACCTTGGCCCAACCAGGCTTCTCCAGTCACAGCTATGTGTATGCACACTTACCACACACATACACACACACCCACACACCCCCACACACCCCTGCAGGTAATCAAACTGACAAAAAAAGACACAGATATAGATACATATGTCAGCACAAGAACAATGATACAGAAGCACATTGACTCAGGGAGACAGAAAAATAGGCACGGGAACACACAGCTATTTACTGGAAAATGGTGGCATCCACCTATAGCCTCCCAACTGGTCCTCCCTGCCTCTGGTCTTTCTCTGCTTCAACTTCAGACTGATTTAGCTAATGCACTGTTCTAATCATGTCTCTCCCTTGCTGAAAAATCTTCACTGGGCCTCAAACGCTTAGAGGCTAACATCCAAAATCTAGCATTTAAGGCCATCCACCATCCCAATATGACTGTCTTTTCCACTTTAGCTCCCACTAGCACATTGTTGTTGTTCAGTCTTGGCTAAGATACTGGAGTAGTTTTCCATTTCCTTCTCTAGACCATTTTACAAATATGGAAACTGAGGTAGGCAGGGTTAAGTGACTTGCCCAGGATCACACCATTAGTAAGTATATGAGGCCAGATGAGAACTTAGATCTTCCTGACTCCAGGTCTAGAACTCTATTTTTCCACCTAGCTGCCCCTAGCACATAGCAGACCCTTAATGTTTACTGACTACTTTCCTGTATAAACCCTGTGCTCAAGCTAAACTTATCTGCTCAGGTCTTCCTAACAGGCAAAGTACACTCCCATCTTTGTTCTAGTTGGTTCTTTTGCCTGAACTCTCTTTCTTGGCATCTGCCTCAGTTTTCCACTTTTCTTTTTTTTAAACATTCAATTTTTCTTTTCTTTTTTTCTCAATTGCAAATAAACAAAAAAATTTAACATTCTTTTTTTTTAAATTTGAATTGCCAATTCTCTTCCTCCCTTCTCCCAGCCTCCCTCCTTGAGAGGGCAAGAATTTTGATATAGATTATACATGTGCAGTGATACAAAACATAATAGCCATATTGCAAAAGAAAACACAGATTAAAAAAAGAATAATAAAGAAAATTTTAAAAATTCTTCAATCTGCATTAGACTTCATCAGTTCTCTGGAGATGGATAGCATTTTTCATCATAAGACCTTCAGAATTGTCTGGGATCGTTGTATTACTGAGAATAGCTAAGTCATTCACAGTTGATCATCATTACAATATTGCTGTTACTGTGTGCAACGATCTCCTGGCTCTCCTCATTTCACTTTGCATCAGTTCATGTAAGTCTCCCCAGGTTTTTCTGAAACCATCCTGCTCATCATTTCTTATAGCACAATGGTATTCCATCACAATCATATACCATAACTTGTTCAGCCATTCCCCAGATGATGGGCATCCTTTCAGTTTCCAGTTCTTTGCCACCACAAAAAGAGTTGATATAAATATTATTATCCATATAGGTCCTTTTCCTTTGATCTCTTTGGGGTACAGACCTAGCAATGGCATTGCTGGGCTTAAGGGATATGCACAGTTGTATAGCCTTTGGGGCATAGCTTCAAATTGCTCTCCAGAATGGTTGAATCAGTTCACAATTCTACCAACAGTGTATTATTATCCCAATTTTTCCACATCCCCTCCAACATTTGTCATTTTCCTTTTCTGTCATATTAGCCAGCCTAATAAGCATGTGCTGGTACTGCAGAATTGCTTTAATTTGCCTTTCTCTAATCAAGTGTTCCTTCTTTCAAAGGATAATTTTACTCAGCTTTCTGGCCCTGGCACTACTTTTGCCTCCTCTAGGAAGCCTTCTCTGCTCTCCCTAATCCAGTGCAATATCTCTCTCTCTCTCTCCTCCTATTCTGAAGTAGTATGCCTCTTTGGGCTCTTATTGTCCTAAGGTGTTCGGACTTGTTTGTCTTAACATTTTGATAACCATATTTTAGCATACTTGGTTTCCTTTTAGTTGTATGTATTTGTTTTTAACATTCATTTAAAAAAATTTTGAGTTCCAAATTTTCTCTATCCTTCCCACCCTCCCCCACCCATCAAGAAGATAAGCAATACGATAGTAATTATACCTGTGAAATCATGCAAAACATTTCTGCATTAGCCATGTTACAAAACAAAACAATACAGATCAAGAAACATAAAAAAAGTAAAAATGGATGCTTCAATTGAACTGAGAGTTTATCAGATCTCTAAGAAGATGGATAGCAATTATCATCATGGTTCCTTTGGAATTGTCTTGGATCATTGTATTGTAGCTAAGTCTTTCAGGGTTGATCATCATTACAACATTGCTGTTACTGTGTGCAGTGATCTCCTGGTTCTGCTCACTTCACTTTGCATCAGTTCATATAGGTCTTCCCAGGTTTTTCTGAAACTATCCTGCTTGTCATTTCATCTTATGTATGTGTATGCATTTAAAAACACAATTCCGAGAAGGGATCCATAGGTTCCGCCAAATGGCCAAAGGGGAATATGACATAAAATGTTAGGAGCCCTGACCCAAGACCGTTAGTTATTTCTCCATTGTTTTGTTCCACAAACACTGATTAAATGCCATCTGTGTGCAGAGGAGCTCAGAGATAAAAAAGTTTAGATGAGACAAGACCCTTGAGTCTAATAGGGGGAAAGAGATAGACACCAGTAACTTCAGTATGCATTGTTATTTTACAAATGCCTTTCCAAACTGCAGCAGGGTATAGAACCAAAAAGGGACAAATTTGGAACCAGAGGATCTGTGTTTTACTTCCACCTCTGCTGCTTACTGCTTGTGTCATATTGAGCACTTAATTTCTCTGGGTCTTCATTTCTTCGTCTGTAAAATGAGGGAGTAGACTATTAAATGATCTCTAAGATAATCTTCCAGCTTGAAATCCCCAAGTACATTAGAAAAGTGCTAGCCGAGGAGTCATGTGAGATCTAAGAGGTGGAAGTTGTTACCATGTTACCATGAGGGCAATCAAGGAAGGTTTCCTGCAAGAAGTAGCATTTGCATTGCTTTTGTTTTTCCTTTTTTTGGTGGGGGAGAGGCAATGGGGTCAAGTGACCTGCCTAGGGTCACACAGGTAATAAGTGTCCAAGGCCAGGTTTGAATGCATTGGGTTTTAAAGAACAAGAAGGAATTCAAACATCCTAAATCACACCTCCCCAACTAGGGTGGAAGCTGCTTAGGGCAGGAACTATGTCTTGTTCATCTTTGCATCCTGATTGGACCCAACTCAGTAAGTATGCAGTGATATTTTCTTCTGATAATGATTGAGGATGACACAGCACCTATTCATTCAGAATGACTCAAAAGGGCTATGAGGAGGCAGAGGTGGAGGTGAGGTCATGAAGATAGAGAGTTCCAGAGGCCAGCCTCCATGTCCTCAACATGTAAATGAGACATACTTCCCTGGCATTTTGCATGGGACAAGGGCATTTGCCCTAGGGATGTTTTCTGCTCTGGAACTGGGAGGGCCTATGTGCCCAGGTACTCATCTCTCCCCCTTTTGATCTCATCTATCCTCCCCTGGGCACTGTTTAACCCCTTGTTCTCCAACCTAGGCTCCTCTGGCCTCTCTCCTTTCTACCACTCTGCTTAATAATTGGAATTTGGAATCTTCCCTAATTAAACCAACGCTTATTGGTTTTGTTGTTGTTTTGTTTCTTTGTTTCTTTTGTTGAGGTTGTTTTTTAAGACTATCCATACATCACAGTGAGATTCTGGAATATGCCTTTAGAATGTTGACCTTCCAATGCACTCCTTCGAAGCTCAGATGTTGCTGGATCATAGTATCTAGCCCTAGTCTCTCTCCTGAGCTCCACACCACCAAGTGCCTCATAGATGTTTTGGACTGAGATGTCCCATAGGCACCTCAAATTCGATTTGCCTCGAACTGCTTTTATTTTTCCCCCTAAACTCACTCCTCTTCCTGACTTCCTCATTTCTGTCAGGTACCACATCCTTCTAATAACCCACATTTGAAACCTCAGGATATTCCTCATGCTTTCTCACTCCATATGTTCAATCAGTTACCAAATCTTGTTGTTTCTATGTCTTCACACCTCTCAAATCCATCGCTTTTTGCTAGACTAATATAGCCATACCCCACAACTCTCCCCTGCCTGTGTTCAGGCCCTTATCACCACTCACCCACACCATCTCAATACCCTCCTGATCCAACTCCCTACATCCAATCTCCCCACAGTCCGATCCATCCTCCACACAGCTTCCAAAGTTCATGTGTGATCATATTACCTTCTCAGTAAATGTTGGTGGTCCCTTCCTACTTCTACAGTCAAATGTAAACTGCTGTTTGGAATTTAAAAGCCTCCACAATCTGATTCCAACTTTCCAACCTTGTTACACACTCCTGTCTTTATGGCTCTATATAGTTCAGTCAAACTGGTCTTCGATGCTGTTCTTCACATATAACCCTCCATTTCCTATCTCTGCACATTTGTACTGGCCATTCCGCATTTCTGGAGGGCACTTCTTCCTCGCTTCTACCTTGTTGAGTCTCTAGTCTGCTTTAAGACTTTAAGTGCCAACTTTTATATGAGTCAATTCCCAGTTCCTGTGCCTGCTATTATCTTGTATATACTTACATACATAGTCTCTCCTGATAGAATGTAAGCTTCTTGGAGTCAGGGAAGCACCTAGTCTAGTGTCTGTCTTTGTTTTGTGGGGCAAGGAGGCTGCTAGGCTCCTTGAAGACTGGCACATAGTAGGTGCTCAGTCAATGCTTGTCAGCTGGTTGATTCCCAGAGCTGTGACAACCCTCTCTCTGTCTTGAAAGGATATCTCTAAAAAGATTACTCTGACGCCTCCTATAAATTCCACAGTGGAGAAGAGAACCTTCCCATTGGTTGGAAACACCAAACAGCTTCCTTAGAGAACTTTTGGAAAGTAGAAGGAGATAAAGAAAACTCTTTGTTCTGCATCACTTACTTGCTTTTCCTTCTCCCTCATCAGCCTCCGATAATAGATTGGATGAAGGTGACTCGTTGCAAGATCTCTACTGCCTTCTCCTCTTTCCCGCAAAATGCAGGCTCCTGGGAGCCAAAAAAGAAGACTTGGGCACTTAAGGGAAAATTGAGACCTGTACCAGGGACTTGCTGTGCTGAACCTTGACCATTCCGGAATTGTGCATGTCTCTCATCTCTGAGCAGAGCCAGAGATGTTTATTGTGTTTGAGAATTCTCACCAACTGGTCCCTATCCCATGATTCCACAGGAAAGAGGGGGATTTGTCTGTGGGAAAGCCCAGGAAGAGGAAACCAAACCACAGCTTTGGATGGAAATGAAAGGTCAGGGACTTAGCCCCTGGATAGCCAGAGATCTCTTTCACAATTTGTTTTTCTCATGTTAGGTTATTGGGGAAAGCATGGGGAAGGTGAGGACAGAATGAAGAAGGAGGTTAAAAGGCAAGGAAGGAGGATTGATGGGGAAGGATTGACAGTGGCTTTAAAATGAATAGGATTATAGAATTTTGAGCTGTAAGGGACCCTGGGGGCCACCCAATCCAACCTTTTCATCTTACATTTGAGGAAGCTGTGACCTGGAGAGGGGGAAATGACCTTCCCAAGGTCACCCAGAAATTAAGCTGCAGAGAACCAGGTCTTGTGGTACCAAATGTGGTGCTCTTTCTCCTGCCTTAATGGTGTCTGACTGACAGTGACTAGAGAGAGGCCAAGGTCATTATGAAATTTGTTTTGATTATTAATATGAATAGCGACAAGCATTATTAATCATCATTTGAAGTTTCTTGGAGATTAGAGCAAGGTAATAAGTCTTTAAAAATTTATTTTATTTTTTCTCAATTACATTTAAAAGACAATTTTTTAGTATTTATCTTTTATAATTTTTGAGTTCCAAATTCCCTTCCTCCTTTCCCTCTCCCCTGCTTGAGAAGGCAAGCACTTTGATGCAGATTATACATGTGCAGTCATATAAAACATACCAGTCATGTTGCAGAAGGGACCACAGACCATCCCTCCACCAAAAGTAAAATAAAGCAAGTTTTAAAAGTATGTTTCAATCTGCGTTTAAACTCTATATCAGTTCTTTCTCTGGAGGTGGATAGCATTTTTCATCACAAGTTCTTCAAATAGTCTTAGATCATTGTATTTCTGAACATAGCTAAATCTTTCAGGGTTGATCATCATTACAACATTGCTGTTACTGTGTACAATGCTTTCCTGGCTCTGCTAGCTTCACTTTGCACCAGTTCACATAAGTCTTTCCAGGTTTTTCTGAAGTCATTTTTCTTATCATTTCTTGTAGTATTCCGTTATAGTCACATACCATAACTTGTTTTGCTATTCCCCAATTGATGGACATCCCTTCAATTTCCAATTCTTTGTCACCATAAACAGAGCTACTAGAGATATTTTTGTACATATAGGTACTTTTCCTTTTTCTTTCATCTCTTTGGGGTACAGATCTAGTAGCAGTATTGCTGGGTTATTAAAAGGTACAGTTTTATAGTTCCTTGGACACAGTTCCAAATTGCTCTCCACAATGGTTGAATCAGTTTACAAGTGCACTAAGAGTGCATTAGTGTCCTAATTTTTCTATATCCCCTCCAACATTTGTCATTTTCCTTTTCTGTCGTATTAGCGAAACTGTTAGGTATGAGCTGGTGCCACAGAATTTTAATTTGAATGTATCTAATCAATAGTGATTTAGAGCATTTTTATATGACTAGAGATATCTTTGATTTCTTCTTCTGAAAACCACCTGTTCATATCCTTTGGTCATTTATCAATTGAGGAATGACTCATGTTCTTATAAATTTGACTCGTTTCTTTTTATGTTTTAGAAATGAGGACTTTATCAGAGACACTTACCATAAAAATCACCCCCTCCTCCCAATTTCCTGCTTTCCTTCTAATCTTGGCTGCATTGGTTTTGTTTGTGCAAAGGCTTTTT
Source organism: Phalanger gymnotis (assembly GCA_028646595.1). Classification (NCBI taxonomy): domain Eukaryota; kingdom Metazoa; phylum Chordata; class Mammalia; order Diprotodontia; family Phalangeridae; genus Phalanger; species Phalanger gymnotis. The sequence continues at coordinate 216,739,707 of CM053623.1, forward strand.
AATTTAATGTAATCAGCATTATCTATCGTACATCCTCTAATGTTCTCTATCTCTTATTTGGTCATAAGTTCCATAATAAGTCTTCATCTTTATTCTTGGTGCTCTTCTCTGCTTGCCCTCCATTGAAAGCCCAGAGAGGCTGTGACTTAGGCATATCACACAGTAATTGACTGGGATGAGAACCTTAACTTTTTGGTCTCCAGCTTCAGTTTTCTTCCCATGTCCAATCTCCTCTCACTGGATCTTAAAAAGATAAGTCAAGTCAATCAAGTTGAGTAAACAAACATTTATTAAGCACCCACTATCTGCTAGGCACTGTGCTAAGTTCTATGTTAAACAACGAATAACTCCTCCACCTCAATTGTTTTTTTAACCCAATCAGACACACACACACACACACACACACACACACACACACACACACACACACACACACACACACACTTCACATGTGAACTTTAACCCTGGGAGTCCATTTGGGTAAAACAAGAGAGAGCTTTGCTTAATAAAGAGTCCCAACAGCTTGCAAATGGCCCAGGCTAAATATCCTCTTCGAGTACACGTGAAAGAAAATGTATGTTTTATATTTTTGTTTTCTTGGGCTGCAACTCTGAGCAGGGATGGCTGAGGGAACTTAAATCCAGCCCTGCTTAATGGAGCAAGATTAGCCTTTGATTCATCTTCCTGCTCCCAGAGCCTGGCCTTTCCTGTGCTGAGAGATCTCTGCAACAGTAATACTTTAACTGTTAACACAGTTGAAGCAAGTCCTTTTCTTTGGATATTCTTAATGTCTAATCTCTATCTCTCTTGCTGCAATTTCTTCTTGTTGAGCCTTTTCTGGAAATAGAAGCAGGTTTTTGGACAAGAACAATGTAGACATTTGTTCTGTTTGCCTGTACATATTTGTTCCAACAGTTTTGTTTTTCTCTTTTTCGTTCCAATTGAGGAGTGATGGGAAAGAAAATAAATGTTTGTTAACTGAAAACTTAAATTATATTTTTAAAAAATAGAACCATAGAAAGAAATTTGAAAGATTATTTAGATATTTAAAATTGTAAATTTAACAAACACTGGATAAATAGACATTTCCATGTATATAGAACAGAAAAAGAGGATTGATTATGTAAAACTTTAAAGTGAGATCATTCAATTTGATTTTATTGATTAAAAAGACTTTTACTGATGATTGTCTTTATATAAAAGTCATTTCTGGAAATACTCTTCTTTCACTACCTCCCACCCCTCCACCACCAAATTGAGCCTGATTTTAACAAAGAAAACAGCTGAGCAAAAGCATCTAATACAGGGACCTTGTTGGACAATCTATACAATATTTTATCCCTAGTAGTCAAACCCTCTCATTTGACAGATAAAGAAACTGAGGAAGATGCAGAGAGGGAAGTGAATTACCTATGGTCCCGAAGAAAGTAGTCATCAAGGCTGAAGTAGAATTCAAGCTTCTTACAAATCTGCCTTGTAACAAGTACAAACATCATGATACACATGAAAAAAATGGGATAAACAAAAGGCCGGAAGAGGGCAGAGTTGCAGAGCCAGAGATTTCTTTTTTCTCATCGTTAAAAAAAAATTTAATTTATTTATTTTTAGTTTTCAACATTCACTTCCACAAAATTTTGAGTTCCAAATTTTCTTTCCATCTTTCCCCTTCTCCACTCCCAAGATGGTATGATTACCCCTTCTCCCAATCTGCCCTCCCTTCTATCACTGCCCCACCCCCCTTCTCTTAATCCCTTACCTTCTATTTTCCTGTAGGGCAAGATAGATTTCTATACTCTATTGCCGGTATATCTTATTTCCCAGTTGCATGTAAAAACAATTTTTAACATTTGTTTTTAAAACTTTGAGTTCCATATTCTCTCCTTTCCTCCCTCCCCACCCACCCTCATTGAAAAGGCAAGCAATTTGATATAGACTATACGTGTGTAGTCATGCAAAACACTTCCATAACAGTCATGTTGTGAAAGACTAACTATATATTTCCTTCTATCCTATCCTGCCCCCCTATTTATTCTGTTCTCTCCTTTGACCCTGTCTCTCCAAAAGTGTTTGCTTCTGATTTCCCCCTCCTCCCATGTGCCCTCCCTTCTATCGCTCCCCCCCACCCCTCTTATCCCCTTCCCCCCTACTTTCCTGTAGAGTAAGATGGATTTCCATGCCTAATTGAGTGTGTATAGTATTCCCTCATTAGTAAGGTTCCCTCATTCCCTCTCACCTCCCCCCTCCTCCCTTCCATTATAAAAACTTTTTCTTGCCTCTTTTATGTGAGATAATTTACCTCATTCTACCTCCCCCTTTCTCCTTCTCCCAGTACATTCCTCTATCATCCCTTAAGTTTATTTTTTTAGATATTATCCCTTCATATTCAAGTCACCCTGTGCCCTCTGTCTCTGTCTGTCTCTATCTGTGTGTGTGTGTACATATACATATATAAGAATATATATACATATATATACACATAAACACACACATATATATATGTATATATATATATATATATACTGAGGAAAGTCTCATGAACTACAAATATCATCTTTCCATGTAGAAATATAAACAGTTCAACTTTAATAAGTCCCTTATGATTTCTTTTCCTGTTTACCTTTTCATGTTTCTCTTGAGTCTTGTATTTGAAAGTCAAATTTTCTATTTAGCTCTGGTCTTTTCATCAAGAATGCTTGGAAGTCCTCTATTTCATTGAATATCCATTTTTTCCCCCTGAAGAATTATACTCAGTCTTGCTGGGTGGAGCCAGAGATTCTAAGAGCTGGAAGGGGCCTCTAAAGTCCTCTAGATCCCTTACCTATTGGACATGTTTTAGTTGGGATCCAAGGAACCCAACAAGTGGCATCCAGCTTCTGCTCAAAGATTCCCCCAAAGTGGGGAACCTATTACTTCTAGAGGTAGCCCATTCTATTCTGAGGTAACTTTAATGGACAGAAAGCTTTTTCCTACATATTTTTAATCCATTCTTTTGTAATTTCTATCCACTTGTCTTAATTCTGCCCCTTGAGCCAAAGAAGAACAACTGTGATCCCCAATCTACATGAAATCCCTTCATACCTGAAGACAGCTGTCATACCTCTGCCAAAATCCTGAACAGGAAATCATAGGCCTTGAGTTTCAGTTCCATATCTTCCAACTGACTATCTGTGTGAACTTGGGCAAATCATTTCCCCAGGCCTCATCTTCTTCATTTATAAAACAGGATATTGGACTTCTAGTATCTCTCCCATATCTAAATCTATGATTCTATGACCCTATGATGCTATTTTCTCTCTTCCAGGCCCAATATCTATGTTCCAGACATCTTCTACCTCCTCTTTGTCATTTATAAAATATCATCCCAGAACTGAACAAAGCATTCTAGATGTGGCTTAACTAAAGTGAAATATGGTGGAACAATTGCTTCTTTTATTCTAACCCTTGATTCTCAATGCCAAAGAATGACATTAGCTTTGTTGGCTGCCATATTTGCTTACCAAACCCCACAGGTCTGTTTCATTGGAGTTGTTTGTTGTCTAGCCATACCTCCCCACTCTGCTATCTGTGGAGTTGATTTTGGACCTAAAGTAGGGAATTTTGTGTTTATCCATATTAAATGCTTTTGTGGTCTGACCCATTGTTTTAACCTATGAAGATATTTTTTAATCTGGGCTGTCACTCAATATATCAGCTATCTCTCAGAGCTTTGATAAGCATGTGACTGAATATACTTATGTTGTTCCAAGGGAGGATTTCTTTGGGAGGAAGTGAGCACTTGGGAAGTGACAGAAATACAAAAATAGTATCAATAAAACACTAAAAAAAACACACACAGAAGAAAATAAATGGTTCAAGGGGGGACATAAACATGATTGTTTTATTGCTATTGGGTTAAATTTAATATACACTTTTAAAAAAGAAAATGTGTAACAGAAGTTTGTGATTTTAAATGCAATCTTATTTTTTTTGTTCTTAAATGTTGGAATGTTTGCATTTGTCAATGATTAAGCTCATAATTTATTTATTTATTTATTTATTTTTCATTTTTTTTTT